>BROG01000284.1:0-600000 GCA_030159075.1 Atrina japonica
ACTACCTAGTCCATCACGTGACACATAATGTATATAATATATACATATATATTTCATTTTGATCTTTTATATCAGAATTCGATTTTTGATATCAGAAATTCGATTTTTTGTATCAAAAAATTAATTTTTATATCAGAAAATGGTGAATAAATACTAAAACGGCGCCCCATAAGTACCCTGCCCAAAGATAAGAATATGCCAAATGGTTCGACTTTTCAGTTACAAGAAATAGTTGACAACTTGAAAACAACATATAAGATTGCTTCGAAAAATATTTAAAACAGACAAGAAAAATCTAAATAAAGATTTGACAAAATTGCAAAGGTTCCTAACTATAAATTAATTGACAATGTACACATTAAAACCAATAAACCCCAGTAGCATTGTCCCCAAAGTTAATTAAGAAATTCCTGGGATTTTCCTTTAGTAAAAATACATATAAACTGGCGGGCGGAGTCTTGTGAACCCTTTTTTGACCTGCACGAGTTTAATTTTTAGGTAATAAAGCATAACATTAAAATTACACCGACTAGAATAATCGTTCCTACTTGTCATCATACATAAAAGAGTAGGCCCTATTCAATGGGGGGAAAACTTTTTTCCGTGAAGCTTGCCATATGTTAACTCAACATTTCAGTGGTTCAACGCAGATTAAAGTGGCATTAGCTGTGTTTACCGAAAAAAAAAATATTTAGATTTTTCTGCTTTTACAACTTGTACTTGATGTACAATAACATATAAGGGCTATAAACCATCTTATATTCCTATATATTTGAGTAAGTACAGTGTGGTATTCATATATAAATACAGTCGAACCCGGATATATTGAACTCGAAGGAGAATGTATTTTTTTCTTTCAAATAAACAGGGTTTTCAAAAATAATAGGGTTATAACGTAATAGGGTTCAATATAAGTTGGTTCCACTGTAGTAAGGTTGAGCGAATCATTTTACAATTGAAAGTGACAAACCTGGCGATAGGTTTCTCAAGCAATTTTCACAAAATGTATAGGACTCAAAGAATGTTTAGTGTCCTATACCTGTTTATGTTTTTTATTATTGTTTATCAATCTAAGTAGTAGAAATGAAAAACGAATATTGAAAAACACAGCTAATGCCTCTTTAAAATAAGTGACATAAAATTGGAAATTTTAATTTTAAAGCAGTTAATATATTTAATTTGCCAAAGTTAATTAACAGCTTTACACCTTTAATTCCCATGATCCAAACTTGAGAATTTGTACAAGTTGAGATCATCTACTTTGAAATTAAATCGGCAACTTCAGTGTAGGCCCTATTATAATCTACAACACTTAAAATGTCTTCATGCAATCAGAAAATAATTGAAACGAAATGAAAATAAATAGTTCTGTTTACAAATAAAGTTTAAACTAAAATAAATAGACGTGACGGTAATGACAACGTAAGACTTCAAGTGAGCTTTTTAAACGATGATGTTTGTATTAGATCGAACCCGGGTGGGTTTTCCCCTGTACACTATAAATCAATTATTCTCGTCGCTTTTAATGTAAACTTTTAAATAGATATCCAAGTGTGTGGGTATGTTACATTTAAATGCGCAGGCGCAAGAATTTTATTTTCAGTCGGGTAGCTCATGTGGAAACTGTAACCTGAATCCAAAAGGAAATCGTGTGTTTTATTGACGACATAACTCTATTTTTAAAGTTCCACATCAACTTCAGGTCATAGTCTATGATTGTATTAGTAAATGTCTATCATTCTCAGTCTAAGACATTAGCTGACAGTCAACTAATTGACTGTTCCGTTTCGCTGAAGAAAAGTTTTTGCTTTGGAATGATAATATAAGAGGTCTAACCTAGCTCGAGGAGGTCATTGTAAAGTGTGAAAGTGACAACGCTACAGAGTCTTAATGGGGAGTGGGAAATTCCTTCAGAAATTTGTCAACACAATTTGGTTTTGAGGTATGATGTATTAGATTTAGTTGTATCAAAACAAATTATTTCGAACTATTCATTAGAAAGTTGATCTAAGCTCTTTCAGTTTCGGCTGGCGCTCGACGGGTATCAGGCTGATACATTTTTTCCATCGATCGAACTTGCGGGGTAATAGTTCAATTATTTAACCAAACAAAATCAGATAAAAAAGTACTATAAATTATGATAGACCTATAATGATTGTGCAAAATGACCATCTCTAGTCGTCCTATCGTTTTCTCTCTTTCATTGAAGATCAATAATTTCTTTAAGTTGGGAAATAACTTCCTTGTTGAGAATGAAATCGGGGTCAGTCTTTTGCCTCTAGTTCCTGGATCTGTTTATAAATATACAGACGACGGACTGCCAGACCTGTTATGGCGGCATACAGATGACGGAATGCCAGACCTGTTATGTCGGTCTGTATACAGACGACGGAATGCCAGACCTGTTATGTCGGTCTGTATACAGACGGAATGCCAGACCTGTTATGTCGGTCTGTATACAGACGACGGACTGCCAGACCTGTTATGGCGGTATACAGATGACGGAATGCCAGACCTGTTATCTCGGTCTGTATACAGACGACGGAATGCCAGACCTGTTATGTCGGTCAGAATACAGACGACGGACTGCCAGACCTGTTATGTCGGTCAGTATAAAGACGACGGAATGCCAGACCTGTTATGTCTGTATACAGACGACGGAATGCCAGACCTGTTATGTATGGGTTTCAACAATCATTAGCGTCCGAAGCAAATTGAAAGTGGGGGGGGCTAAACCAACTTAAAACACACACACGCCAGAAACGTCTGGGGGCTAAGCCCCAATTTTCAACACCTATGTCTATCTTTGCAAAAAAGTGGGGGGGGGGGGCTAAGCACCCTCCCCCTAGCCCCCCCCCCCGGTTCCACCACCTATGACAATATTCTAATGCTGTTATGGTAATAATTAATTAGCTTATAATATATCACTGTTATTGATATTTCATTATAAATACAGCATATATACTTGGTGAAAACACACTACTTGTGTTCCAATACATTCTATTTCTATACGACATACAGTGACAAACTGTTCAATGCAACTACATGTACAATGTAAATAATTCAGTGATTACCTGGATGTACCTGAAAAAAACCAGGTGTAGCCTACATGTAATCATATAAGTTACCTTTAAATAACAAAAGTGTAAAGATGGTACAGCTGTATAGTCACATTTTAAATCAACAACAGGTACATGATACAACTACTGAAATATTACCCCAGCAGCATATGAATTGTAAAGGTTCTTGTTTAAATTATCTGACGAGTTGTCAATTTGATGATAAAAGATATATTTCATGAACAATGAATGTGTACATACTAAAAAACTGAATAACTTTATTCACACCTTTTGTGTTGCTTATTTTAGAAAGGTTTGTGTGTTGGATGTGTAGGTGGGAGGGTTGTGTGTTAGACTTGTAAGTGGGAGGGTTGTATGGTGAATTTCTAAGTAGGAGGGTTGTGTGTTGGAGTTTTAAGTGGGGTTGGGGTGTTGAATTTGTAAGTGGGGGTTGGATGTTGGATTTGTAAGTGTTAGGGTTGTGTTTTTGACTTTTTAGTGCAGGTTATGTGTTGGACTTGTAAATGGGAGGTTTGTCTGTTGGACTTGTAAGTGAGAGGGTTGTGTGTTGGACATGTAAGTGAGAGGGTTGTGTTTTAGACTTGAATTTGGGGGTTATGTGAACTTGTTATTGGGATTTAAAGGATGTGTGTTGAACCTATAAGTGGGAAGGTTGTGTGTTGAACCTGTAAGTGGGAAGGATGTGTGTTAAACTTTTGTGTTGAACTTGTAAGTGGGATATTTGTGTGTTGGACTTGTAAGTGACAGGGTTATATCGGCAACTTGTAAGTAGGCATGAGTTCAAAATATCCCAAGTCTGATGCTAGGACTTGGTTGTTGGACTTGTAAGTGGGAGGGGTGTATGGTGGACTTGTAAGTGGGAGGGTTGTATAGTTGACTTCTAAGTGGGGATTTGGGTGTTGGATGTAAGTTGAGGCGTTGTATAGTGGACTTATAAGTGGCGGGGTTGAGTGTTGGACTTATAAGTGAGAGCGTTATATGATGGAATTGAAAGTGTGAGGTTTGTATGTTGATCTTGTAAGTGTGAGGGTTGTATGGTGGTTGTGTAAGTGTGAGGGTTGTATGGTGGTTGTGTAAGTTGGAGGGTTGTATGGTGGACCTGTAAGTGAGAGGGTTGTGTATTGGACTTGTAAGTGAGAGGCTTGTGTGTTAGACTTGTAAGTGAGAGGGTTGTGTGTTGGATTTGTAAGTGGGAGGATTGTGTGACTTGTAAGTGAGAGAATTGTGTGTTGGACTTTTAAGTGGGAAGGCTGTGTTTTGAATGTGTAAGAGTTAAATAAGTGGGAGGATATGGTCATGTATATGGGAGAGTTTGTAGGTTGCAAGTTTGTATGTTCAACTTGTAAGTGTGAGGGTTGTATGGTGGTCTTGTAAGTGGCAGGGTTGTATGGTGGACTTGTAAGTGGGAAGGTTGTGTGTCGGAATTTAGGTGGGAGGATTCTGTGTTGGACTTGTAAATGGGAGGCTTGTGTGTTAGACATGTAAGTAGGGGGGTTATATGGTGGACTTGAAAATGGGAGGTTTGTATGTTGGTCTTGTAAGTGTGAGGGTTATATGGTGGTTGTGTAAGTTGGAGGGTTGTATGGTGAACCTGTAAGTGGGAGGACTGTAAAGTGGACTTGTGAGTGAAAGGGTTGTGTGTTGGACCTGTAATTGGGAGGGTTGTATAGTGGACTTGTAAGTGAAAGGGTTGTGTGTTGGACTTGTATGTGGGAGGGTTGTGTGTTGGACTTGTATGTGGGAGGGTTGTGTGTTGGACCTGTAATTGGGAGGATTGTATAGTGGACTTATAAGTGACAGGGTTGTGTGTTGGACTTGTATGTGGGAGGGTTGTGTGTTGGACCTGTAATTGGGAGGATTGTATAGTGGACTTATAAGTGACAGGGTTGTGTGTTGGACTTGTAAGTGGGAGGGTTTTGTGTTGGACTTTAAAGTGGGAAAGTTGTATGGTGGACTTGTAAGTGAGAGGTTTGTGTGTTGGACTTGTGAGAGGATTGTATGTTGGATTTGTAAGTGAGAGGGTTGTATGTTGACCTTGTAAGTTGGAGGGTTGTACATGTATAGTGGATTTGTTATTGGGAAGGTTGTATGTTGAACTTAAAAGTGGGAGGGTTGTATGCTGGACCTGTAAGTGGGAGGGTTGTATGTTGGGCTTGTAAGTGGGAGGGACTTTTTATTTTAATAGGAATTCATCTTTCTCTACAACTAAAGGGGAAGTTATTCATTTTTGCTTTGAAAGAGAGAAATTTTTCTTTTGATTTGAAATGGTTTTCTTTTTCCAAATATAAAAAGTAAATAAGGTCTTGGTAAAACACACATATGTATAATGCTTTATTGCCCAACAGATGTTACTATAGCAACAACTACATCACATAACCATTAGTACAAATAGTTTACATCCTCAGTATATTATCTCATATTTTCAGAAATCAGAGATGGAGCTTGATCAGTCATTGTTAGAGACTCTATCTCAACCTCAGCGTCAGAAAGTGACACGGCAACTTAGGCAGAAGCAAGTTCAACAATACCTTGAATTCATTCAGGCTGAAAGAGATAAAAATGGCAGTTTCAAAAGACCCAGAAAAGATAATAAAAAGAAAACCAAAGTCCATTTCAGAGACAATTTTCTCTTACAAGATGCTGTAGAAAACTTTGATGATAGAGAAGGTACAAATTATAATTAAATATAATTTTTGTATAATTTTTATCTTTTCATTTTTTTATATAAAAAACAGTGAATAACAAATTAGATTTATCACATAAGCATGTTGATTCTTGATACTTTCATAAAATTTAAAAATTGTATACTGTAAATTAGGTTTTATAAGCGAGAATTTTATTTATGGTATAATGTTATATATTTGTAATTTACTGTGATAAATAATATTTTGTACATACATACATGTACAGTCAAAGTTGTCTATAAAGGCCACTCAAGGGAACTGGCAAAAGTAACCATTATAAACAGATGGCCTTTATAGGGGTTTATTCATTATAAATAAGTTAACGATGGTCATGTTTGAATGGCCTTTATAGACAGGTGCCCTTTATAAAGAGGTGGCCTTAAATTCAAGTTGAATGTGTACTGATATAATATACCTGATCACAATCATGAATAATTTAGTAGATTGATTCCCCACATCATACCTTAAAATTATATTTTAAAAAATGCAACAGCTGCCATGTAAAACCAGTCTACCTTTGCTTAAGTCCATAGAAAGAGTTAAAATTTATGGCATTTTACCTTTTTGCTGATAACATCTTCAAATAAAATGGTGGAAGTGAAACAAAATACAGTTTTCAGAATATCTGGAATTTTAATCTCTTTTTATAAATGGTAATTGGAAGTTTGTTACATTCATCATGGGATGTTCATATGTAAACCATATTTCACTTTTATTTTATGTACTTGTATGTATGAATATATTTTTACTTATAAGCTTTTTTTTCTTCAGTGTCAAGACTTCTAAGGAAAGGTGTTAGTAGCAATTCTAGCACAGGGAACAATACTTCTCTGTTACATAAAGTAAGTGATATTACACAATTATTGCCCTTGTTTTGGGTTGACATGAATATTTGTCCACCCGAGAGGTGTTATATCACCTAAAACCTCGAGGATGGGGTCTGCCCGAGGGTGACATAAAACCTCGAGGGTGGGCAAATATTCATGTCAACCCAAAACAAGGGCAATAATTATTTTATTATACCGAAAGGCAATAAAACTTAACTAACCAACCTACGGCTACATAAGTTCATAACTATTGTAACATTCTGACATAGTGCCTTCAGTACTCAACACTATAAATGTTTTATTATTCTTAAGCCTCCATCAGAGTTCACTCCAGCAAATATATTTGACAACATTGTATCAATGCTGTCAAATCATTTAATTTCAGCTGTTGTTTCTCTCCATTTCCAGTCTGCATCGCGTAATTTAAGAGTTATGAAACAGACATTGTATGTGCTAGAGGTTACACCTAATTACCACATGGCCCACTAGAAAAAAAAAACTAACTGTATGCGTATCCATTTCTGCACACGAGAGGGTGACATAAATCGCCATTGAAGGTGACATAAATAATTCAGGGTGACATGAAGAAATATTTTAGATCACATGATACGATTTCTACTAATCAGAAGTAAATATACATATTAGAGGTATAATAATTACATTTAACTGACCCAACCTTGAAATAAATGGACTCTACAACATATCAATGACAACAACCAGTCAAATTTTGACTTCAGGGGTACAAAGGTTTTGTGAACCCTGTTTTCTACCTTAGATAGATTTCCTGGTCCATTATTCTAGGGAAGGCTTATGTATCATATAGCAAGTCCACAGATGCTACCAAATATGTAATAATTACCTTTGTTAAGTTCAGGAATTGTCTAATGCTTTGAATATTTTTTTTTCTATACTCAAAAGGAAGATAAACTTTTGAGGCAGTCCGTATGAAGCTCATATGTTAGTTTTGAAGTGTCTTGCTTTATCAAGTGGAGGTGTATAATCATACAGTAATATAATACTGAGTTCAATACACCTATGTAATGTGTAACAGTGTATTGCAGTGTAGTTATATACAGAAATTCCAAAGAAACAACTTTTCTAAATGAAATTCCATTCATCCTAATTGTTTTGATGACGTCTTTAATGCGACATTCATGACACAGTGTTTTGGGATGAGCTAGTATGTATTCCCTTGTGATATGAATGTTGAAATAGGAATAAATATTAAATTTGTGTTCACAGTTAAATGAATTAGGGATATAATAAATACAAAAGCAGGAGATCATTGGAGCAGAAGATTCAATGCTGTTGTTTAACCCCCCCTCTCTCTCTCTCTCACACACACACATAATTTATTTATTTCTGTTATGTGTATGTATTAATATATATGTGTCCGCTTTAGTATAGGTGAATGCATGGTACTGGTTGTCCAACCTGATTTCTGCCAGGTGCAAATGTAAGGTAACTAGAATCATGGCCAGCAACCATGACTAACTCAGGTTTAAATTTATCTTATCTATATAAAGCTCACAAGTTAGGCCTATTGCTCAATGAACATGTGACCATTCATTATTTAGAGCTTGACTTTTGACTCTTTATTAGTGTGCTTCAGAAGACAATGCCATTACAGCTGAAACATTGATCAAACAAGGAGCAGACATCAATGCACTGGATGATGATTGGTGGAGCCCACTACACATGGCCTGCTCATGTGATTCTGTTGAAATGGTACAGCTCTTGCTCAGTGTAAGTATAAATCATTAAATTACATTTTAAGAAACCTGAGTTACTCAAGTGAATTATTTTGCTCCAAAGACATTGGGCCAATCATATTTAAAATCTAAATTTAGCATCTATAGGTTAAATGATTTGATTTTCATATTCGATGAGCTGGATGGACTCTTCAGATAGGACAGAGACTTGGGTTGGACAATAGGTTGGGGAAGAACTGTTTATTACAATTTATGTTGACCTTAGCTTCATGGTTTCGTTTCTGGTATTTTCTTTATGTTGCCTGCTTATATTCTGAGTTTTCATGGGATTTTCATGTTTTTGATCACTTGCAATCACCATACTGTGACTCAATATTCTCTTTTCATCACTGGTCACATATTTTTTATTTCTGATTTTTGATACCTATTAATCTATACAGAATAATGCAATACCATACTGTAGACTCAGTATTCTCTTTTCATCACTGGTCACATATTTTATATTTATAATTTTTTATACCTATTAATCTATACAGAATGATGCAATATCATACTGTAGACTCAATATTCTCTATTCATCACTGGTCACATATTTTATATCTATAATTTTTTATACCTATTAATCTATACAGAATGATGCAATATCAGACTGTAGACTCAATATTCTCTTTCATCACTGGTCATGTATTTTATATTTCTGATTTTTGAAATCTATTAATCTATATAGAATGATGCTGATGTTGGATTACTGGATGTAGACGGATTTTTCCCATTGGATCATGCAAAAGATGGTTCGGAAGTTCAGCAACTGGTACAAAAAGCCATGGAATCAAAAGGTTTCTATAACTTTTCATCTTTTTCTAAAATATTTTTGTAAATTTGGACTCCCTTTTGGGAACCTTACCAGTGTCATTAATTATCAACTAAAATGTTTGTAATATGATTACAAACTTCAGATTTTCCCAGATTTTTTCCTCTGGATAATCACTTGATGTGCAGTTGCGAACAGTATATGATTTACACCATCACTTGATATACAATTACAAACAGTATATAATTTACACCATCACTTGATACACATGTACAAACAGTATATAATTTACACCATCACTTGATACACATGTACAAACAGTATATAATTTACACCATCACTTGATATGCAGTTACAAACAGTATATAATTTACACCATCACTTGATATACAGTTACAAACAGTATATAATTTACACCATCACTTGATATACAGTTACAAACAGTATATAAACAATTATTTACATCACATATACTTGATATATTACAAACAGTATATAATTTACAATCACTTACAAACAGTATATAATTTATACCATCACTTGGTATGCAGTTACAAACAGTATATAATTTATACCATCACTTGATATACAATTACAAACAGTATATAATTTACACCATCACTTGATATTACAAACAGCAGATATACAGTTACAAACAGTATATAATTTAACCATCAGTAGTATATAATTTATACCATCACTTGATATACAATTACAAACAGTTTAATACCATCACTTGATATAGACAGTATATAATTTACAATTATATAAACAGTATATAATTTACACCATCATTTGATATACAATTACAAACAGTATATAATTTACACCATCACTTGATATACATGTACAAACAGTATATAATTTATACCATCACTTGATATACAATTACAAACAGTATATAATTTACACCATCACTTGATATACAATTACAAACAGTATATAATTTACACCATCACTTGATATACAATTACAAACAGTATATAATTTACACCATCACTTGATATACAATTACAAACAGTATATGATTAACACAATTTTCCCTGCAGTTGATTATCTTGAATTGCCATGTAAAATTTGTTTATCATTCTTCCTGCAGATAATCAATCATCTTTAATTGTCACATTAAGGTTGGTATGTGCCATTGCCTATCAGATAATCATCTTCACTGACCACATATAAACTTTGTGTCCCTATGTTTATTTCCAATTTCCACACATGTGTACATTCCACTATCATTTTGATGATTATCTTCACTTGTTGCTTATAAAACATTTCCCTACAGATAATAATCTTAAACTGCTATATATAAACACACATGTAGATGCTAAATTTCCCTTCAGTTATCACATGTCATTTCATTCAGATAATTATCTCAAATTGACACACACTCATATATGCCAATAGTCTCCATGTTGGTTTATACATGTATTCTACTCTATTTTTATACGCTTGCTTTTAGATAGGACATATTATGGTATGACAGTGTCCGTCCCACCCTCCGTTTGTCTGTCTGTTCATTGGCATGTCAGGACCACGACTTCTTTACACCTTACCAGAATATTATTATACTTTACATAAAAGTTGTTCATGTAAAGGTGATTTGTCATGACCTTGACTCAAGGCCATATCTCAAAAGTCAAGGTCACTGTGACAGTCTGCCATTTTCCCCAAAGACATATCTCGCACACCACAAAAAATGGAATGTTTTCAAACTCCACACAGCAGTTAATGTTTTTAATGAGGTGGTGTGTCATGACGTTTTACTGATACATGTAAATTTCTTGAAAGTCCACCATCTTCATATGGCCTAACAGGCTAACATCCATCATAGAGAAACCCTTTCACCATTTATTCATGATAGGTGTATTGTGTACCATTTACGGTAATCTTATTACCAGTAGTGTTATATTGCTCACTAAATTTAAAAGGCCTTAGTTTTCCTCACATACATACTAGATAGAGACTTATGTTATATCAAGTAAATGGTGTGTATATTTAACAGTATATCATCATATAAGTATAAGTCTTGAAGTACACATAGTTTTGGTTGTCATATGTTGTATCTTTGACCTACTAAATATCAGATTGTTTGAAATTGGTATTGTTTTCAAGAATGACTGTTATAATTAAGATCAAATTCAGGTCAAAATGGCCTCACTGGGGAAAAAAAACCATCACTTCCCGGTATAGTAGAACTTTGATGAGTTGAACTTCAATGAGTCGAATTTCTCGATGTTTCCAACTATTCACAAAGTCCCGAATACTTTTTTTATTTAATGCTATTTATAATCATTTTATAATTCGAATTTTTATGAGTCAAAGTTCTCGATGTTTTGAATAAATTTTTGGGCCCATTTCTATAAAAACAATGAAAATTTCTACATATAATTCAAAGTCAAAATTTGCATGTGTACGAAATCACCCCATAATAATTTTTCTCCTTCTTGTAACACTCAATGTTTTAATTTCATGAAAATTTAGTTAAATTTAGCACTAATTAATAATCATAATGACCGTACATGTCTTAAATGGTTTCGAAGCAGTCATATACACTTTATAGAACCTGTGAAACTAAACTGGCTCTCAGTTATCATCCATGAGTCAAAGTCCCGATGTATGAAACTTTTCCAGGTGGTCCCTTGAACATCGACTCATCGAAGTTCTACTGTATATGTTTATTAAGCCAATATCTTTTGTGAATTAAATTGAAATTTGTTCATAAATGAGCCTTTAGTGAGCGCTTCATATGACATGATTTATTACTAATTGGGAAAAAATCATCATTTTTTGTATTGTTTTAGAAAATGTATTCTTCTTTAAGATGCACAGGGTTTAAAAGAGCTACACGGATTAAGATTTATTGTATGTTCCTGATATAAACTATATATAACACCAAGGCAGAAAAATGTCAAATTACAGACTTTGTAAGATATTTATAATGTTTTAATTCAGCATTATTATGTTGGACTCATCAATTACCAAAAAATAGAAGTTTAAGTAAAAGTGAAAATAAAATTGTGACCCTCCGGATGATATTTTGTGAAAGATCATCTTTGATAATATGAATATTTTAGAAGAAAAACAGTGGTAATTTTTTTTTCATTTTAAAATGATTACCATATTAAAACTGGTTTTGTGTACAAACATTAAGCATCCATTTTCAATACAGGTATTAATGAGAAAAAGAAAAAAGAATTACAGCTATCTTGTCCCAGACAAATGTTCGTTGATGTGGAAAATAGCTTATCAAGTGGTGGCAGCCCTAACAAAGCCTCGGAACAAGGAATCTCACTGGTAATGTATATATTATTAACTTATGAACCCCTGAAAAATATGGACTTTTCTGTAAATCAATGACTTAGACTAGTCCAAATGTGTTGTCAGGGGTAAATGGGTTAAGCATCTCAATAATGGTTTTGTGGCACTTTATGTACAGCTCAGATGACATCGCCATTTTAAACACATTTTTACCAGATGTAAAATATTATGTAATAAAAAAAACATACCTTTCTGACGATAATTTAAAGTCATCACTGCTGTTCCTGGAGTTTGGATACTTGACTTTGGATACTTTCAGTTTACTTGTCTTTCCCCATGATGAATTCCAGATCAGTGAATCATCAATGTACAGATTTGTTGAATAAGAATTATTAACAATGCTGGTACTTTTCTATTATATTTGTTTTCTCAATAAAAAGCATTCTTTAGTTTTACTGTAGATTAAACTAATAAACATCCAGGAAAGTTAGAGAGAGAGAGAGAGAGAGAGAGAGAGAGAGAGAGAGATTTGGTGAAATACAAGTAGATTTTCTAACAGTACATGTAAAATTTAGTTTTTAAATATAAGAATAGATCACATTTATTCTACTGTAGTATTGGATTTATGGTTTTAAGATTTACTTGATTTAGACTATCATAATCATGTAATAATGACATGTAATAGAGTATTTATAAAATCTCGATTTTAAATATATCTAAAATTTTATATACATTTGTTTCTGCCAGTTACACATTGCTTGTGCTAATGGTTATCGCAAAGTTATCCGCCTATTGTTGAAGCATGGGGCAGATGTAAATTCAGTGGATGACTATGGTTGGACAGCACTTCATGTAGCAGCTAAGTTCAATCAGGTATTTATCAACTTTTTCTCTGTACAATTAATTGAGTCTTGTTCATGGCAAATTTGCCTTTCTGCATTTGTTCAATCACAGATTCATATAAAGCATTCCGCCTAGCAATAGCTGTTGAAATATATTGATATCTATTTACATGTCCAAGTGTTGACAAGACAAACAGGTCATGTGTCAAAAGATTGATGATTTTTTATGCATCTAAAATCAAAGATGGAGAGGCATATCGGCTTTTGTCCATCTGTTTGTTACATTTTGGCTTTTGTCAAGTATTTACTTCTCTTCTCAAATTTTATTCAAATTTTGTATGATGTTTTATATCAATGACTTATAGTATGACTTTGATTATGACCAACAATTAACAATATCTGCCCGAGTTATAGAAATCTTTATGAATAATCAATAGGTTATGTAGATTCAATTTGTGATTTTCATGCTTGCTGACCAACAAACATGGTTGCCATATCTATAAATAAAACTTAGTAATACATGTAAGTCAGGTGAGTAATACAGGCTCAGGTAAGCCTCTAGTTGTTAATTATAGACTGTGTGAGGTTTAAGGTGTGGAAGGACACCAACAGCATTATATCCCTCCTTGGGGGATATCTTTGATGAGCATATGTCAACAAATGTTAGCAAAAATAATGTTTTGTACTTGAAATGAATTTGAATGTAAATGTTAATTTCAAAATTTAAAGGCCATTCATTTTGATGAAGTTTGTAAACTCTCAAGTTTCAAATTTTACTTTATTTTCAGTTAAAAACTGTTCAATCGTTATTGAAAAATGGAGGTGATCCTTTACTGAAAGACATCAACGGAAGCTTGCCGTCAGCTGTCACTAATGGGGATGATATCCGAGCATTGTTGTTGAAAGCAGAGAGAAAAAAGAAAAGAAATCTGGAGTGGAGAGATTCAGAGCTGCCTGACAATCTAGAAGATGTTGATAAAGATGATATTTATGAAGAGATTGGAGGTGATGATGATATAGAAGAAAGCATGGGTGCACTGATTAGAATCAACAGTAAAACAGTGTAAGTGAAAAAAAACATTATTATGCAACTATAAATGATCTACTCTCAGATTGGCTGACGTTTCACTTTGTTCTTAAAATAACCAAAACATTTCTAGAAGATTTGAACATTCACAGGCTAGTGATTTAAAGATTAGAGCAGGTAATAGATTGATCAATAAAGTGTAAGATCACAAATGGAAATTTTAATTCTTGAATTGTTCATTATTATTCTTCATGTTTCTTGCTGCTATCTTATGACTTTTAGCCCTTGCTACTGGTACTTCAGCTTTACTTTATTTACACAGGTCACATTAAATATCTGTTCTGAATTTTTTTTCTCAGATTTAGGACTTTTTTTTAGATTTAAGAATAATTTAAGACTTTTGTCAAATATATAGTAATATCGTTATTTTGTTTAATTGCAAAACTAACAATATAGACAGAATTTCACACAGAATTAATAAAATTGTCCCCTTTGCCTCATAAGCTGTTAATTAATAACAAATCTGATATTCTTAATAGCTATACTGTACACAACGTGTTATTTTTTGTAATACATATATTCCAGTCGTTCACGTCACATTTCAATATCTAAGGAGGATGAGCTACTGGAGGCAAAGCAAAGAGAAGAAATAACTGTTGATGATAATGGGGATAAAAACTTGAAACAAGAAGATGATGAGTATGAAGAAATTTACATGTCTAAAATTTGGAAAAGTGCAGATGTTTCCTCGGTAATTAAAATTAAAATAATCAGGTCAAGTAATTAAGATCAGTCCAATTGCCATCCATTATTTACATAATTGTTCTCTCGTGTTGTGCATGATGAGGAAAATAACAAATTTTATAGACTTCATTAAATAAAAAATCAAGCCATAAAAGCTAACTCACAATCACAGTCCCACAATGCATTGCTTACAAAGAACTTACCATGTGAGTTTGAATAACCTTTGATTATTTAACTCAGTTACACCATTTGTAGAGGTATGTACTTCTTGCCATATAAATTACATTGTTTTTAATAATATTGAAATAAATCATGGACAATTTTGTGTTTGTGTGTTTTGGATTTTTTATTATTATTATTATTATTATTATTATTATTATTATTTGTGTTTATACCCTTCGGAAAAATGTTCCAAATTTGATATGGTATGTACCTTAGAAGATTGGAATTTGAATCCTGATATAATCATTCTGTTTTACAGGCTCATCTACCGCCAGTTGAACAAAATGACAATTTAAAAGACTTAGCTGATATATCAGAGCAAGCCATTTTGAATGAAATACAAAGTAGATTCAACAAAGGACAAATTTATGTAAGTTGCATATATATATATATATATATATATATATATATATATATATATATATATATATATATATATATATATATATAAAGTGTGCAGGGGCTTCAAATTGATGTGCATTTGATGGGCCTGAGATACAAGAAATTAATTTTATTTGACCTAAGTCAGAATATGTGACTTTTCATGCAGAGCTTGTGATGTTTTTAGACAGCAATTACAATAATATTGAAACATTCAAATCATAGTTACTGCATTCAGTAAGTTAGTGGTTCAAATCCTAAGCAAGTCATATATATTACTTAAACATAGGTAGGAACATTTACCAAGCACTTGGCATTAGACAAGTTAGAGGTGGATTCCTTGGGTTTTCAGTTGATCATCTTTGATTCTTGTCAGCATAGTTGGCATCCAATGACTATCTCTTTCTGCATTTACAGTCTGGTACATGTATAGATATAATGTTGTGACCTCTTACACTGTTCCCACTGCATTTTCAGAATATTTTTTTTTTGTACCCCATGGGTAGCAAAAATAGGGGTGCAAAGACACAAATTAGGGTACACATATATAAAACTAAATTTAAAAAGTTTTATTTTGCTTATCTTGGCCCCCAATAATAGACACAAGTGTCTCTGGATCTGATGTAGATATGTAAATTGTAATTATTTTGTAATCACTGACACTATATACAAAGTAAGGATACACACAAGGAACTGACATCTCTGTATGTTACCATCATAATGGCAATACAAAAGATAATCTGATAGGCATTCACAAGGCATGAATGCATGTGGTGTGTTATGATTTTGTGTGTGTTTTGTGATGCATGATTCACAGATGTGTTTGCATGTCTGTGAATACTGTCTTATGACAAGCAATATCTTTATTTAGTACCTGAATATTCTTGCTCACAGGTAAAACAAAATGTAAACAAGCAAACTATCCAGTGGTTTTATATCTACATGTATGTAAATTATCATCTGTAGATTTTGTTGTCATCTTTGTCTGTGCTAAATCTTAATCTGTGAGTTACAACTGCATCTCAAAGCATTTGATTGTATGTCATAATTATCATATAAAACAGTTTCAATTTTTATCACAATAATTTTCAAAGGTTTGTTGAATTTTAAATAATTATCACAATATTATTTTACAGAATTTTAATGTGTAATCACATTGTAAACACCATAGTTTACCACATTATAGTTTTCGTGATAAACTGTATTTTAGTGTTTTATGTTAACAAGTTAACAGACTGAACCTTTTTTTGACCGGTTTTACACTTTTTTCACATTAACAAACTGAACCTTTTTCTGACCAGTTTAACATTTTTCAGGCTAACTAAGGGCAAATTTGTTCTACAGAAACTGGTTTTATTTTTGAACCAGTTTAGTAAACTTTCAATTTATTACATATACCAGTTTTAAACTGGTTCTGAACTAAAACTGGTTTTTCATTTGTTTTATCCTAAACCCAAACTAGTTTATCAAACCATTCAAACTGCCTCCTGGGGTGGTTTGGTAGGTTTATGCAAGTTTGTTGCTATAATAATATGGCGGCGACAACATTGACCTGTAGTAGTATCGGATACCTTTTATGTGGCTTCTGGACATGTTATGTAATTGGGCAGTAAAATTGAATTCATAAATCAAAAAGTGGGAACATGATATAATGTCAGAGAGACGTTTTACAATATTAAAATGGTGAATTGATGAATTCAGTTTCCAAATTGATTAGCTATCGATTGTCATTTTTTTATCATGTTTTCACGTTTTTTATTCAACATGGACATTACCATAGAGTGATTTTTCCTTTTAAGCATATTAAACCCCAGCAATTCAAAAAATGGAAACATGATAATTAGGGTTAATGAATATAGCAATAAGATTAACACTCCTTTTTTATAATTGGTATTGTTAGCTCACCTGAACCGAAGGTTCAAGTGAGCTTTTCTGATTGCCCTTTGTCCGTCGTCTGTCCATCTATCCCTCCGTCCATCCCTTGGTCTCTCCGTAAACTTTTTACATTTTTGACTTCTACTCCAAAATCGCTGAAGGGATTTTGATGAAACTTTATAGGAAGCAAGTACTTAAGGTCCTCTACTAAGTTTCTTCATTTCGACCCGATCGGCCCTGGGGTGGATCCAGGGTGGGGCAAAGAAGCCCCAGGGGGTTCTCTTTAAAAATTTTCTCCAGAACTGCTGCATGAATTGAAAAACTGATTAAATCTGAGTGATTTTTATGGATGCATAATTCAATTTCCTGTTTTTTGGAATAAATTGGAAAAACTAATTTTTGACATGTTTTTGACATCTTTCCCAGCTTTATCATTTTCATTCATTTTTAAGTCTCCTCCACTCCTAAGGAGTGTTAAAGTAATAAGTAAATTTGAGATTCCCATATTTGTATGATACAAACACAGTTCAGGTGAGTGATGTGGCCCATGGGCCTCTTGTTTTTCCCTTTATTTTTACATCTGGTATAAAAGAGCAACTGTTTACTTATTTCTATGCACCACTTTGGTAGTTTAAACCATTTATTTGTTTATCCATAGAAAACCAGTTTTAGTTTCATAACCGGTTTGCAAACTAATTGTAAACCAAACCAAAACCGAAACTAGTTTATCTGCAACAAATTCGCCCTAAATGAACTTTTTTTTTCTGATCGGTTTTACACTTTTTTCAGGTTAACTTACTGAATTTTTTCTGTTTTGCACTTTTTTCAGACTATTATAGGAGACATACTGATTTCTGTAAACCCATACAAGGATCTGTCATTGTACTCAAAGGCAGTAAGTACACACTTCTTCACCTACTTACATAAAAGTTCAGTATTACTGTACCAAAGTCTGAGAATTTTACTCTGCTTTAGTTAATACTGAAATCTGATTGGCTAAGAAGGCCAAGTTAAGAACATTAACAGACTTAAGAAAGTTCTTATATTTTGTGCAAGTTTTAAAATTATCCATTTATTTGTCTGATTTCTGCAAATATACAGTCAATTCTCAAATTATCGCCACTAGATTTATTGCCATTCCCACAATTATGCCACATTTTGTAAGTCATCAAACCCTGAAAAACGATGGACTCTTCTGTTAATCAATGATTTAGGCCAGTTTAGATGTGTCTTTAGGGGTGAATGAGATAAGGAACTTGTTTCCATCGCCATCTGTCACTCCATTTCAAGAAAAAATTTCCATTTCGAAATGTTATATATCTCTGTATACTGCCATAGGTCAGTAGGTGGGTAATTGGTCAATAGAAATCAGTTGTGAAGCCAGGCCGCAGAGTATAATGAGGTAGTTAAAGTATTAAATGAACAAGGTAATTACTGTTGTCCTGTTTTCTCTTTGTTAAAGATATAGGCCTATCTATGATACCAAAGAACAGTAACTCCATTTTCCCCAAGATGCCGTAATCCAATTCATTGCCAAACTCAATATACAGCTATAATTTCTGAATAACAAAAGGTGGCAGTTTGTCGAGAATTGACGTTATCTCTATAGATTGTACTTATAATATATGGAGTTTTCATCTGCCTCTTGTCATACATACTTCAGTTTTTTCTATAAACATTCTATGTTACCCACCTACCCATCAGATAAGAGACTTAAGGTGATATAATGATATTGACATGAAATACTGTCAGTCAAATATCAAATATTAGAGATGTTGTACTTTATAGAGCCAGGACCATGTGGACATGCTTACTGCTCTGTTAGAGATGACATAGTTTATAGTGGTCAGATCGCATGAACACGCTAACTGCTTGGTTAGAGATGCTGTACTTTATAGTGCTCGGACCATGCGAACATGCTTACTGCTCAGTTTGAGATGCTGTAGTTAACAGTGCTCAGACCATGTGAACATGCTGACTGCTCGGTTAGAGATGCTGTACTTTATATTGCTCGGACCATGTGAACATGCTGACTGCTCAGTTTGAGATGCTGTAGTTAACAGTGCTCAGACCATGTGAACATGCTGACTGCTCAGTTTGAGATGCTGTAGTTAACAGTGCTCAGACCATGTGAACATGCTGACTGCTCGGTTAGAGATGCTGTACTTTGAGACCATGCTGTACTGCTTGGTTAGAGACAGGTAACAGTGCTCAGACCACTGTGCTGAACTTAGTTAGAGATGACTTGATAGTGCTCAGGTGGACATGCTTACTGCTGATGACTTTATAGTGGCCGCATGAACACGCTAACTGCTTGGTTAGAACATGCTTACCTGAACTTGCTCAGTTTGAGATGCTGTAGTTAACAGTGCTCAACCAGTGAACTGCAGACCACTGAAGATGCTGTACTGCTTAGACCATGTTAGAGACTGCTCAGTTTGAGATGCTGTAGTTAACAGTGCTCAGACCATGTGAACATGCTGACTGCTCAGTTTGAGATGCTGTAGTTAATAGTGCTCAGACCATGTGAACATGCTGACTGCTTAGTTAGAGATGACTTAGTTTATAGTGCTCAGACCATGTGAACATGCTGACTGCTCAGTTTGAGATGCTGTAGTTAACAGTGCTCAGACCATGTGAACATGCTGACTGCTCGGTTAGAGATGCTGTACTTTAAAGTGCCCGGACCATGTAAACATGCTTACTGCTTGGTTAGAGATGCTGTAGGTAACAGTGCTCAGACCATGTGAACATGCTGACTGCTCGGTTAGAGATGCTGTACTTTAAAGTGCCCGGACCATGTAAACATGCTTACTGCTTGGTTAGAGATGCTGTAGGTAACAGTGCTCAGACCACTGAACATGCTGACTGCTTAGTTAGAGATGACTTAGTTTATAGTGCTCAGACCATGTGAACATGCTGATTGCTCGGTTAGAGATGACTTAGTTTGTAGTGCACAGACCATGTGAACATGCTGATTGCTCAGTTAGAAATGACATTCTGGGACCAAGTGAACATTGTAACTGCCAGGTAAGAGATGCTGTAGTTTATACAATCTAATTTAAAAACCGATCTAAAATCACACCCGTCAGATATGTCGTGTATAGGGTCTAAAACAATCCGCTATGGGGTCACGTGCGGATGACCTGGTAGGTGTGTCATTTTTTACCAATGAAAAATCGACTTACATAATTTTGTAAGCAATCAAAATGGCAAAGAGATGTAAACATTTTTAACATAAACAGCACTGAACACAAAATACGGTAGTACAGAATCATATTTATAACCCTGGAGAGATTCGAATCATAAAAAATATTCTGATGGATTTTTGTGGGCTGACGTTTTTTTTTGTTATAAAATACCATAAATAACATCTCTTTGCCATTAACTTTTGTCAGTCGTGAACATGCTTACTGCTCAGTTAGAGATGACGTAGTTTATAGTGCTCAGACTATGTGAACATGCTGACTGCTGAGTTACAGATGCTGTAGTTAATAGTGCTGGGACCACATGAACATGCTGACTGCTGAGTTACAGATGACATAGTTTATAGTTCTCAGACCACATGAACACGCGGACTGCTGAGTTACAGATGACATAGTTTATAGTTCTCAGACCACATGAACACGCGGACTGCTGAGTTACAGATGACATAGTTTATAGTTCTCAGGACTGCTGAGTTACAGATGACATAGTTTATAGTTCTCAGACCACATGAACACACGCTGACTGCTGAGTTACAGATGACATAGTTTATAGTTCTCAGACCACATGAACACACGGACTGCTGACACGATGACGTAGTTTATGAGTTCTACATGAACACGCTGACTGCATACAGATGCTGTATAGTTAGTGCTGGGACCACATGAACACGCTGACTGCTGAGTTACAGATGACCTAGTTTATAGTTCTCAGACCACATGAACATGCTGACTGCTGAGTTACAGATGCTGTAGTTAATAGTGCTGGGACCACATGAACATGCTGACTGCTGAGTTACAGATGACATAGTTTATAGTTCTCAGACCACATGAACACGCTGACTGCTGAGTTACAGATGACATAGTTTATAGTTCTCAGTCCACATGAACACACGGACTGCTGAGTTACAGATGACGTAGTTTATAGTTCTCAGACCACATGAACACGCTGACTGCTGAGTTACAATAGTGCTGGGACCACATGAACACGCTGACTGCTGAGTTACAGATGACATAGTTTTATAGTTTATAGTGAACACGCTCAGCTGAGTTACAGATGACATGTTTATAACACACATGAACACGCTGACTGCTGAGTTACAGATGACATAGTTTATAGTTCTCAGACCACATGAACACACGGACTGCTGAGTTACAGATGACGTAGTTTATAGTTCTCAGACCACATGAACACGCTGACTGCTGAGTTACAGATGCTGTAGTTAATAGTGCTGGGACCACATGAACACGCTGACTGCTGAGTTACAGATGACCTAGTTTATAGTTCTCTGACCACATGAACATGCTGTAGTACAGATGCTGTAATAGTGCTGGGACCACATGAACATGCGCTGCTGAGTTACAGATGACATAGTTTATACAGACCACATGAGTTACAGATGACATAGTTTATATAGTGAACACGCTGACTGCTGAGTTACCACTGTAGTTAATATGGGACCACATGAACACGCTGACTGCTGAGTTACAGATGACATAGTTTATAGTTCTCAGACCACATGAACACACGGACTGCTGAGTTACAGATGACGTAGTTTATAGTTCTCAGACCACATGAACACGCTGACTGCTGAGTTACAGATGCTGTAGTTAATAGTGCCGGGACCACATGAACACGCTGACTGCTGAGTTACAGATGCTGTAGTTAATAGTGCCGGGACCACATGAACATGCTGACTGCTGAGTTACAGATGACGTAGTTTATAGTTCTCAGACCACATGAACATGCTGACTGCTGAGTTACAGATGACATAATTTAAAGTGCTCAGACCGCTTGACCTTGCTGATCAAGCATTACTAGTGCCTGTGTCCATCAATCCATACATATAAGTTTTTTTTTAAAAGTTTTGTAATTCTCCTCAAACACTTTATAACATTTTCACAGAAAGGGAACATGTAATGTTACATCAATACTTTCAGAGTACTAATCTAGTGATTGATTTATTACCAAATGATATTTTACCTACACCCAATTACATCATTACCAACCCTACATTGTCTTCCTTCCATTACACATCAGCTGTCCAAGAAATATCACAGCAAGGGAGGTAACCCATTACCACCACATATCTACGGTATTGCAGAGCAAGCATACAAAAGTTTGCTACAGGAAAAGTTATCCCAGTGTTGTGTGATATCTGGAGAAAGTGGAGCAGGTAAAACAGAGTCCTGCAAATTCATTATTCAACATTTAGTATCCATAGCAAATAGTGAGGAAAGCAATCTCAACACTAAGATATCTCAAGTAAGTCAGCCATTTTTTCCTAATGTTACACGATGTGACTAGCTTAAGTGTAAAAGCTATATAATACCATATATACTTTTAAAGGTTTGAAGCATAAAAACATGGCTTCTAATGGAAATTATTGAAACATTTATAATTTTTGAAAGAACAACAGATTTAATGAAATTTTGTTTATAGTATCTTCATTGTACAAAGAAATGAAAGCATAAATGACTGGAATTTCCTTTACCCTAGCTGTTATACCTGTAGGGCCAAAGAGGGATTTCCAGATATGATTATATTTCAAACTTGTTTTCTGTATATCTGAACAATGAGCAAACAATTGAATACATTGCTTCACAGTTTTTGTCTATCAAACACCTCGTGAGGTATAGTGATTGATGTGGGACAGGACTTTTACAGTAATATATTGGATTGAATGCTCTATGAAGATCTTGTACAACATTATTTATTTCATATACTATAATTACTGAAATGTGTGAGCCAGGACATTTACAGATAGCTTTATCCTTGCCAGCTTACCATACTGCAACATGTATAACTTACCATACAACAACATGTAAAACTTACAATACTATAAAATGTATAACTTACCATAGTATAACATGTATAACTTACCATACTGTAACATATGTAACTTACCATACTACAACATGTAAAACTTACCATACTACAACATGTAAAACTTACCATACAATGACATGTATAACTTACCATACTACAACATGTAAAACTTACCATACAACGACATGTATAACTTACCATACTATAACATGTATAACTTACCATACTATAACATGTATAACTTACCATACTATAACATGTATAACTTACCATACAATAATATGTATAACTTACCATACTACAACATGTATAACTTACCATACTATAACATGTATAACTTACCATACTATAACATTATAACTTACCATACTATACATGTATAACTTACCATACTATAATATGTATAACTTACCATACTATAAACATGTATAACTTACCATACTATAACATGTATAACTTACCAACTAAAACATGTATAACTTACCATACTATAACATGTATAACTTACCATACTATAACATGTATAACTTACCATACAATAATATGTATAACTTACCATACTACAACATGTATAACTTACCATACTATAACATGTATAACTTACCATACTATAACATGTATAACTTTACCATACTATAACATGTATAACTTACCATACCATACTATAACATGTATAACTTACCATACTACTATAACATGTATAACTTACCATACTATAACATGTATAACTTACCATACTATAACATGTATAACTTACCATACTATAACATGTATAACTTACCATACTATAACATGTATAACTTACCATACTATAACATGTATAACTTACCATACTATAACATGTATAACTTACCATACTATAACATGTATAACTTACCATACTATAACATATAAAACTTACCATACTATAACGTGTGTAACTTACCATACAACAACATGTATAACTTACCATACTACAACATGTAAAACTTACCATTCTATAACATGTAAAACTTACCATACTATAACATGTAAAACTTACCATACTATAACATGTAAAACTTACCATACTACAACATGTAAAACTTACCATACTATAACATGTAAAACTTACCATACTACAACATGTAAAACTTACCATACTATAACATGTAAAACTTACCATACTATAACATGTAAAACTTACCATACTATAACATGTGTAACTTACCATACTACAACATGTATAACTTACCATACTATAACATTTGTAACTTACCATACTATAACATGTAAAACTTACCATACTATAACATATAAAACTTACCATACTATAACATGTAAAACTTACCATACAACAACATGTATAACTTACCATACTATAACATGTAAAACTATATATATATATCAGTAAGATCCAGTTTATGTTTCACTGATGACATCTTCTTTAACAGGTCAACCCAGTTCTTGAAGCTTTTGGTAATGCCAAAACAATCATTAATTCTAACTCTAGTAGATTTGCAAAGTTCATGGAGCTCAGTTTCAACACAAATGGCAAAATTACAGGAGGTAGGTTTAAAACTAATGACATATGTAATAATGTATTGCTAACACTTGTATAACAATGTCATCAACAGTCTTATGGGGGGGGGGGGGAGGGGGGCAAATTGGTAATTCATGTTGGCACTGAACATACAATTTATATATTTGTTCACAAACTTAAATCTGTGATAGAAAGATTTTAATGATTTTAATTTTGATAAAAACAAACATTATAAAGCCTTCCCCTCCAACCTTTGTTAGCTGTAGCAGACATAGTTGTTCCATATCTTTTTATATACAAACTGGACCCCTAAAAATATGAAAGATGAATTCACAAAAATATGTGAGCTGATATTGAAAACTTTTAACAAATTTGTCTGCCACAGAAGGACAAAGGAATCAAAAACGTTGTTTTTTTTTTAAGTAAAATGTGTTAAAACATTTAAAACTTACTGTATCTTAAATATCTTAAAGCAAAATCATGGAGTAACTTTAATCTGGAGTAAATTTTGAGTAAATTAGTGTTTGTAAGAAGTTAAAGTTCAGTTGATGTCAGTAGATAATGATGAAACTGATCTCATCACCACAAATATTGAATTAAAATTGATGAATTTCTCAGAGAACAAATAAATACAATCCTTGCTGAAGACAAGGTCATAATTTAGAACTTTTATTCTTGGAGATACATGTAAAAAATCAGGTGCCATTTGTTTTAGGCCATTCCCAAATTTATTGGTTTCTAGTTTGATCAAAGTTAATCAAATTTAATATGTTGCTTAGTAACAATAAGATCTAAGAGAATATATAGCCAACATTTTGCAATATCAGTCACAGTTATGGGACTTTAAATCTTTATAAAAGGCTTAAATGTACTTCTGCAGAGCGTGTTCTTTAAGCACATCTTGTTATATATACATTGTAGCAAGGCTGACGGAATATCTTTTGGAGAAGTCTCGTGTTGTATATCAGCCTGATGGAGAATGTAACTTTCACATCTTTTACTGGATGTTTTCTGGACTTTCACTAGAAGAATTCAACCTTTTTAATTTGAAGTCAATACATGATCACAGGTATTTAATTTCTTTGATGATATGTATTATCAGAAAAACAAAGTGTGGCTCCAGATATTTGAGATTCTCATCACTGCTGAAGAGTTTTTCTTTTCCTTTCTGGGGTAGGAGAAATGATTGACCCGAGCCCCTTATTATAGTAATCCAACTTATTTATGCCGATAAACTTTGTTTCTCTGACTACATGTACATACATGTACCTATAGCACATGTAACTTACTTTGATTCTCTGACTACAGGTACATATACCTACAGCACAGGTAACTTATTATGTTTCTCTATAGGTACCTACTGCAGAGGTAACTTATTACTGTATAGTTGTTTAAATTCACGGGGGAAAAAATTCACATTTTTCTGAAAGGAACAACTTCACAGGATTTAATTTCATGCAATATTGGTTACAAATTGTCTTTCTGATATTTCATGAATGTGAAGTATTATATTCCCAGGTATTTAATTTCGCAGAATTTTAGCTAACTGCAAATATAGTGAAATTTAAATCCCCTGCGAATAAAAGCAACTATACAGTGTATTTCTTTGCTGGTACCTACAGCACAAGTAGCTTACATGTATTATTTTTCTCTACTGGTA
The DNA here is from genome assembly GCA_030159075.1 of Atrina japonica. Taxonomy (NCBI): domain Eukaryota; kingdom Metazoa; phylum Mollusca; class Bivalvia; order Pterioida; family Pinnidae; genus Atrina; species Atrina japonica. The sequence goes on from BROG01000284.1 coordinate 26,661, forward strand.
CCTTCATTACATTATTTCCTATTTTTTCTGCTGTTACCTTACCTTTATTATGCTTTTCAACAGGATGTTTTTCTACAGGTACCTACAGCACAGGTAACTTATTATGATTCTCTTCTGGTACCTTCAGCACAGGTAATTTTATATGATTGTCTACAGGTACCTACAACTCAGGTAAATTATTTTGTTTCTCTACATGTACTTACAACATAGGTAAGTTATGTTTCTCTAGCTACAGGTACATGTAGCTATAGAGCACAGGTAATTTATTATGTTTTTTTCTACAGATACCTACAGCACAGGAATGTTAACTTTGATCATATGATTTGTACCACAAACAAGGAAAAGTTTTGGGAGTTGAAAGAATGTCTGAAGTTTATTGGATTCTCCCAAAATGTAAGATTTATATTTTTTTATCTTATTTATTTTATTCATGTTCTGACAGGTTTTTTTTTTATATATTTCTGAGATATAATAGTACGAGATGAGCATTTTTATTTGTATCATTAACGTTTGAAATTCACAAAGGACAGTGTATACTTACAATCATATATATATATATATATATATATTTGATTTTACATTAATAAGGTATTTCATTTATGATAAATTTTGTAAAATGATATTTCTACATTATTCCTTTAACAACATAATTTCTGACCCATTTTTGGGGTAAAATATGACACAGAAAATGTCATGGAGAAATTAGAACTGACCACTTAGAGCAGGTGACTGCTAAATCAAGGTACTTCATGTATAGGTTAGACTGTACAAGTTTGTTTTTTCTGAGCTACTATAAAGATCTGTGGATACATCAGTGTCTTCTTTATTGGATAATTACATAAAGTACTCTTTATGACTGACATGTGACAAACTGATGTCACAATCTTAATATCATAAAATCTAGATGTTTAAAGATGAGATAGGCATAAATGTAATAAAATTGAAGTCAATTCTAACACATGTAGATCTCATCTGCAGGAAGTACTAAATTTACTACAGTTATTGGCAGCATTGTTACATTTGGGAGATGTCTCATTCGGTACTACGGGCGAAAATGATTCTGCTGTCATATTGAACCCAGAAAAGCTGGAACTTGGTAAAGTATATGTGTGTGTGTGGGGGGTGTTTTTGTATGGGGGAGGAGATGAGTGTAGGTGTATGAATGTGTGTTTACCATTTTGTCTCTATCCTCTGTTACACTCTCAATAGAATTGAAAGTTATGTTTCTTCTTTTTGCCTGTTAAAAGTAGGGAAATCTCTAGCCCAAATGTAATTAAGTGTTATTTTATGATTTGGGATTTTTTTTTTTTAAAAATTGGGTATTTTCATTTCAGTCTATATTACAGAGATAATGAAAAACCCAATTTATGTTCCAAGTTTGCAAATTCAATACTTCTTGCATAAAGATTGGAATTCTTTAAGGCTTTTAAAATTATAATTGTAATTTTTGTTTGGATTACTGTTTATATGGTAACACTTCTCGTTTCAGCATCTACAATGTTAGATATTTCAAGTGATGAGATGAACTCGGCATTAGTAGCAGAGTATACAGTAACCAGAGGTAAAGAGTTGTGTGTTATACATCATAACATTGTCAGTTATATCCCCTCTTCCTCTCCCTCTCTCTTACAGCACAGGGGATATACTTTTGTTTGTGTTATACATCATAACATTGTCTGTTACATCCCCTCCTCATTCCCCACTCTCTTACAGCACAGGGAATATACTTTTGTTTGTGTTATACATCATATCATTGTCTGTTACACCCTCTTCTCTTCTTCTCCCTCTTTTTCTTACAGCACTTTTACAAAGACTATATACATTTGTATATTTATACATGTATTTGTACATGTATTATTGCAGGACCTAAACCTATCTTTTATGTCCATGTATGGTACATGGAAACAACCCCATCACCTCCACACCCCAACCTACTTAACTTAACCCCTATCCTGAAATGAATAGTTTAAACATATCACATATTTAATCAAATGCTCAGAGAATGAAATTGTTGTAAGTCTTAGAAACAAGATCAAAGGAGGGGGCAGTTGTAAATATGAGAATCAGGATTAAAATCTCAGACAGGGGAGAGGGTTGTAAGTCTTGAAATCAAGATAAAAAATCTCAGATGGTAGAGGGTTGAAAATATAAGAATCAAGATCAAAATCTCAGAAAGGGGAGAGGATTGAAAATATGAGAATTAAGATCATTTAATATTAGAGAGAGTAGGCTATTGAAAAATATGAGAGTCAAGATAAAAATCTTACAGAGGGTATAGGCTTGAAAATATAAGAATGAAGATCAAAATCTCACATGAGGAGAGGGTTGTAAATCCTGACATCAAGATAAAAATCTCAGAGAGGGAGAGGGTTGTAGATATGCGAGTCAAGACCAAAATCTCACACAGAGGAGAGGATTGTAAATCTTGAAATCAAGATAAAAATCTCAGAGAGGGAAGAGGGTTGTAGATATGAGAATCAAGATCAAAATCTCAAGAGAAGAGAGAGGATTGAAAATATGAGAATCAAGATCATGAAATATCAGACAGGGTAGGCTGTTGAAAAATATGAGAATCAAGATCAAAATCTCACAAAGGGGAGAGGGTTGTAAGTTTTGAAATTAAGTTAAAAATATCAGAGAGGGTAGAGGGTTGAAAATATAAAAATCAAGATCCAAATCTCAGAGAGGGGAGAAGATTGTAGATATGAGAATTAGGATCAAAATCTCAGAGAGGAGAGAGGATTGTAGACATTAGAATTAAGATGAAAATATCAAGAGAAGGGAGAGGATTGAAAATATGAGAATCAAGATAATGAAATATCAAAGTTGGGAGAGGATTGGAAGTATAAGGAAAATCAAGATCAAAATCTCACAGAGGGGAGTGGGTTGTAAATATGAGAAACAAGATCAAAATCTCAGAGAGTGGAAAGGGTTGTAAATATGAGAATAAATATTTAAATTTCAGAGAGGGGAGAGGGTTATAAATATGAGAAACAAGATCAAAATCTCAGATAGGGGAGAGGGTTGTAAATATGAGAATAAAGATCAAAATCTTCGGTCAAATATTTAAAAATAGATCATTTGTCTTGTCAGTAATTGTGATTATTTCTTGACAGATATTTGCATTGTTGTTTGACAAAAATTGATCCAATGAAAACAATTCATGGGCATATTACAAAGCAAATACTGATCTATGAATTGACAATGTCTGTTTATCTGTCCGTCCAACCATTGCTCTGTCTGCTTCAACAATTTGGTTTAACTATTGTATTTAGCTCTTTTGCGTGAAAGCCTTTTAGAGTGTCAAATTGTTACTTCACTTCTTAATAGAACATGGTGACATTGCTTGACTGTGACCGTCATTTTTTTTACCTTGACCTAGAAATTAGCTGTTTCTTGTAAGCATTTCATTGTTTATTCTGACACATCTGGAAGTACTGATGACCCTACTTGGGGAAATATATACTACTGTATACTACTGGACATCTTAGCTCCTGTTTAATTTTTGTCACTTTCGCCCCCTTAGTTCAGTGAGCGAATTCAAAATTAAGGCGAAACTTTCAAGCTTAATGACTGAAGCATGTACATACATGCCATCTATGAGACGATGGTGAGTTAAGACGATTTTTAAGACAGCTATGGTGAGTTAGGGAAATTTTTAAGACAGCTATGGTGAGTTAGGGCAATTTTTAAGATAGCTATGGTGAGTTAGGGTGATTTTTAAGACAGCTATGGTGAGTTAGGGCGATTTTTAAGATAGCTATGGTGAGTTAGGGTGATTTTTAAGACAGCTATGGTGAGTTAGGGCGATTTTTAAGACAGCTATGGTGAGTTAGGGCGATTTTTAAGACAGCTATGGTGAGTTAGGGCGATTTTTAAGACAGCTATGGTGAGTTAGGGCGATTTTTAAGACAGCTATGGTGAGTTAGGGCGATTTTTAAGACAGCTATGGTGAGTTAGGGCGATTTTTAAGACAGCTATGGTGAGTTAGGGAAATTTTTAAGACAGCTATGGTGAGTTAGGGCAATTTTTAAGATAGCTATGGTGAGTTAGGGTGATTTTTAAGACAGCTATGGTGAGTTAGGGCGATTTTTAAGATAGCTATGGTGAGTTAGGGTGATTTTTTAAGACAGCTATGGTGAGTTAGGGTGATTTTTAAGACAGCTATGGTGAGTTAGGGCGATTTTTAAGACAGCTATGGTGAGTTAGGGCGATTTTTAAGACAGCTATGGTGAGTTAGGGCGATTTTTAAGACAGGGTGAATATGTTTTCTGTGGTAAAAGGGTGAAAACTTTGCAGGTACATAGTACAGTATAATGTGGCTCACAGCAATGTAATGGAAAATATTCACTGGTTAAAATTTGCATGATTTGATACTCACATTACGTCTGTTAAAAAGCAATGTGACAGTATTACCGTAATCCAATTTTTTAAAATAAATTTACAAGTAAAAATTTTTACTAGAATGGATTGCATTTTCAAGCAGATATGTCAAACAATTTCTCAAAACATTAAGTTTAGATTTTTTCTTGAAAATTTAGATAAATAATGATATGATTTTATTTGATATAGATCAATACGTTGTTTCCGAAATCCGCAACGGTTCAGAAATTAAAACACACTGATCATTTGACTTTTAGAAGATTTAGGGCACTTTGGTCGAGGTGAAAATGAATTAACCATAAGAGGAAATCAATATAAATAAAATAGCAAGTGCTGATATGTGGTGCCATGTTGTAAATTGGATTCCAGAGAGAAAAATAAGCTAAATTAATATCCGTGGATGGACGACAATTTATTTAAACGAATTGAAGCGTATTTAGGTCTATGGTATGCTGTCACTGACACTAAAGTAACTTTGAGTCAAATCAGGAGTACTTGTATACACCTTGCCAACAACTCGTAAGATATAGGAGAAATGTTTAGAAGTTAATGTATTTATTGTAGAAACTTTTGTATGATTCTGAACTAGTGATATATAAAGCTAACGCTGTCTGAACTTTATCATTTATCAGCTGATACGAAGACTACTGTAGGTGCCCGCCATTTTGTCCAAAATAGGCCTTAAACTTTGTCAGGTGGTGATGAAGGTCACATGACAAAGTGGTCTGTCAAGGGGTCTCGGAAACGACTCTATTAAACTATAAATCCTGACATTTTATCCCTTTAGATGACTTTCATTGAAGCATGTGTTTCTAACATTTTACTGGAGATGCATGTGTTTCTGTTTTGTTTGCATGCTTTTCTATGTTTGTCTGCCCTGCATGTATTTTAGGAGAACAAATCAAGAAGGAACGTACATTGCAACAGGCAAATGATTGTCGTGATGCTCTGACCAAAGCTATTTATAGCCGCTTGTTTAGCTGGATTGTCAATGGCATTAATCAAATGACACAACCGATAGATCCCAGGTAAGGTATATACAGGTGCAAGATGCTAGTGCAACTTCTGAAATGCTTCAAGTTTTTTTTAAATGTTCACAATATTCATTTGCAGATGTTTAATTCTTCTCATATCTGTTGTTTAATGCTTTTATATTTTAAACCCTTTCTACCCAACAGATCAAATATACTGGTCTAAAATAATAGAAAAGAACATACCATTTAGATACTTGGGGTAAAATAGATGATTTTTTTATTTAGGTTGCCCAGATGATCTTTTCTGATATGTTGATGACTGCTGTCATTGTTTTTAGTTCCCTGCCCCCCAAAATGGGTCTAGGTTAGATTTTTCCTCAGGAGATAAAAAGCGCCCCAGCATATTATTTCTCGCCCACCCACCCCACCCCCCCAAACACGAAGTCAGTAGAGAGTTTCCCCCCCGGGCAGAAAAACTAAACTTGGATAGAATCCCCCCCATTGCTTCCGGATTTAAAAATAGAAAATATATGTGCTTTTAAAAATTGATTGACATAATGCAGTCTAGATATGAAAATCTCATGATATTCTCAGCTGAACATTTGAAAAAGTAAAATATTTATTTTTGTAGATATTGTAGTTAAGACCTATCCATGTTGCACCAACAGACCTAAAATATGGTTATTAATGATTGATATCAATTTTTGTGTTATAAGTCAACTAAAATGGAGCAATATTATCAGATATATATATAATTAGAAGTACAATAATGATTACATCTATAATATTTTTGTTTATGTATTGGTCTGTCAAATCGAAAATTAGCAAATTGGAGATATGTTATCTATCAATGAAATAAATCGACAAAGATTTGAGTGTATTTAATGAATTTTCATACCAGATTTCACAATTTCATTTATTTTAATTTTTAACCAAAAAGTAAATTTGATCTGTTAGTCTGTGGCTGATATGGATTGATGGAATCCTAGTACATGTAATAGAACTGGAAACGGATAGATAGCATGCTGTCATTTGGGGGGAAATTCTATACTGGGGCATCTTTTCCTAGGGGGAAAGTTGGGTTGATTCTTTCTAGAGGGAAATTCTATGCTGGGGCCATTTTTCCAGGGGGAAAGTTAGGCCCAGGCCCATTCTTCCAGGGGAAACTCTATGGGGGAGTCTATGTTACAACAGCAACCTGAATTTTGTGAACTTTAAGTAAGGGGCTTTGTAAAGAAGAAAGTGAATAAACTGATCAGTGACATATAACACCCTCTTAGTTTCCAATTCTAAATTGTTCCTCAAAATTCAAATATATATTATAATCATCTTGTATCCCTTGTTTATTGCCCAGACATTAAAAGGTATATTTGTTAAATAGAAAGAATACAGATGAGTTTTGTTGTTGTTTTGTTTTATCAAGATCTGTAATACATAACAAATATTTTGATCTATATTTCTGTAGTGCTGACAACTACCAGATTGGAATACTTGATATATTTGGATTTGAAAATTTCAACAGAAACAGTTTTGAGCAGGTAAAATAGTCCTGATAAGTAATGATAAGATATGATGTTAAGTTGTTACAGATGTGTATATATTGTAGGTTAGATAACAATATATCATACTATTTTTTGAGGTCCTGAATGTAGAGGCAACAACAAATTGTTTCTATATCAATGTACAGTCAAATTTGCATTAAAGTCCACCTCTATATAAAGGGCACCTGTCTATAAAATCCATTCAAACATAACCTTTGTTAACTTTTTTTACAATGAACAAACTTCTTTATAAATGTCACATGTCAATAACAATCACTTTTGTCTGTTCCTATGAGTGACTTTTATAGAAAAATCTGACTGTACATTTTACAAATAAAAATGTATAAAAATATTTTATAAATTGTATAGTAATTTTTTATTTTGTAGTATAAGATTATATACTCAACATATTTTATGAAGGATTGGTTAATTGACTGTATAAGAATATACAAATCACTGTTTAGTTATCCCCATCATATTTCTAATTTCTAGTCTCAAGTGTTGCATTGTAAATATTCTAGTTTTGTTAACATTTATAGATTTTTTATCTCTCAAACATCACAGCATTATTTTGAACCAAAGCTCTTACAAAGTTTGCTTCAGCGAATTAGATATCCATTGTTTTTAATAAAATTACCATGCCTGTATACTTTGTATTGGAAAATATTGTCAAAAATAAAGTAAATATTTTTTAAAAAAATGATCATTTTTGCAGATGTGTATTAATTTGGCCAATGAACAGATGCAGAATTACACAAATGAATATATATTTTTCAAAGAACAACAAGATTGTTTAGCAGAAGGTGTAGAATTGGTGGATTTAGAGTACAAAAATAATCAGCCTATTATAGATGCCTTCATGGAGGTAAACATTTTTAAAATGAAATCTTTCAATTTCACAAAATTATATTTCAAATAAATAGCATCAGGAGACTAAATGAAAATGATTATAAATTAATTGTATGCTGTAATATTATCCATGCAATTATTTTGTCAGAACATTCAACTTACCCTTTATTTCATAGTGCAGAACTGACAACCATTTCATGGAAGATGTAACCTGTCTACATAGAATGTGCTTTCCTCCATGACATCGGTTCCCAACTCTAGACCCCCTACTCCCATTTGTACATTGATCCTTGTTAAAATAATGTACATATATGTGTATATGTGTTTTTAAGTGTGTTTGTGTTATTTTGTATGTGTTTGTACATGTATGTGTATGTGTGTATATACATGTGTGTGTACATGTGTGTGTGTGTACATGTGTGTGTGATAGAGAGAGAGAGAGTAATTGTGTAACTTATTTTTATCTCTAACCCATTTAAACTAAATAAGGAGGATTGTGTGTCCAATTATTTGTCAAACTTACAAAATGGCTGCGTAATGCTGTGGTAAAACATGTCTTCAGAAACTTTATTTTGTATGTTGATCAATATGACCCAATACATGAATTGTGTATTCTTTGATGTTCAGGCATATGTAATTATTAAACATTCAGCATTGCTGATTAGGCATTGTCATATATTATGAAATGATTCAATCTGAAGAGATTTTTGTTGAAAAGTATAAAGATTCCATGGTTCTTGCTAAAAGTTGTCCCAGCGTGTATCATTGAAGAGACCATTAATTGGTTAAACATTTTGACATCTCAGAATTCACTGAAATGTGTCATTGAAATCGTATGTACATGTGTTTTGCATTTATGCATAGCACTGCATACTCATAGAACATTTATCATTGCATTTCAAATTCAGAAGAATTTAGGAATTCTTGCTATTTTGGATGAAGAAAGTCGATTTCCTAAAGGAACAGACTTCTCATTGGCTACAAAATTGCACCAGGGACCAGGTAAGTGGAACAGTCCATAGACTTGTTTTTCTTTGAATGAATATACATGTAGATGAATAACTATCGGCTAAATTAAGTGAACATTACTTCTTAAAAAACAAAAAACATTTTGTGTATAGTAGAATCAGCTAATCTGTTGGTCAGTCCATTAACAATTTATCCAGCCTTGCAATTGTTCATTTTCAGAGGATTTTCGTAATTATTTTGTGTGATGTTGCAGTACATCATAAAGTTGCGTCCCCTAAAATGACATGACAGTCATTCTTTATAATGTTTGAAAATTTGTCAATGGATTTTCCTAAAACTCTCTATGAATTTAATGGCAGTTCTGTATGAAGTTGTGTCCCCTAGAATTATTTATTTTGCTTGACGACTACTTTTTGGGAGTGTTCTGGCAACTTATATGAACAATATAACAAAATCTTTCTTTTCTATTCATTTGACTCTTTTTTCGTTGAATTTTCTTTAACTGATAAATGAAGTGTCATTACCACAAGAAGTTTTGTCTCCTTAAATAATTTTGCATATTACATCCTCTTTTTGAGAGTTATTCCCCTTTATATGAAAAATGAATAATATTTTATCTGACTATACATTTCACTCATTTTTTTAAACTTTGTGTAAAGTGATTTGCATCATCGTCTTTTCATGATCTAAAAATTTACAAGATCTCTAAATATTTTGGATATATAAATTAGCTGTAGAAATTTGTCACAAGTTGTGAGTTTTTCAGCAAATAACAAATTTGTAATGACAAGCATTGTTTTCACAGGGAAAAAGTATCAACAAATTTACAAAGCCCCTAAAGATGGTGGACCAACATTCACCATTGTCCACTATGCAGGAGCCGTGAAGTATGATGTGATTGGGGTGCTGGAGAAAAACAGGGATACACTTCCTAATGCTATCATGTGTACCATGAAAAGTAAATATGTTTTATCATATTGTTGTGAGTTACGTTGTCAAATGGTCTTATTATTACCATCTTTGCGAGTGTGTACATGTTCTGGAAAATTTTTAAATGTTGTTTTTGTCCTCAGTAGAAAAGCAATCCTTTGTTCGCTCTTTTTAGATTTGTTAGAAACTACCATTTGAAGGGCAATCCTTTGTTGGCTCTTTTTAGAGTTGGTAGAAACTACCATTTGAAGGGCAATCCTTTGTTGGTTCTTTTTAGAGTTGGTAGAAACTACCATTTGAAGGGCAATCCTTTGTTGGTTCTTTATAGAGTTGGTAGAAACTACCATTTGAAGGGCAATCCTTTGTTGGTTTTTTTTAGAGTTGGTAGAAACTACCATTTGAAGGGCAATCCTTTGTTGGCTCTTTTTAGAGTTGGTAGAAACTACCATTTGAAGGGCAATCCTTTGTTGGTTCTTTTTAGATTTGTTAGAAACTACCATTTGAAGGGCAATCCTTTGTTGGTTCTTTTTCACAATTGTGTTTCTTGTCTTACAAAATACAAGACTGCTGGAGTGGCAGAAAGAAGCAATATTTATCTTAAAATCATTTTCACTGAAAACTTTTGGCCAGATGTGTAGGTTGAATTGGCCCTTAATTGGTTAAACATATTTATACATATAGGTTATCAGTTACTGTCACAAGTCTAATTCTGCAAAAGTAATAACATTTTTAATCAGATGATATGACCAAAGTCTAACAATGATTTCTTACGGAAGTTACTGCCCTTGACTAGCTTTTTAGATCAGTGTTTTGAAATGTGTTTGTGTAATAACTGGTAAGTTAATAATCTATAAATAACAGCATTATCAACAAGACAAGATCTATAAAACAAACAAAGAAAATGTCAATATATTTATGTATTTTTTTTCAGCCAGTAATAGTTTGCTTGTGAAGGAATTGTTCCAAGCGCGAGTAACACGGACAGGATCCTTAGCGCCAAGCACACGTCAACAAAGATCAAGACGTCAGCCTTCAACTAAATCACCCTTTGACTTTTTCAAAAAGTTAAAAGGTGGAAAAACAAAAAAGGTATTTAGAAATTTTGGTTCAAAGTGGGGCCCCCCCCCCCCCCCCCCCCCCCCACCCCCCCCCCCCCCCCCCCCCCCCCCCCCCCCCCCCCCCCCCCCCCCCCCCCCCCCCCCCCCCTATTTTAGCTGACACAAAGTTATGGAGAGTTTTAAGCCTCACTATTACAATGTTACTGACAGACTTTCAAAGTTGTTGACAAATCCAGTGCAAATTTTATGGTTAATTCCAAATCATGTGTGTTCACCTCTATATCGTTGACAACACTAATGATATTTATTTTTACCATACTGTAACTTGTAAATTAATCTTAAACATATCTGCTGAGATTTACTCTGTTCTTGTACATGTTGTAATTGTTGTCAGAGTATTTTTCTGTTTCTGAATTTTTGGAGACTTTCAGATTACAGTTAAACTTGTATATAATGACCTCCTTAGGGACACATGAAAACCAGTCTTTATAGGGAGGTGGTCTTTATATAGAAGTTGATTTGTACACAAATGGTACTATTGGGGACAGCAAAAAAACTGGTTTTACTGTATTTTACTTTTCAGTATATCCATTGTCAGCCTAGAGACTTAACAAAATATCCTTGTAATGGATTTTGTTATGAGAGATAAATTTAAAGGCTTTTTTCATGGATGTCAAGTCTGTGTATTGTCAAATTTATAATAAAACTCGTGCTTTTGTAAACATTTTTAAAATAAGTTGGGCATACTGCAATTTTTAAGCAATCCAATAGACCCTTTCATGATAACTGCGTTCTTACTAATTTCACCTGTGTACTTAACACTTCCAAGTGGTAACAAGAAGTTTCATACTCTACACAAATCATACTCAATGAAATTTAAATCATACACAGGGAACAATTAGTCTTTAATTGGGTACTCATTGTCATGGGTAGAAATGTTTTGAGCACGAAACTTCTTGATACACTTGGAACTGCTTATGTGCAGGTGAAATTAGTAGGAATGCAGTAATGGTGAAAGGGTCTATAAATGACATTTATGATATAAAAAATTTAAAAAGTCAATTTTGTGAAATTTAGTAAAAGAGAGTTTTAATTGTTTATAGAATAACTGAAGAGATACATTTATTTGGTAGTTTACATGGTTACTAAATAAGGGATTGAAATTATCTTACTTGGACTATCACAATTGTATTCTTTCAGAAACAACCAATGACTTCTGTAGAAAGAAAAGGTCCAGCAACCATGGCATTTCACTTTAAGGTACATTAGCAGTTTAGAAAATTTTAAAGTTTAGATTTGTGTTGCATGTTATGGACAATATTCCATCAAGTGTCTGTTTGCTTGTATAAATGAAGGTAATCTTGTCATAGCCCGGTACTTAAAGAATGTAATATAATCATTTTGTAACCATACAGGTTACGCTAGGTAAAGGAATCACTGCCTTTGTCAGCCATTTACCCCCAGACCATACAGGTAACCCATGTAAAGGAAACACTGCCCTTGTCAGCCATTTACCCCCAGATCATACAAGTAACCCCAGGTAAAGGAAACACTGCACTCATCAGCCATTTACCCTTTGACCATACAGGTAACCCCAGGTAAAGAACCACTGTCCTTGTCAGTTATTTACCCACGAACTATACAGGTAACCCAAGGTAAAAAAATTACTGTCCTTGTCAGTCATATACCCCCAGACTATACAAGTAAGCCTAGGTAAAGAAGACACAACCCTTGTTAGTCATATGCCCCAAACCATACAGGTAAGCCTGGGTAAAGAAGACATGACCCTTGTAAGTCATATGCCCCAGACTATACAAGTAAGCCTAGGTAAAGAAGACACGACCCTTGTTAGTCATATGCCCCAGACTATACAGGTAAGCCTAGGTAAATAAGACACGACCCTTGTTAGTCATATGCCCCAAACCATACAGGTAAACCTAGGTAAAGAAGACATGACCCTTGTCAGTCATATGCCCCAGACCACACAGGTAAGCCTAGGTAAAGAAGACATGACCCTTGTAAGTCATATGCCCCAGACTATACAAGTAAGCCTAGGTAAAGAAGACATGACCCTTGTTAGTCATATACCCCCAGACCGTACAGGTAAGCCTAGGTAAAGAAGACATGACCCTTGTAAGTCATATGCCCCAGACTATACAAGTAAGCCTAGGTAAAGAAGACATGACCCTTGTTAGTCATATACCCCAAAACCATACAGGTAAGCCTAGGTAAAGAAGACATGACCCTTGTTAGTCATATACCCCCAGACCACACAAGTAAGCCTAGGTAAAGAAGACACGACCCTTGTAAGTCATATACCCCCAGACTATACAAGTAAACCTAGGTAAAGGACTCACTGCCCTTGTCAGTCAGGTAACCCCAGACTATGGATAGCCTAGGTAAGGAGAACCCTAACCATATTTTGTATTTTTAAAATGGTATGTATGATTTCACTCCATTTCATCGTTAAGAAGATCTAGATATAAAGTTCCATAATAGCTTGGTAGTTTGTACTAATTATGCAGATTGATCACTTTCATGTATGTAAATATATGGCAGGTGAACAATACAGGCATAGATGACCCTCTTGTTTATTTATATTTGTATTCCTGCTATTTGTTTCTTTTCTTTATTTTTTTAGGTCTTTTCTCTACTTACATGTATTTTCTTTGTTTATTTTAGAACTCTTTATCAGAACTTATGGCCAAAATTCAGTCTTGCAAGCCTCACATTATTAGATGTATTTGTTCCAACACTAAAAAGGCAGCCATGTTGTTCACACCTGATTACGTTCTCGCTCAGCTTAGATATACAGGTATCTCCGAGACCGTCAAGATAAAGAAACTAGGCTTCTCAATGAGACTGAGATTTCATGATTTTTTAATTGCGTAAGTAGGTCAAAGTATTATAACATTAACCCTTTGAACCCTGGAGGCCAGAAAACTCACCATGACATAAAAGCATATATACCCTGGTGGCAGTTTTTCCGGTCAGGAAGTCATTCTGTTATATAGAATTTTATATAGCTGTCACTGACCAAGCAGAGCTCCTATAACATCTTGTATTTGATATATCATGCTTCCGGTGAAACTGTAGAACATTTCTAGAAACATTGCTCGGTAATTTAAGTAAACATTTTGAGTAAAATGCACTCAACCGTGTTACTTACAGCTGATCAAGTTCTCGAACTGTTGTTGAACTCTAATAATGGGGAAAGTCTGGGTAACAATGAATAGGGACAAAGCAATTTTAAATGGGAGCAAGATTGAGATGACTTAATAGAAAATTATGAATGTAGTGATTTATCATAATAATCAATTTATAAACAAAAAATAAAGGAAATGAGAGCGATTTGAATTTTTTTGTATTTCTGTCCAGGAGACCAGGGTGGGAGAACAGCTTATTATTTCAGGTGACCAGGGTTCAAAGGTTAAGATTTGTGAACATTAATGCTATAAGTTGATGTTAAGGTGTTCAGAAATTCTTGATTGATTTACCAACACAATTCCCTTTCATAGCACATCAGACATCAACTTTAAATAATATGATGCAAACTTTAAAGACATTTTATTTTTCTTGGCTATACTAATTTGACAAACTGTTGTTAGGTTCTGAATAAGTTTAAGACACTCTCCAAAAATGAGAGTAGACTCCCTCCAGATCCCAGTGTACCAGTTTTTGATGTTGAAGTAACTTTCCTAGGTAATTGAAATATATTTGAGACACATTTAAGCCTGTAGAGCTAAGCCATCCATAAAGATTCTAAGTCCCTTAACTCCAGTTAAAATTGCTAAATGTTGGCTGTAATTGATTGTACCTGTTGGTTTGTTGATGTAAGGCATCATACCAATTTGAAGTTGATTAGTGAAATATTTCAAATGGACAAACATTCAAACCAAAAATAATATGCACCCATCTTCAATTTGAGGGCGATAAAAATGTCTTCCAAAAGACCTGGAGATCAATATCATTACAGTATGCTCCATACTTTATAGGTTTTGATCTGCATAACTTAATACAGTGGTACACGTGGATGAGTGGAAATTCTGGTCAAAGTTGAATGTCCAGTCATGATTTTTATTGATAGATTAATTTGTTAATTAAAATTTCGGTCATCTTGAATTCATAATATCTGGAAGTGATAGGGGTGGTCCCTTTCATATCAAGATAGTCCACTCTATAAAACTATTGTTTCCATATTCCAATTTAAAAATACACATAGTATTATATATTTTTCTCATTTTCAGATACAAAACCTTGTCTGTTTGTATACTGCCCCATCACTCCATGATTCCTGAAAATCAGAAATGTAAACAACTGTTAGAGTATTGCCACCTCCACTCTGGTAAAGGCGGACACAAGGTAAGGTCATCAGATTTATTACACATATTTATCCATTTACCTGTCTGTTTATTTATTTATTTGTTGGTCTATTTATTTATTTATTTATTCATTTATCAATTCATTTATTCATTTATTTATTCTTTTTTTTTTAATTATTTATCTAATTGTTTGTTTATTTATTTATCAATTTATTTATTTGTTTACTGTTGTGTTACACCACTTCCAACAATGTTGTCAGCTATACTGTGACAGCTACTCATAGCCTGTTTACAAAGGTTCCCTAGGAAAAACACTGGCTACTGAAGTAAACTGGTGCATGTAATATAAGGGATGAAACCAGAAAAGTCATGATTTAAATGAGCAAAGTACAAAACAAAAGAGGTAATGTTTTAAATCACCAAATTTGTGTCTACAAATTGTAGTATTGACTAATATCTAGTGCTGTTTTTTGAAGCGAGTGTTGGCTGTTTTGTAGAATTGGTTACACAACAGCACATTATACAAACTTCTTTCCAATTTTGCTAAGGATATGTTCTATGCAACCAGTTCTCAACAAGTTGTTTGAGTGTCGTGAAATTGATGTTTGAGATGCCAAGATTTGACTATATTGTTTTATTATTCCCCTACCGGCATCGCCGAAGGGGACTATAGGTTTGCACTCCGTCCGTCTGTCCGTCCGTCCGTCAGTCCGTCTGTCAGTCCGTCTGTCCGTCAGTCACACACACATTTTCGGACTTTTTTTCTTAACGCTTGTAGATGATCCAATTTTTGGTGTGTGGGTCTACCACCATGAGTTACAGATCAAGTTCGAGTATTGTTACGGTCCACTGATTTTTGACAGAATTACGGCCCTTGGAATTCGAAAATTTCCTTAAAATAGCAGTTTTCCGGACTTTTTTTCTAAACGCTTGTAGATATTCATCCAATTTTTGGTGTATGTCTACCACCATGAGTTACAGATCAAGTTCGAGTATTTTACGGTCCACTGATTTTTGACAGAATTACGGCCCTTGGAATTCGAAAATTTCTTTAAAATAGCAGTTTTCCGGACTTTTTTTCTAAAACGCTTGTAGATATTCATCCAATTTGTGGTGTGTGGGTCTACCACCATGAGTTACAGATCAAGTTCGAGTATTGTTACGGTCCACTGATTTTTGACAGAATTACGGCCCTTGGAATTCGAAAATTTCCTTAAAATAGCAGTTTTCCGGACTTTTTTTCTAAACGCTTGTAGATATTCATCCAATTTTTGGTGTTTGACCCTGATTTTATTATGAAGGTATACTGAATACTACTATTTCTCATCATCGTGTCACCTGTCGTAAGCAGAGGCAACACTTAGAGGTCACTTTTTTTTGTCACCTGTCTGTCTATCTGTTTGTCCAGGGTCATAAAAGTTTCATGTGAGAAAGCCATCTAGATGGCTTGTTTTTTACAAATTTACAGTCAGATATAATTTCATATTTACAAAATATTTGGTATTTTTATATCATCGTGTTTATTTACATAAATTACAGTAGCCTATTTTTTCCTGTAGTAATTTTGAAAATTTTGTATTTCTTCTTTAAA
Organism: Atrina japonica; assembly: GCA_030159075.1. Lineage (NCBI taxonomy): Eukaryota > Metazoa > Mollusca > Bivalvia > Pterioida > Pinnidae > Atrina > Atrina japonica. Next base: position 43,278 of record BROG01000284.1, read on the forward strand.
TCTAATGAAATTTATCAAACTTTGCCTAAAATAGATTTATCCTCCACAAAATCATTATTACCTCAAAAATAAACAAAGAGTATATATATAAATTTCAAAAAGGTTTAAAATGTGAAATAAATTTCCTTTATGTGAAAACAATTTCCTTTATGTGAAAACAAAATATTTGAAATTCTGCTTAAGTTAGTGGATTCTTTAAGGGGGTTATATATTGTTGATTTTTATATAAAACAACGAAGAAAATAACATATAAGCGATGAATATTTATGTCCCATGATTGTAGAATTACCGTAATGCCTGTGATTTACTGAAATGCCCATTGAAATTACAGAAATGCGCTTCATAAATACCGAAATGCCCCATGTATGAATGAATTACAGTATTGACATATTTGAATGAATTGGAACATATATATCATATACATGTATATGGATTGCCGTTGGGGAATTTATTCCCTATTTTATAATAAAATTATCTGAATAATATTTTGTGTAGAGGTTACCCCGGTAGGGGACTGTTAATTCCTTGAATTTGCCTTGTTAATCTTTATTATGCAAACACATTGTTTTGTAGGTTGGTAAAACCAAGCTGTTTTTCCATGATGATGACATTTTAAAACTTGATGAGGTGTCAAATAACCTCAAAACCAAAGTGATCAAGGCTCAGGCAGGTGAGATGATAATTTGCTATTGTACCATATTTCAAGTTCCCTAAAGTAAGAAAGATCTGATAATGGATGCCCTTGAAAACAGGCAGACAGTTTCAATATGTTTTGTAGACCAATGTTTGCCAAGCTTACTACATCTACACACCTTTCTTTGGTGGCTTTAGCACTCAGATAAGAACATTCTTTTATGGCTTTATGACTCAGCAAGGGAAAATTCTTAGGTGGCTTTTTCACGCTGCAGGAAAAAAAACCATCTACTCAGCAAGGGAAATAAGAACTAAGAAAGGGATAACTCTTTGGTGGCTTTGTCATTCCACTAAGCAAGGAAAACTTTTTGGTGGCTTTGCCACTGCACTCATCAAGGAAAAATCCTTTGATGGCATTGCCACTGAACTATGGAAAATTATAAGAAAAAATATTGGATAAAAAATTGTGTCATTTACCAATACATGTGTATGGATTTGTAACTACTTAAGGCCAAGTGATAAAATTTTTGACCTGTGCTATTGCAGTGAAGATTCATGTAAAGTGCTTTGATTACATAAGACTTACGTTTTACATCTAAAGAGACTTTTATTTCCTAAGGTGCATGCCTGAAAAAGGAATGACCCACTCATGTGAGTCCTAGGCCTGACCCAGTCTCAGATTTGAAATGTCTGCTTGCAATTTGAACATTCATCCATTTAACCACCATGAGCTGTTTATGAACTTCAAAGTGGAAGGAAATATTATCGATTAACTCAATTACACAAAGTCAAAATTAAATGAACACACATACTGTAAAGTGAGACTAAAAAAGCAGAAATTCAAACAATATTCACATTTTTGTTTTAGTTGCCAGAGGTTATTTAGCCAGACAAAAATTTAAGAAGTTGAAGGCCACAGTTGCTAAGGAACGGGACCAGATGATAGTTAGTTTTTCGTACCATGTATCATTACAACAAGATCATTTGACTTCGTTGTTACAGAAAGAATGCAACCATGATGAAGAACGATATCAGCAACTGAGAAAGAGTGAAGAGTATGTATCATTTTAACTGTTTGTGTATATAAACTATAAATATAATTTGTCATTCAAATGCATTTGGATTTGCAATGTAGATCAGTTTCAAAGTAGTTATCTCTTCGTTTTTGTCATTTAAGCCTGAAAGACTATGTGAGCTATTACCATTACTGTACATCCATTGTTATTTGTGCTTTGTTTTATAATTCCATGTTCTTCCCAGAAACTGTTCTACGTGTTGTTGTATTCAAACTTGCTAGGAATCATCTAATATTTAAACCGACTGTTATTACCTACATTGCAAGTATACAATAAATTCATTGTGTTGTATATTTAATGTTGGCCATACAGCTGTACAGCTGTTACACAATATGAAAACCTTCCCCTTGAAATCAATTATATAGAATGAATTTTGTATCCAGCTAACTACAGATTCACAGAAAATGGTAATATATATTAATATAAGGATTGTTTTTCATTTTTGGAAAAAACATGGGATGTACATGCAATGACTCATGGAAAAAAAATTGATGTGCAACACTTCATGCTACATATGATTATGAAGATCAAATTAAGTGAAACTTCACAGCCCCTTTGTATATGTTCCCTATTTTATGTTGTTTGGGTATCAGGCATGGTAGCACATACATCACATTAGCACCACAATTATAATGGCTTATATCCTCCAAAATGATGACATTTGTAAGTCTCTTGAAGAACTGGATACTCTTTATACATATATATAGATTTGGTTCTTTTTAGGGTTAAGGGCATCTGTAAGTCTCTAGAAGAACTGGATACTCTTTATACATATATATAGTTTTGGTTCTTTTTAGGGTTAAGGACATTTGTAAGTCTCTAGAAGAACTGGATACTCTTTATACATATATATAGGTTTGGTTCTTTTTAGTGTTAAGGACATATGTAAGTCTCTATAAGAACTGGATACTCTTTATACATATATATAGTTTTGGTTCTTTTTAGGGTTAAGGACATTTGTAAGTCTCTAGAAGAACTGGATACTCTTGAAGAACTGGATACTCTTTATACATATATATAGTTTTGGTTCTTTTTAGGGTTAAGGACATTTGTAAGTCTCTAGAAGAACTGGATACTCTTCATACATATATATAGTTTTGGTTCTTTTTAGGGTTAAGGACATTTGTAAGTCTCTTGAAGAACTGGATACTCTTTATACATATATATAGTTTTGGTTCTTTTTAGGGTTAAGGACATTTGTAAGTCTCTTGAAGAACTGGATACTCTTTATACATATATATAGTTTTGGTTCTTTTTAGGGTTAAGGACATTTGTAAGTCTCTAGAAGAACTGGATACTCTTTATACATATATATAGTTTTGGTTCTTTTTAGGGTTAAGGACATTTGTAAGTCTCTAGAAGAACTGGATACTCTTCATACATATATATAGTTTTGGTTCTTTTTAGGGTTAAGGACATTTGTAAGTCTCTAGAAGAACTGGATACTCTTTATACATATATATAGTTTTGGTTCTTTTTAGGGTTAAGGACATTTGTAAGTCTCTAGAAGAACTGGATACTCTTTATACATATATATAGTTTTGGTTCTTTTTAAGGTTAAGGACATTTGTAAGTCTCTAGAAGAACTGGATACTCTTCATACATATATATATATAGTTTTGGTTCTTTTTAGGGTTAAGGACATTTGTAAGTCTCTAGAAGAACTGGATACTCTTTATACATATATATAGTTTTGATACATATATATAGTTTTGGTTCTTTTTAGGGTTAAGGACATTTGTAAGTCTCTTGAAGAACTGGATACTCTTTATACATATATATAGTTTTTTGGTTCTTTTTAGTGTTAGGGTTAAAGGACATCTGTAAGTCTCTAGAAGAACTGGATGGATACTCTTTATACATATATATATTTTGGTTCTTTTTAGGGTTAAGGACATTTGTAAGTCTCTTGAAGAACTGGATACTCTTTATACATATATATAGTTTTGGTTCTTTTTAGGGTTAAGGACATTTGTAAGTCTTTTGAAGAACTGGATACTCTTTATACATATGTATATAGTTTTGGTTCTTTTTAGGGTTAAGGACATTTGTAAGTCTCTTGAAGAACTGGATACTCTTTATACATATATATAGTTTTGGTTCTTTTTAGTGTTAAGGACATCTGTAAGTCTCTAGAAGAACTGGATACTCTGCTAGATGAATATGTGTCATTTGAAAAATCAGATAAAAAGACAGCTTCTGATACTGTGAAGCAGGAAAATGGTAAGTTCTATAAATAACACGTACTTATGCTTATCTCGCTTATTAGTCATTTGATTGTATTGCACATGCTGACACATTGATGGAACTTCTACGTTTTGAAAATTGTTCTTCTGCAGTAAATGATATTTGAATTTAGATACCTTTCATGAAATTTACTCTAACCACATCAAATCATCACTAAGAGTTACACAGAGTTAGCCTTTTCTGCTCTGAACACTAAGTGAATTGATAAAATACAGGAGGTTTCCTTGATAAGAATAATGACAATCAAATGTTGTAACAAATTCAGGGCCCAGGACCATAAAACTATTCTCAGACAAAGTTTTTACTCAACTTCAAGTTTTACTCAAATCTTGAGAATTTTCTCACCTTGGGTAGAGTTGTGGACCATAAAGAAATTCTTATACAAATTTCTTTCTCATGTGATAAAATACTTAAGTTTGACATGTAGCTGACTTAAGTAATTCTTAACAATGAAAATGGCTGCCCCCTATGTTCACACAGGGATAAATAAACACAAATGTCATTGTCATTGTCGCCCTAGAGTATTTTGGGACATGTTTAACCCTTCGGCATTATAAAACAGTGTTATTTGAGTGAAATAGGTTTAGGAAACCAACACTTCTTTCACTGTTGGCTTGTTTTGGCCATGCAACGTTTGTTTACATTAACAATAGGGATGGTGTAAATTTATTCCGGTACATGTGCCCCAGTGTATGTTCCGAGTCATTTATCTCATCCAATGTACTTGTACTAATTTACTTTTATCCTTAATATAGTGTATTATATACATTATACATATTATATGTATAAATCACTGACTTCGGTCATGTATTGGCAATTTACCAGACGTTTTTAATGTTTTTAAAAAGGTGTATATCTATTACCCTTTTTATGCCACAAAACATGCTGCCTATTTTATTTTCAACATGTTTTCTACCTTTTGGTTGGTTATTAAATAATTAATTATAGATTATAGTAAGAATAATGTTCAAACATCAAAGTTCACTGAATTGGGACATATATTGGGACATATTGGCTTGGACAACATTTACACTGCCCCTTGACAGTCTTATCTTGATTGAGAAAATTCTAAAGTCATTTTATGGTCTGTGAGTTTTCACTTTTTACTCAGATGAGTAAATTCTTAACTTTTGAGAATAAGATTTGTCTCAGAATTTTCCGCAAGGCCCAGAACTAAACTATCAAAGGTGGGTTGGAAAGGAGAGACTGAGATATTGTATCATTTCTATGTATATGTACGTGACTGAAGAATTGCAAGTCTTTACGATAGATGTCAGTACATGAATAAATTAAAATGTTAAAAAGAAAGACGTTTGAACTTTAATATCCTTTGAAGAGAGAAAAATTTACATTGTTTTGCAATAGAGATAGACAGTTACATTATTGCAGAAGATACAAAGATACTGAGAGAGAGAGAGAGAGAGAAGCTCCATGTTAGTGACAGTGAGGGAGAGGTGGGAAGCAACGCAGAAAATAGAAAGAGAAATTATTTCAATGTCACTGGAACAGAAAAAGATATAGAGAAGATGTCAATGTCAGTAGAACCATTCAAGACAAAGAGATAAAAGCTTAGTGTCACTTAAAGAGAGCTATTCATTATGTCAGTGGAGGAGGATAGGAGACAGAAATTTTGTGTCACTAAAAGGAGAATGAGAGATGAAATACAGATACATCTGCAGTATGTTGGTATGACCAGGAAGAGGTCATAAACTCAGAACCGTCTTACGGAATTTTCACCACTGAGCAACTTCAAATTGTTCCGTTTGACCCAAATCAAACTTACTTTCAAAATCTTAAAGATCTATCTGTATTATTATGATAATCATGAGGAAGAATTCCTGTAATAATTGTATGTAACAAAAATATCTGTAAAGCTATTTAACCCACTCCACTCAAATGAAAATTTTAACAACAATTAAAATGTCCTAATGTCCCACAAAACATGTGTAATTGTTATCTGTTATGTACTGCAAGTTTCTTGTTTCTAACTCTATTGTAGATCTAGTTCAAATTAAACTTTCAATGTAAAAAGGACTTAAGTTTCACCAGATGCAGATATCTTGGATGCATTTAAATACTGTTACTATATTTATCATTTTGTTAGAAAATTTTGTGTACTGTGATCTTTTGTTTTCTTCACAAAACATGGATATGTCTAATATCACATCATGATGGCCAATACTAAAAGATTTAGAAAAGTTCAATCAAGTATAATTGTTAATCAGCATCTATACATGTAGGAGTTACTTCCCTTCAAATGACACTTTTAGATATGTTTTGGCTGCAGTCTCATTTGGGGCCCTTACCACTGGCAGGGTAAGATTAGGGAGTGTTGTCCTGTTGGCACCAATGGTAAGGTATCTTTTGAAAACAGACGGGTACCTGCTCAGTGTCAGGTTCCTTCCAATGATTCAATATTACAAAACTGGCGAATACTGTGAAAAAAAAAAAAGAATTGTACAAATTCAATTTTCAAAAATTAAACAATAGCTCTAAAAACAAAAATTAAAAAAACTAGAGCAATAGTTACAGGAGTTATTTCCCTTTAAATAAATTTCCATGTTTTGCTGTGATCTCAGAAGCTTTCATTTATGATATGAAAAGAAGTTGTTAAATGCTGAATGATTAACAGTTTAAGATATACTGGTAGGTTAGTATGACCTGCAAAAAAAAAAATGTTTTGCAGGAATTTTATATCTTAATTAAAGGCTTTCAGTAAATTGTCTGTAGGTATATGAAAAAAATAAAAACCTGAAATATGAAAAATCAAATTAATTTTTTGAAGGGGATATTGACTTTTATCAACTTTTCTCTTAATTTCAAGGTCTAAAATTTAGTTATTTTTGGTGTAATTTCAGTGTACCACAGTCTTCATATAGGATACCTGTTTTGTGTAATTGATCTTTGTGAAAAGATATTGCAGCAATTTTATATCTTAATCAAGGGCTTTTAGAAAAAAAGCACAGAAAAAATAAAAACCTGAACTATGAAAACTTAAGTGAAGTTTTTGAAGGGGATATTGACTTTTATCCATTTTTATCTAAATTTCTATAGGTCTGAAATTTAGTTATTTTTGGTTGAATTTCAGTTTAACAGTTAGGCTTCATATCGGGTACCTGTTTGTTTAACTCCTTGTACAGTTTTTTTTAGCTCACCAGAACTGAAGGTTCAAGTGAGCTTTTCTGATCGCCTTTCGAAATTTTATAGGAAGCAAGTACTCAAAGTCATATACCAAGTTTTAACATTTTGCCGAAAGGGGGTACCCTTTTTAGGTCACCTGAGCCAAAGGTACCCTTTTAGCTCACCTGAGCCTTTGGCTCAAGGTGACCTATAGCGACTGTCTTTTGTATTTCGTCGTCCATTGTCCGTTGTGTGTTGTTAACTTTTAAACATTTTCGACTTCTTCTCAAGAAACAATGGACCATTTTCAACCAAACTTGGCAGGAAGTATCCCCATGTGAAGCCGCATAAGGTTTGCGAAGGAAAATGGGCTAGGGCCCATAGGGGCCTTAAAACAGGCCAAAAAGTACATCTTTAAAAATCTTCTTCTTATGAACCAGTGATCAGATGACTTTCAAATTTGTGTGCAAGTCATTGTCAACACAGTTTGCGAATTAAAATGAAATCCGTCAAAAACCATGCCACTAGAGGGCACTTTAGTAAATGGGGGGTATTTCGGCTGTTTTTTGACATTATCTCAATAAGTATAATAGATAGAAAGAATCTGATGAGGTAAAAATGTTCAGCATGCAAAGATCTACAAAACTTTCTATAGAGTCGAAATTGTTGGGTCAACTCTTTTTGGAGTTATTTCCCCTTTTTAGTGTATTTTTCCTAATTTTGGCTGTTTTTTGCCATTATCTCAATAAGTATAATAGATAGAGAGAAAGTGAAAGAAGCAAAAATGTTCTGCACTCAAAGATCTACTAAATAGTCTGCAGAGACGAAATTGTCAGATGACCCTTGTTTGAGTAATTTCTCCTTTTTAGTGTATTTTTCCTTATTTTGGCTGTTTTTTGCCATTATCTCAATAAGTATAATAGATAGAGAGAAAGTGAAAGAAGCAAAAATGTTCAGCACACAAAGATCTACAAAAAAGTCTACAGAGGCGAAATTGTATGGTCAACCCTTATTGGAGTTATTTCCCAATTTACTGTATTTTTCCTTATTTAAGTTGTTTTTGTCATTATCTCAATAAGTATAATAGATAGAGTGATAGTGAAAGAAGCTAAAATGTTCTACATGCAAAGATCTACAAAAACGACTTTCAGAGCCGAAATTGTCAGATCGCCCCTTGTTGGAGTTATTTCCCCTTTTTAATGTATTTTTCCTTATTTTGGCTGTTTAATGCGTTTTACTTTGATGGGAGTTTTTTCCTTTTTTTAACTGGATTTTCATATTTTTATGTCCCCCCCCCCCCAACATATTTTGGGGGGATATAGGTTTTACCCTGTCTGTCTATACGTATTATACACTTATTTTGTTGCATTTAAAATATATCAAATATTTTTCGATTTCTGAAGTGAGCCGTGCTGAGAGCAACTTCTTTTTTATGCATAAGAGGAAGATATATTATGCATAGTTGTTCTCGATGAACCTAGGGAGTGAAATTACCTTAAACTGACGTCAAGGTCAAACTGCATAGAACAGATAAATTCCTTTGTCTATTCACCAATCTTGTCAGGGACATAACTTCTTTATAATATTTTTTATGAGGATTGTATTTAAAGCAATGTTGCCTATTGCTAAAGGATGTGTCAAGACATTGAGCCAGCACCATACTTTCAGGTTCAAGGTCATGGTTCACACCATAGCACAAATTCTTGTCTGGGCCATAATCTCTTCATGTTTTCTTGGAGGAAGATAATATTTCACAGAATTGTCATCTTTGACCCAAGGGTGTGTCATGACTTTGAACATAAATCATACATAGTAGGGCAAGGTCACGATGCAGACATGACCAAAATTTTGTCTTTGTCATACAAGTAACTTCAAAAATAGACCTGGACCCATAAGGTGCCAGTTGTTACGTACTACCAAGTACCCATCTGGAGTCAGAATTGTGACGAACTTGAGAGTGTAAACATATTTCTAATGTGATGTACTAATTTTTTTTCTGTAATTTATTCACAGAACAAAAAAAAAGAAATACGACAATAAAAATAGGATTTTTTCACCTATGGTGAAAAAAACCTAAGAAAATTAAAGTATTGGAACATGGTTTCAAAATGAAAAATAATGTGTTTATATTCTGCCTCTTTTTTAAAATTATCCCTCATTTGTATTTTGTCTCATTCGGACTTTGTCCCGTTTCAGACAGCTCTTGTTACTCATTCTCTTTAAAAGTATAATTGATAGAGAAAGTGAATGAAGCAAAAATTTTCGTCATGCAAGAATCTACTTAAAAACTCAGTAGGGCAGTTAGTGTCAGGTCATTACTTATGGGAGCTAATTAAGTTTCGCTCAGGTGACCGTCAAGGCCCATTGGGCCTCTTGTTTAGAAATCTTCTTCTCCGGTACCGCGGCATGGATTGAAAAACTAATTGTATCAAGTGATGTATGTTTCAAGTTTGTTAATTCTGTAGAAATCGGAAAATAAATTTTGATTTGTTTTTGACGTCTTTTTACACATTGTCATTTTCATTTATTTTTGTATGATTTCTTTTATCTTTTCCCCATTTATTCATCATGATGCATTATTTAATGTGTTTTACATGTAATTAGGTAGAGGAATGGATTTCTGAAAGCATTTTGCTGAAATTTAATTTTTTTTACTTGTTCTTCAAAACTGCAGAAGGATATAGGAAGCAAGTACCTGGTACCTACCAAGTTGATATTTTTTTTACCAAATCAACTCAGAGGTGGATCCAGGGTGGGCAAAATAGGTCTCAGATGGTACTTCTCCTTGTAAATCATCCCTAGAACTGCTGCATGGATTGAAAAACTAATTGCATCCGAGTGATTTACATGGATGCATGATTCAAATTCATGTTTTTGGAATAAATTGGATTTTTACATTTTTTTGACATCTTTCCTGGCTTTGTCATTTGTCTCCTCCACTCCCAAGCAGTTCAGGTGAGCGATGTGGCCCATGGGCCTCTTGTTTCAGATCATGTTAACACTGATAGCTTATTTCCATGTACATATTATGAGGATTATGGTTTTCATAATATCACAAGGAGGCTCTATTAATTTATTTATAGATAGTAACACACATATCCTTGATTTGTTATCAGTTATCAGTAACACGTATATCCTGGATTTGTTATCATTTATCTAACCCATCAAGCCCTGTGGTCATATTAAGATTCAGCCAAATTGTAAAATGAAATGGTCCATTGTCATGATTCAGAAGTGAACAGCAATACAGTGTATTGAAATACAATATTTATTCTATGCCTGAAAAACTATGTTTAAAGGTTTAAATCATTATAAATATAAGTGATTTTGTGTTTAGCAATACTTGTTTCACCATGAGGAAGTCGCAAAAGTGAGATATAGGAGCTGCTTTTCCGATGGCGTCAAACTTTGCATTTAGTTCCAATGTTAAGTTTTGGTTACCAGCTTGCTTTAATTAATAATGGTGCTAGGTTGATGATATTTGGATATTTGAATGTTCCTTAGTTGCCGTGCATGGATGTTGTAAAACTTGATTTGGAATATCTTTTTATTCTTTTAAATTTTTTTTTAATTTTTAAGACTGCAAAAAAAGGGTGGCTTTTTTCACACTATCAGCTTTTGTTTCAAAACCACTTAAGAAATTTTGATGAAACTTTATAGGAACAAGGTTCTCTACCAAGTTTATAGTTTTCAGCCAGATTGGTCCAGGGGTGAATCCCGGTGGGGCAAAAAAGCTCCCATAAGGTACCCCTCTTTAAAAATCCTCTTCTCCAGAACTGCTGCATGAATTGAAAAACAGATTGACTTTGAGTGATCTACATGAATGTATGATTCAAGTTTGTATTTTTCATAGAAATCGGAATGTTAATTTTTGACGCCTGTTTGAGTTCTTTCAGTTAGCCTTTGTCATTTCATTGATTTTTGCATGAATTCCTCAATTATCTCCCTTTGCATTCACAATGAATTATGATGCATTAAAATATTTTACTTGTATATTGTTGAAGAGATGTTTTTGTGCAAGAATTTTGCCAAAATTTGATTTCTAGAATTTTTGATGAATTTCTAAAAACAGCAATATTTATGTTTATTGGCCAGATCAGCCTATATGTACATATTCTTCTTGGTCTTCTTTCCACATTTATAGATGGTTCTCAGGTGAGCGATTGAGACCCTCTTCGTCCTCTTGTTATTTAAATGCATGTATAGTAAGATCCATATAACCTGGCTGGGTGGAGTCATGTGAACCTTTTCTTGACCTGGACATTTTAAAGTTTTAGGTAATAAATCATAACAACATTAAAATTACACTGGGAAGAATAATCAGTCCTACTTGTCACCATACATTTAGTGAAAAATATATGTTTTTACTGTGAAGCCTGTCCATACCTAAAAGTGAATAGAATCATCTATATGATAATCAAAAGGTTACTCCACACGCACACACACATCCCCCATCTTATGTGAATCAGACAGCACAATCTGAAAATAAAATATATACTTTAGCCAGATCCCTTAGAGGTGGATCCAGGGTGGTATCCTTCTTTGAAAATTTTCTCAAACAGTAGTGTTACATATATTGTAAAGTTGCATCTGAATGATCTACATGGATGTATGATTCAAGTTTGTGTTTTTAGTAGAAATCAAAATTTATATTTGACATCTTTGAAGTGATATAGTAATTTGAAATACCTTTTCTAAATCTATATATTTGTAACATAACAACACAGCTCAGGTGAGTGATGTGATCCATGGACTTCTTGTTATAATAATGAATACAAAGGGGAAATAATCACTGCTGAAGAATATTTGGAAAAAATAGAGGATAACTCTGAAATGTTTCATTTATCTGCCATGATAGTAGGCATATGTCAGTGTTCTCTGTTTTATGTAGGGGAGTGCATATCTTTTTTTGGAGAAATCAACCATCTGAAAAGACCACATTTTAGTACAGTAAGAGGTTCCTAAAACAGGTTCCACTATAGAATATTTTATTCTTTTAGTGTTGTTTTTAGTTTGGGTCATTTCACCAAAAAAAATTTTCCCTTAAATAAAAACATTACATGTTCTAGAAAACACTCACTTCTTATACTCATGACATTGACTTCTTATGTAAAGTATTTGGAATTACTCATGGCATTCACTTCTTATGTCAAGTATTTGGAATTACTCATGGCATTCACTTCTTATGTCAAGTATTTGGAATTACTCATGGCATTCACTTCTTATGTCAAGTATTTGGAATTACTCATGGCATTCACTTCTTATGTCAAGTATTTGGAATTACTCATGGCATTCACTTCTTATGTCAAGTATTTGGAATTACTCATGATATTCACTTCTTATGTCAAGTATTTGGAATTCACTTCTGATGTCGAGTATTTGGAATTACTTATGACTTTCACTTCTTATGCCAAATTTTTCATGACTCATGGCATTCAAAGTGTTTGGCTAGAAAGCAAGACCAAACTACTGGTATGTTTAAAAGGTTCCAGTTATATAATGGACCTGAAAAACAGACCTCTCACTTGACAGGCAAACAGCTGAGCCACAGCAAGTGGTACACTACAGTGTGATTTTATGGATGAACTGTACATGAAGGTTAAAAGATATAGACTCGTACGATTTTTAAGGTGTTTGCATTAAAAGATGCCACTACAACATGTACATGTAAATCAGTACAATTGTAAGTGTAGACTAGAAGCCTAAGTGGATTCGTACAGATGAAACTGAATTCAAGGTCTGGTCAATATATACAGAATATCGGACATGCAATACCTGTGCTACCAAATTCAACAAAACTTTAAACCCCAACAGCTAAAGAAATTGTAACACTAAAATCCAAGGTTGATAAACCAATCACAACACACACAAAATATACCAAAACACAATAAATTAAAATGATCAAGACGAGTTATATGCATAGACGCCCTAATACTTTATTAAATGATAAGTTTCAAGAAAGGACTTTAACACACGAATACCAAACACAAAGGTTATCCACAAACCCGGGTGCTGATGACGTTCATGTTCATGAGCCTCAGCTGAAGTGTCTGAGACAGTGACAGCTACTGAGACTCCACTTATGAGCATTCAAACACGTCCCAAATTCACAGAAATCACCTCTGCTTCATAACGCAATCTATATTTTGTATTGTTGATAGTCAGCAAATGTTTTCATTAGAAAACAGTGATGTGACAAATTAATCTTATACGAGTGTATCAAATTACCTGGTTTTCTCTTTGATGTTATTTGATTCGCATCCAGCATAAAAACCAACACATTGAATTTTCGCAGCCCTTTATATACTCTCTGGAAACCTAGTGCACTATAGATAGCGGACCCTCGTTGGTTAGATGAACAGATTGTCATTGGCGATCATTGGAAAAAACGCAGATACCTGATTGGTTAGTGTATTCACAATTTTCGATCCTACATGTACTTGGATGCTTTTTCGGAAACACTAATTATTAACTATCATAACCTATTTACAGGAACGGTTTAAGGTATTGAAAATGTGACAAAACTATTTACGAAGCAATATGTACACCAAGATATGTCTACAAACAAAGGAAATACTATAAAACAAGGTTTTATTATGTATTTGTGCACAAATGTATATAAATCGCGACACAATTTTTACCACCTAGTACATGTACTTGTATAAATAGAAAAGATCAATTCACAAACATGAATGTCTTGCATGGGTATGAATACTTCTGGGAGCTCTGAATCATTCACATTAGACTAGTTTGTCAGTCTCTGTATTGTCAGGATATATTTGACAATGGCTGACAGAATGGGCCCAAATCTAGTAGTAGCATTGTGACATCATTACAAGAAAAACATATGAAAAGGTTACAAAGGTCGCTCATAAATTGTCACACAGCCATTCTGCATGGTCATGAGAGGTATACATTTTTTATTTACTCACCTTGTCCCTACCTTTCTATCCTATGTCAAAATATTTAGTGAAAGATCTCCAGAATTATATTAACTCATTGGAAAATGTTGATGTTGTTTTTGTATTAAATAACCGAGAGAAAATTCATATGCATTTCCATGGAACTGGTTGTTTTTTCCTTTGAAAATATGCACTTATAAAGATATATATATTAAAAATTTACATGCCCATTTTATGTGATATTCTATCTCATATATATTCCAAAGAGACCATCTGGTGGTTAGAATAACAAGTACAAATTGCAACAATCTTGCCAAACTTTTTGTTCGCCATACTTTGAGCATTGCAAATTAACTTTCGGCAATTTTTTACGAAGATTACTGAGTAACCAATAAACACCTGCTATTTGCAATTAATATACATTTTGTTCTTATTGCCCTTTGCATTTATTTTCGTACATCATCATTTCATACCTAAATCAGGCAAAGTTTGTCTTTTTCGTCATTTCAAAACATTTGTTTCTGAAATTGTCCACCTGGCGGGTATATCAGTTATCTCGACCCATTTTTAACTCGTCCCATCGCATTCTCGACTTTATTATTCTTGACACATATGATCATGAACTGCCCAACCCCACCGGACATGGCGGCATGATCGTAAAACATGAGGTATGCATACTTTTCATAGTTACATTGTTTTGATTTTGTCAACATCAGCATTCAGGGTAACATTAAAGATCAGAAAAATGTCTTTTAGTGACCTGATATATTTATTCATATATTCTCTTCAGGTATTTTAAATAGCTTTTAAAAGCATATATTTTACATAATACATGCACTTTCAATAAAATTCATGTCCTGTATTTAAAAAATAAATATAAAACACATAAAAATCGTCCAACGTTAACATAGTCTGAGTGCATAAAGGACCGAGATCCCCTGACCAAATTACGAAGTACATTTGATATGACGAAAGAGTTTATCTGAAAGGTCATTGCATACAGAAATACAGCTGGACTTTTTAAGGTATGGGAAAACTTAAATTCTAATAAAAGAAATAACTTTGAAAACAAAATCTTTTACAATGTATTTGAACACACATTTTGTCATATTCTCGACATTATGTCAGGGGACAAATATAATCTTTGTGACAGCTTATATCGCTTTAAGTAAACAAAGCAAGTGACTTTAGCAAAATGGAAAATGTTTCTGAGAGAGAGCAGTGATTTTTATGTATAAACACCTCTTAATTAAACATACTAAACCTGGTGGACACCTCCAAAATTGAAGTTCATTGTTTCGAGATCACTTTGCTGTAACACAATTTATACAATTCTTTGAAAGATCCCAATTTTATCCCTTTCTCAGACATCACTTTTCACAACTTTCCTTTGGGGAAAATGAGCTCTGATGTTTGCCTGTAGACTAGGACTTGCCTATAAGTTTGTATCTCTTATTAAGATGGAAAATGTACTCCAGAATATCCATCTTATAGGCAAATATATGCATGCATGTGTGTGTTTGTGTGTGTGTGTGTGTGTGTGTGTGTGTGTGTGTGTATGTGTGTGTGTGTGTGTGTGTGTGTGTGTGTGTGTGTGTGTGTGTGTGTGTGTGTGTGTGTGTTAGCAATGTTATAATTTCTAGTTTTGCCATTAAAATGTAACAAAGAGAATTATAACACCTAGACTCTTTTTAAATCACTCTGGTCCAGAATGTAGCAATGGCAATTATCAATGAACAAAAAATACAAAAGAAAATTGATTTTGGATAAAAATTTCGCCTCAGTGAATTTCAGATGGATCATTTTGCTGGCAGTAATGAAGCAATGATTACTGATTTAGAACTGTGTCGATGTACCTTTGAAATCATTTTACACCTTGTGACCATGATTTATCTATCAGCCAATCATGTATATTCATTCATTAGAAACCATCACTGACAAACAAAAAAGTAATCTTTATTGATTAGGCACATAATGCTGTGTTGACCCATCACTGTACATAAAGATAAATCGTTTTCTATGTTGATTGATTGTTAATTGTATTTAAAACATTCATTTACCCAAGTTTATCAAGTCTTGTCTTATATATATAAAAAAAAAAAAAAATGATTATTATGTACGGTAATCTTATTTAGATAATTGTACTCCTTGTAAAGGAATAAGATGTATTAACAATTGCTGTATATGAAAAGTAATAGGCAGTAAATCTTGCACAAATATTAAAAATATTTGTTATATAGTATCTTACCTAAAGTTCACAAATGGAATTTAGCTACTAAAGGGAGACACTAACACATGAGACCTAAAGCTACAAAAGGGAGACACTAACACATGAAAACTAAAGCTATAAAAGGGAGACACTAACACATTAAAAAACTAAAGCCACAAAAGGAAGAAATTAACACACATGTATCCATTACAGGGATCATGGTGACATATAGCCATCACTCATCTGTTGTTGTTAATCACACATGGTTTGTCATGTATCCCCAGATCACACCATTGTTGTGCATTGTCCATCATGCATCATCCATTTTACATCATCTGTTAACTGTTCATAGCATATTATCTCTTTCTAAAAATACATCACAATCTACACCTAATTTGAAAGTGAGTATTACCAATCTTCAGGGTTTCATCATAAAAATGAAAATTTGAAAGTTGTAATAAAAATGGTGCTGGACCTTGTAGGGCCCCAAAACTGCATGTATGGGTATCAGGTAACAGCTGTGTCCTTTTTGGATCTTGTTCAATGGAAAGTATTTATTCAAAGAAATATCTTTTTTAAGTTAACCTTATTTCTCCCTGTGGTTACTCCACTTTACAAATTATAAAATATCAACAGACTTGAAGCAATCAATAACTGTCTGTAGTTAATCTCCATAGACATGTACAAATTCCAATAACAAAAATGTCTGTTATATTTAATCTTTTTTCAGCCTCTTACACTTTAAGTTATCTTAATTTCTGCAGAAATGTAGGTAGATGTATGTACATGTAATTTCCTTCAAATTCCCAGCTCTACAGGTTGGGGCATCCAAACTTCTCTAAGATGCAGTATAAATGAAAAAAATAAGGATATGATATGAACATTTGAAGAAATTTAAATAAGAACTTAATTATTTAATATTTTCTTAATATTGTGAAATTATCTATAGAACTTCACAAGATCATTAAAGTTTTAGTCCTCCATAATACATATATACATGTACATACACAGCGGTATATCTAAGATTGATTTTGTTTATCATTGTTTATTTATTCATCTATTTACTTATTTGTTTTTTCAATGTAATATGCCTTTGGAAATTTTCTGGATATTCTAAATTTAAAATGATATGCATTTATACTGTCAGAATATTAGCATTAATTTAAAGAAAACACGCAAGTCAAGAACAGATATCGGTACTTTATATTTTACACATTCTTTTCTTATTTCTTTTTAGTTCTGCATATGTACATGTATTCTGATATAAATTGTGTATATATGTACTTTTTTTTGCTAGTGTTGTATCTTATATAGAAGTACAAGTATTTCCTGATTGGACTTCAACATTTTATACAATGTTTACTAAATGAAATGATAAGTTACACAGGAAGACAGATATCTTACTTATATCCTTTAACTATGACTCAACACAAACAACTTATGTTTTGGGAAATAAGGTTTTTGACTCTCCCACTTAACACGACTGACTCTCTCTCTCTCTCTCTCTCTCTCTCTCTCTCTCTCTCTCTCTCTCTCTCTCTCTCTCTCTCTCTCTCTCTCTCTCTCTCTCTCTCTCTCTCCATTATATATATAAAGATATATAGATATTGGTGAACAATCACCCTCACTTAAGTGTCTGATATATATCTGCAGTTAGCTAGCATTAAATATTGAAATATGGTTGTTGATACAGTTCGTCTGGAGGCACTAACAATAAAAGCCATGTTCTGTGTTTGTCTTAATATTGGAAAAATCGTAAAATCAATATTTTTGGAGAGAGTCTTTACTAGTCACTGAAATGGAATAACCCAGACATGCCATCTGTGCTTAATGACAGTAGATTCAATCTGTTAGCTCTACATGCATTGCACATGCATAATTCATTAAAACATTCTTTGTTGAACATCTGTCAACCCCTGTGAAAGTGAAATGGAATATCCCATTTTTGTATTCATGCAGTACTGCTGAATGATATTACAAGATGTTTATTTTTAACGTTTGTATTTAATAGAAAAATGTCAGCATTTCATTTGAACTGTAAACAGATGTAATATAATATAGGAATTATGTGTGTATGTAATTGACATTGTGGACAACAGGAAAGAACGACAAGACAAGGTAGGGAAGGAAAGAGAAATCTGTAGTAATTTCACTACATTTTGTAAAGCTAGTTTCTAATCTTTAGCCTTCAATGTTGACACCGGTTCATTGGGGAATCTTTGCCAACAGAACTAAATTCAAGATGCTCAGAGCATGGTTAGAGAATTAAGGATGTTACTCATTGATTAGAGTCGGCCAGTTTAATTTCATTATTATCATTGATTGTTAGCGAAATCATCATGTTTGTATTATTGAGATCAGATCAATTTTGATGACCTGAGGTTTGGTCATGTTAAGAGGCTACTTATATCTGCAGGACCATGTGTTCATTCTTTGTGTCACAGTAATTGTGTTAAATATTGATGTACCTGTAGAACACAGACACCTGTCATTTGTGGCTTTTATACATTTGTCAGATTGATGGTACAGATGTGAATGAATTTTATGTTGATTTATATCAGATTTAATTTTTTATCAAGAATGATGCATTTGTGTTTTATATATATATATATATATATATATATATATATATATATATATATATATATATATATATATATATATATATATATATATATATACACCGGTATATAAATAAACACACTAGAATGCTCGATTCAGAATTGAGCCTTGGCGGAGACAGCTGGCTTTTCCTGTCCTTCAGATGGGACAGTAAAAACCGAGGTCCTGTGTCACAGAAGGTGTCGACACGTTAAAGAACCCTCACTGCTGAATGGTATATGAATACCAAATTGGAGCTTACCTTATTTTCACAAAATATATAGAAATATAAGATTTTTATGCCTGTGTATAGCTCTTATTTGTTATTGTATATCAAAATTGAAATAATTTTAATTAATGCCCCTTTACATTTCTTTTTAAATGTTAATATATCACTAATAAATTGAGTGATAAATAAACTTCTGAAATGAATTTTGATAAATGACAAGGGATTTTTTATTTTACATGTGTGTCTGATTTCAGTTACACATGTGTGTATGTGTTTGTGTGTGTGTGCATGTATACAAGCTTGAGTGTAGGTGTGTGTGTGCATGTGTTTACAAGCTTTTGTGTGTGTGTGTGTGCATGTGCGTGTGTGAGTATATGGGGCAATGTTTTTTTTTAACCAGAATAACCTCCTATTGGTAATAAATGAATGAAAAGTTGTTAAGATAAACATGATATTCTGAATATTTTGCTGTAAATCATTTCCAAAAGTGTGTGTATCACTATTGATTCACAAATGTTTTCTTTAAATTAAGTTCCCCCATTAGCCATTGACATATAGGTAATATTTTTGTATGCAAGTCTCATTGTGCTTTTTCAAATTTTTAATTTCTTTCCTTATAGAGTTCATTGTCACTTTTGTTAAAAAGGAACTGAGATTGTCAATAAAAATGACCGACCACCACTGTTAACTGATGAATTGTTAAGTATGGTGTGAAACCAGTACAGGAAATTTCTACAGATCAATTGAACATTTCTGCAAACTTTTTAACCAGTATATTTTTATTTCTCTCCTGCAAATTATAGATAGCTGATCTTATCCACAAAATCCTACAGCGTAATGAACTTTTGATTTGATTCTTTTGAGTTTGACGTTTCTATAGTAGTTCACTATATGCAGCTTTCACAACATTCTGAGTAGGACGCTTCTGGATGTCCCCTGGGTTATGAAAGGCTGTTTAGGTCACAAACCTGATGAACTAATGTGATAACCACTGGTATTATAAAACATACAAATTGCATGCAAAAAGTCACTTAATTAATATGTGATTAAACATACTTCGTGCTGCAAATATTTTTTTCCATGACCTATTAAATTGCTTTCACATATCATTATTTTGCAAAAAAGTGAAAAACAATCCCTAAATGAAATGATGTCCTGATATTGTGACACATTGTCATCAGCACAAAAGTTTATGCACAAAATACAGATATTGTTTTATAATTTCTATATTCTTTAATATTCTAAATATGTATCTTTACTCCTAAATTGTTCATTTCAAAATATCAGTTCATTTGGTAAATATCGACAATTGGACATGATGCCTTTTCCATTTAAGAAGATGGCATTTACAAGATCAAAACACTTTGTCATTTGGTCACTTTTTGGGGTACTTCATTTGGTCACTTTTTGGGGTACTTCATTTGGTCACTTTTTGGGGTACTTCATTTGGTCACTTTTTGGGGTACTTCATTTGGTCACTTTTTGGGGTACTTCATTTGGTCACTTTTTGGGGTACTTCTCATCCCCTTCAGGACATTTCTGATTTTATTATTTTTATTTTTTTGTGATGTAAGAAGAGTTCTGATTTGCTATTTCCTTTTGACCACAATGCTAACTTGCATGCAAGTGTTTGATAATGTCTTATGTGCAAACAGAATTTACGAGTTGAAATGGGTTTTGCATACAGTAATGTCTTTTATGTTAAAATCACTACTTACATGTAAAAAGTATATTTTATCACACATACATAAAGTGACTTTTTGCATGAAATTCATATATTTTTGCATCAGGTTATTTCATCACATTTGTGACCCAAATAGTCTTTCATACAGTGTGCTCTCTCATAACATATGCTCAGTTCTTTTTGTTACCTATGTTCACCTATACTGTATCAATTTATGTCAATTTTGGATATGTTTCAGAAAAAAAACATTCGCAGTAAAGGGTTTTAAAAATTCGTGCAAATGACCACACAATTATTTAAATATTTTGCAGAAATGTCTTTCACCCGTGTTAAAAACCATTACTTTAATTTAAAAAAAAAGTTATCGATATATAATGGTTTGATATCTAGAAAAAATCTATAACTAAAATGTGTTGTGTTTGCATACATGCATGCATTGGTGTGAGAGAGTGAAGTGACCCAGCACCAGAAGGTTAAATATGACCAATATGTGTTGACTTAGTACCTCATGGTCAACATGTCTGCAGTGGCTATCAGACCCAGTATCAGAAGGTTAAATATGACCAATATGTGTTGACTTAGTACCTCATGGTCAACATGTCTGCAGTGGCTATCAGACCCAGTATCAGAAGGTTAAATATGACCAATGTGTGTTGACTGAGCACCTCGTGGTCAACATGTCTGCAGTGGCTATCAGACCCAGTATCAGAAGGTTAAATATGCAGTGTTGCTATCATGGTCAACATGTCTTCCTTGGCTATCAGACCCAGAATCAGAAGGTTAAATATGACCAATATGTGTTGACTTAGTACCTCATGGTCAACATGTCTGCAGTGGCTATCAGACCCAGTATCAGAAGGTTAAATATGACCAATATGTGTTGACTTAGTACCTCATGGTCAATATGTCTGCAGTGGCTATCAGACCCAGTATCAGAAGGTTAAATATGACCAATGTGTGTTGACTTAGTACCTCATGGTCAACATGTCTGCAGTGGCTATCAGACCCAGTATCAGAAGGTTAAATATGACCAATATGTGTTGACTTAGTACCTCATGGTCAACATGTCTGCAGTGGAACACAAGATAAAATTTTTATGTTGATGAAATTGACATGTTGATTATGAGGAACATATAATATCAAATTTTGAAAAAAGACATTGTTTTGAACTTAGAAATAAAGTTTTCTGAAAATATTCATATGTTTGTCAATTTGTTGACAAATTGACAAAACCATTATTATTCAGCAAACACATATCTGAAAGTATATGATATATATATTCAATCAGTAGTAGAAAAAATAGCTCAAAATGATAATTACCACAATTAGATCATTCTTATTGTCTAAACCTACTGGTATGTGACATTTATTTGTAAGAGTTATTACCCTTTACTGACAATTACTTTACTGAGTGCTGAGCATATGTGTATAATGATTACAGTGACCCTTACAGGAAATGTACAATTAGTGCCACCTAGTGACTGCAAGAAAGTGAAAGTAGCAGAGTTTAACCATGCTAGACCTATAAGCATGACTCAATATTCACGTTCCATTGTTCCCTTACATGATGCATTGCTCTACACTTCAGTTGTAATGCATTGAACGAAAACACTGAAATTACCTCAGTCATTGAATAGATATGGTACATACACTTAATAAAGAGCTAAATAAAAGAAAGAAAGAATGAGCTTCCCTGATAAAGATTACTTTCTTGGTATTTTTAGCTTTTTAACTCACCTCTACAAGGTCTGAGGATGGCCTATGCTATGACTCGCCATTGGTGCCTGAGTAGGAAAATTGGTTGAGGTCAGGTTTACTTGATTCTACTGGTCATACATGAAGTATGCTTGTATGGCATTTTTGTCTTTTGATTTGCAGTACATTGTTATGCTTCAGATGCTCAATCAGGCCTGTAGGTTATGTAAAAATAATAATCATTGAGGTCAGTATAATCTGTGTGATGTTAAAGGTGAGTTTGTTGTCTTTGGTCACTCTATGTGTTGATGTGAGGTGAGCTTTGATTACTCTATTTTGGTTTCAGGCAAGCTTTGGTTACTCTATGTTGGTGTGAAGTGATCTGTACTAACTCTATTTTGGTTTTAGGTGAGCTTTGATTACTGTATGTTGGTGTGAGGCAAGAGCATCAAGTTCTCAATGTTCGTATGAGGTGAGCTTTGATTACTCAATGTTGGTGTGAGGTGAGCTTTGATTACTCTATGTTGGTGTGAGGTACTCAAGTACTCAATGTTGGTGTGAGGTGAGCTTTGATTACTCAATTTTGGTTCGAGTTGAGCAATGGAATCTTTGATTACTCTATGTTGGTGTGAGGTGAGCTTTGATTACTCTCTTTTGGTTTGCACAGAGCTATGAAATCTGATTTCTCTATGTTGGTGTGAGATGAGAGTTGTAATTTTTTATTACTTTTTGTTGATTTGAGGTGAGGTTTGTTGTCTTAATTACGGTACTCTATGTTGGTGTGAGGTGAGGTTCGTAATATTTGATCTAAGTTGGTGTGAGGTGAATTTTGTATTCTCCTATTGTTAACAGATTTTCCCTTCATTTTAATGTGGAATGGTTTCCTTGTCAACCCGTAGGGTATTGATAAGGTACATATGCTATGAAGTGACAATACAATTTATGATGCATGGTGTCTATGGCATCTAGAATGCATAATGTCAGATTTTATTTGTGTAGATGTACATATACGTGTATTTAAAACATGGGAGAAAAATAATCAACTCCTACCTTGAGGGTATGACAAAGGAATATCAATCCTCAGGATAAGATTCTTGAATGACAAACCCTCGGCAAGCCTGAGTTTTGACATTCGAGGATCTTACCCTCTGATTAAGATTTCTTTGTCATACCCTCAAGGTAGGTGTAGATTCTATTAATCTTTAGATTACTCTATGTTAATGTGAGGTGAGTTTTGTAACCTTTGATTACTCTAAGTTGGTTTGAGGTGAGCTTTGTAATCTTTGATTACTCTACATTGGTGTGAGGTGAGTATTGTAATCTTTGATTACTTTGTGTTGGTGTGAAGTGAGGTTTGTAATTGATTATTCTAAATTAATGTGATGTGAGCTTTGTAATCTTTGATTACTCTTAGTTGGTGTGAGGTGAACTTTGTAATCTTTGATTACTAAAAGTTAGAGTAAATCTTAGATTACTGGGACTCTTATATTTTATGGAGGTTTAAGAAAAAAAAACCTTTTCCTAATTATTTCAATTGAAAAATTTGTTTGACTTAGATGAAGCACTAAAGAAATTTAGGACTTTTAAGCACTTTCAAACTTTTGATTTAAACTGTAAATCGCAATAAAGTCCATCAAACAAGATGCACAGATAGCCTAGGTTATTACACACAATTTTGTGTAGCTCTTTATTTCATAAACATTTGATATTTCTGCTCTGTCTAAATGTATTTATATCTGCATCACATTAAACACTGCAGTTATTGTGACATTTTCAACAGATTACTCATAACATCTACATGCAGATGAATATACAAAATGGGACCACAGAAGTGACATATTTATGTTTTAGTATCCTCACAACATTTATGGCCCTTGTAGATCCACCTCCAGTTGGATGAAACAAAGAAAGTGTCAGAAACAGTGTATAAATTATGGATATGTTTTTGTTTTGTGCTTTCTTGTGAACATACATGTGTTTGTGATTTCTGTGCCGGTTTAATTCATATACAGTTCTCTGATTGGTTTCTGCTTTTGATTGTAAGAATAATTTTTTGGCATAGTTTCCTGGATTTCTTCGGAACATAATGAAAAATAACACTCATATGTTTGAATTCAAGTTCTAAAATTTGTGAAAATTTCAACACTTTTGTCTTGAAGATACATCCCAGTATTTCAAAGAACTGAATAAATTTACCATTTTCAGACTTGATCCCAAAATATTTTCAACCAAATTATAATTTAATTTCTAAATCAAATAGTGTCTGCAATGTAAAGGTGAAATCAAAATCAAATCTTTTACTTTTATTTGTTCTGGAGTTATGCCCCTTTATGTAGAATCATAGAAAATCATAATATAATTTCTGTTATCATAACTGAAATTTTACTTGTTTCTGGATAATATATTTATTAGGCATGGACTAAATCAGAACAATGCCGTTACAATTTACAGGAGATCAAACTTATATCTAATTAAAGGATTTTCTTTTTCTCTGTTTTTTTTGGTTTTTTTTTGTTTTTTTTTTCTTTTCTTTTTTGTTATTTAAATTGTTTAAAGTTGACAAGTTATATTTCACTCCTCAAGTGTAATTGACAGAAACTGAAGTTTACATATAGGAAAAAGGTTTTTCACAAAGACTACTGAAATTCCAATGATTACCTCACTGAAGTGAAATAGCCAAGTGGATAAATGACCCTGCTTTAAATGGTTGGCTAATGACTTTCCTCTCTTTAGTCAGTGAAAAGTTGATCCTCTTTTGAACCAAATAATCTGTGACCACTTCTGATGCCAATTGATTAGCCAAGGAATAAACATTATGCTCTCTTGATTGGTCAGGGAATAAACATTAGCAATGGATTAATCATTATGTTCTCCTGTATTGCCAAGGAATAATCATTACGCTCTCCTGATTATCCATGGAGTAATCATTATGCTTTCTTGATTAGCAAGGGAATTATCATTGTGCTGTCATGATTTTCCATGGAATACATTATGCTCTCTTAATTAGCCAAGGGATTATCATTATACTCATGGACTTTTCATTATGCTCTCATGATAAGCCAAGGAATAACCATTATGCTCTTTGGATTAGCCAAGGGAATAATCATTATGATCTCATGACTTGCCAAGGAATTACCATTATGCTCTCTGGATTAGCCAAGGGAATAATCATTATGATCTCATGACTTGCCAAGGAATAATCATTATGTTCTCTGCTCTTATGATTATCCATGGAATTTTCATTATGCTCTCCTACATGTAATTAGCCAAGGAATAAACATTATGCTCTCTTGATTAGCAAGGGAAAAATCATTCTCTTGATTAGCCAAGGGATTATCATTATGCTGTTCTGATTATCCATAGAATTATTTTCATTATGATCTCTTGATTTGCCCGGGAATAATCATTATAATATGTTGGTTAACCAAGGGATTGTTATGCTGTACTGATTATCCATAGAATTTTCATTATGATCTCTTGATTTGCCCGGGAATAATCATTATAATATGTTGATTAACCAAGGGATCATTATGCTGTACTGCTTATCCATAGAATTTTCATTATGATCTCTTGATTTGCCCGGGAATAATCATTATAATATCTTGATTAACCAAGGGATCATTATGCTGTACTGGTTATCCATAGAATTTTCATTATGATCTCTTGATTTGCCCGGGAATAATCATTATAATATCTTGATTAACCAAGGGATCATTATGCTGTACTGCTTATCCATAGAATTTTCATTATGATCTCTTGATTAGCCAGGGAATAATCATTATAATATCTTGATTAACCATCAGCTTGTCAGTCAAACATCACCTTTTGACCTCTGTGTTTAAGCTGCATTATCAAAGTCAGGAGTTGTTTAGGGAAAGTATATAATATTCATGAAATGATGCTATATGATAACATGTATGCATATGATATGATTTACTGACTAACAATGCACAGATACCAATAATCATCAATATACAAGAATAAGTGGTCCAAGATATTTGTTTTGGATTATGAGTCAGCCTCTTATTGTACAAGTGGTCCAAGACAATTTTTATGCCCTCTATCTGAAAGGTATGCTGGGGTATATAGTGTTAGGATCGTGGGTTTGCTGTCTGTGTCTGTCTGTCTGTTAGTTTGTCTGCCTGTTTGTAATTCTGTCACGCTTACATACATGTATAAAGTGTAATGTTTCAAATTCAAATTATGATAGAGATACCAAACTTGGACTGTAAGTTCATCTAATGGTTGCTCACACTTCACTGACATCACATGCCCCTGGGGTGGGATGGGGTCAAAATGTAGGACATTGCAATAATTAAAGTTTGGATAATGATACAATAACCAAACTGTGACTGTAAGTTCAACTATGGGTTGCTTACACTTCACTGACATCACATGCCCCTGGGGGTGGGATAGGGTAATTTTATTTGCCAGTATAAAAAAAGTTTTGGACTGGGAGCATTTGTGTTTTGCAAATTATGTGTCAGCCTCTTATTGTACAAAAGGTCCGAGACAATTTTTGGGGATTATGACTCAGCCTGTTATTGATGGGTGTGAATTAAACAATATGAAATTATTCTGAGTAATATAATACAATTATCAAGTCTTAGTAAGTATGCTGAACATATATGGAATATACCTGTACATCATAGTTCATAATACAATGAATCATTACCAACATGCAAGAGCAATTTAGGTTGCTGACAGCATTTGAACTTAAATTTTATTTTCTCTAGATCAGTATTTCATCTTTTGGTTTTTTGCAGATCTTACAAAATTTCTGTGCAGTTTTAATTACCTCAGAGCGTTAAGATACTTTATTAATATAATTATGGGGAAGCCTCTTCATTGATCAAGTACCAATCGGTAGATCATCTGGGAAATTCACTTGTGTTGATGATAGAGAACAATCTCACAGAAATTATCCGGGTTAAGTGCTGTTCAACAGGTGCAAAAAGTATAAGTGTAGTAAAACGTTGAAACAGAGAAAAACATGTAACAAACCGGCCATGATTTATTATTGTAAATATTTCAAGTTTGTATTCCATTATACTTTAATTGATATGAATATCTTACTTGGAAACTTTTTGAAAATAACTTATGATGTATCTTTATAAAGAATTCTTGTATTTTATAAAAATCATGAAATCCTTTATCACATATATTATCTTGCACTGTATATGCCCTTTGATGTACAGGGTGATGCTAAAGGTTGCAGAGGGCAATAACCTGAAAATAGGAGCTTCTAGGTACAATTTACTGTGCCATAAATAAAATAGTTCAGATTTGACCAGATTCTGGTATTATATAAATAGAGTGGTAGTGAAAATTGTCACCCAGAGGAAATACATTGTCAACTAAGGCAAAGCCGAGGTTGACAATGATTTTCAAGAGGTAACAGTTTCCACTACCACACAATCAGATATGTTATATTTATCATATTATACCAATCCACTGTATTGAATCATATATTATCCATTGAATTATTTAAAACACAAAATATATTACAACAGCAGTATTATTTTTATACTTTATTTATGCAAAAATCTACATGTGTGTAAGTTCATCAAATTCGTAATACAAATTGCCTTCCATACCCAAACCGTTCTTTGTGTCGATTTTGAATCTTAAGCTTCAAGTGAGAATGTCTGTTTGACTGACTTTGGCAAATATATTTAATAGTGATATATCAATTCTGTCAAATTGTTTAATTTCAGTTGTTGTTTCTTTCGGTTCCAGTCTTCGTTTGTTTGTTTGTTTATTGTTGTTTAACATCCCATTCAAGAATTTTTCACTCATATTGAGACGTCACCAAATGCCAGTGAAGGGCTTCAAATTTTGGCCTATGCTTGGCACTTAGGACCATTGAGCAGTGAGGGTTCTTTAACATGTTGACACCTACTGCAACACAGGACCTTGATTTTTACTGTCTCATTCGAAGGACAGTCCAGTTTTCTTTGAATAAATGTATGTTACATAACTCATATAGAGGTTACACCTAATTACTACATAGGAAAACCAAAGGAACCGTATGTGCACCCATTTCTGCGCATGTGATATTTTTATTGAATACCACCCTGCTGAATATCACCCTGGAATGACCGAGACAGTGGAAAACACTCAACGCTTATTGTCCAATGAAATTGCTAGAATTCATGAAGAAGTATAATATAGTAGATTGTGATTCAGGGTAGAAAGGTTGCTGTGACAAGGACATTGTTTCTTTTTAGATTTTGTTATTTTCAGTTTGTTTATGATTTTTGTTATTCCTCCCCTTGATCCATTATGACACATTCATTTTGTGTGTTTTACCTGTAATTAGGTGAAGAATTTTGTGTGTGTGTGTGTCTGTGTGTGTGTCTATGTGTGTGAATGTACTGTATGTGTGGTGTGTCTATGTGTGTTGAGTGTCAACTGTCTGGATGTGTGTATGGTGGGTATGTTTGTGTTATCTGTATATATGTGTTTGTGTGTGGTATGTGTTATATGTCTGTATATCATATGTGTGTGGTATATGTGGTATATGTGTGAATATGTGTGAGAGTGATTGTGTATGTGTTGTGTGTCTATACATGTATGTGTTTGTTTGTAAATTTGTTATTACCTAATCCCCATATATTAAATAATTTCGATGTATTTTAAGATATGGTAACAGCTGACTGTTTCACCGCAGATCATGATCTGTTTCAAAGCTATGACATCACTTTATTGTTTACCCATGATGCAGTCCTTACCATGAGGTCTTACAAGATTGCCAACCTCATTTCATTTTTATGTGTTGACATTTATTTTATTATTAAGTAACAAGAAAGGTGGTATGGTCAGATTGTGAAGCACTGACAAAAATTGAAAATAAGATGTTTGTGAAAATAAAAGATGTGTGGCACAACCACAATACAGGCAACTAAAAATGTCATTTTATTAGGAACAAGAATATATATGGTTTTGGTATGGGATGTGAAAATTTTTCATGTTGTATGTAAAAATCACATTAATTTTTTGAGGTGGCACCAGGACCCCCAAAGACCCCGTATACACCACAGAATGTATCTTTTTTAAAAGGTCAAGAAGATATATGGTTTAAGGATTAGGGATATTTTCAAGATATTTTTGTTATTGAAAGTTATCACACCCTTACTCACATTAGAAACATCAGAAATAATTCAAGTTACACCCTCATGTATTGCATTCAGAGCTAGAAGTTTTTAAGTGGCTAAATGTTAATTGGCTAAAAGTTTACTGAAAATGAAGACTAGGAAATATTGATTATATATAGAACAGGAAGTTCTTTACACTTTTATTTCTGGTTTGGAGTGTTTATATATTGTTGTAGTATTTCATTTCAGTTCACAACATTAAGAACTTCAATTTTAGTTATTAACATTTGCTGTTAAATGTTACAAAAGATGATACCCCTCTACATACAAATCTGTAGGGCTATAGTGGGAACTGGTATGAATTTATACTGACTTTCAAAAAAGTCAATATTTTATTGTTATAGACCTATAACCTTTACCTTCAATACAACTTTGTGGTACAATAGAACCTGTCTTGAAAGACCACTCTCATGAAAGACCACCTGTCTTTTGAGACCACATTGTAAAAACTGCCAAGTTAATAAATCCTTTTAACAAAACCTCTCTTGAGAGACCACCTGTCTTTAGATACCACATTTCAGTGGCAGATAGGATGGTTTCTCAATACAGGTTCCAATGTATTGTCTAATTCATATAACATGGTTGGGCATATGTGTACATGTAGTCATTCTTTTATTATCATGTGGATGATTCTACTCACTTTTTGTATTGTCCAATTCATATAACATGGTTGGGCATATGTGTACATGTAGTCATTCTTTTATTATCATGTGGATGATTCTACTCACTTTTCAGTTATAACTTGGCTGGGCAGAGTAATCTTTTGATTATCATACAGATGATTCTACTCACTTTTCAGTCATAACTTGGCTGGGCAGAGTAACATCTTGATTATCATACGGATGATTCTACTCACTTTTCGGTTATAATTTGTCTGAGCAGAGTAACCTTTTGATTATCATACGGATGATTCTACTCACTTTTCGGTTATAATTTGGCTGAGCAGAGTAACCTTTTGATTATCATACGGATGATTCTACTCACTTTTCAGTCATATCTTGGCTAGGCAGAGTAACCTCTTGATTATCATCTGGATGATTCTACTTACTTTTCGGTTATAATTTGTCTGGACAGAGTAACCTTTCGATTATCATACGGATGATTCTACTCACTTTTCGGTTATAATTTGGCTGGGCAGAGTAACCTTTTGATTATCATACGGATGATTCTACTCACTTTTCGGTTATAATTTGGCTGGGCAGAGTAACCTTTTGATTATCATACGGACGATTCTACTTACTTTTCGGTTATAACCTGGCTGGGCAGAGTAACCTTTTGATTATCATATGGATGATTCTACTTACTTTTCGGTTGTAATTTGGCTGGGCAGAGTAACCTTTCGATTATCATCTGGATGATTCTACTCACTTTTGGGTTATAATTTGGCTGGGCAGAGTAACCTTTCGATTATCATACGGATGATTCTACTCACTTTTCGGTTATAACTTGGCTGGGCAGAGTAACCTTTCGATTATCATACGTTGCACAAGAAAACATAGTTATGGTGACAAGTAGGCACTTGTACTGTTGTCCGTGTAATTGTAATTTCGTTATGCTTTATTACTGAAATTTTAAAATGGTCCAGTCAAGAACAAGTTGAGACTCCTATATACTTCAGATGTACACATCTTTACTGTTAGTAATTTGATATCTCCATTAATTGATTACACTATAGAATTCTGTTTACATTATGTATAATGTGGATCAAATTTCATCAAAAGGTCATTAGAAGTTAATAGCTAATAAAAGTAATTATATGTGACATAAATTTTTTGAAGCTCCTTTAGAGCTGTATTGCGCACAGTGTCAATTTAAAGATTAAACTTTTTTTTCTTAATTCTTAATGTTTTTTTTATCTGTGTTGGATGGCATCATTGTATACACATGTATGTGTGATTATCACTTTTTTTTTGGGGGGGGAATAATCTTAAGTGTTAAGGTACTACAGACAGCTGTGGACAGATAGAAAATTGCAGGACCAGATATATCACCTTTCCCTGTAGAACTTACATATTGTCTAAAAATAATATTTGACTATTAGAATGATTTAGCGATGGTATATTGGTCAGTGATATTTGATCAACATAAAAACGTACACTAGCAGTTGGTACAAATAAGTTTCTGTTGCAAGAAAGATATTTTTCCTTTCTATCTGTGCAATCAGGATTTAGATTTACAAAAGGAATACTAACTAAATTTTGGCCACAGAATATAGAAGCAATCAATTTGCAAGACTCATTAGCCATGTGATGTACTTACTTGTATGTCTGACATTTATAACATATTACACTAAAGATGACTTAATGAGATAAATAACATCAAATGGTCTGTGTCATTATATAGAATTAAGTTTATAGTCATAGTAAACCAGATCACCCTTAAAATCTAGAGTTAGGACTGGCTAGGATCATGACTTGGAACATTCCATTCTCTATATTTATTGTGTTAGACTGTATGTGCTAAAGTAGACTTACCTGTATATGTGAATATTACAGTTATTTGTTGTTTTATTGAAGGGATTTTTGGTCATTTTGACTTTAGTCATTACAGAGTTATAAAACTTTATTTGTTAAAATTTGATGAAGAATTGACACATCTGACATCAAAGGCCCGTGACTGTCCTTTCTTACCTACAGTTCAATAACCAATAAAAAAACAAACAAAATGAATGCATTTAGCCATGCAGTTTGGAGCTCTTCAGACTAGATGAACCAACATTTTATATAATATTTATTTTACATACAAATGAATAAAGTAAATCAAAACAATTTTGATTTGTGACTTTGCATTGTTTACAGCTATCATCCAAATTACATTAATTTAATTACTATATTTCATCTAAAAGACCCTTAACTGTAAACAATGTTTATCCATCTCTAATGCAACCTCACTTTTTCAAAGAAAATGATACAGAAATGTGTGTTATGAAGCAATTATAAGGCATGTCTTGTGAAATTGATGACGAGCCTCGTCAGTATGCTTAAATATATACCAGAAGTCAAAGCATAATAAGTCTCGAATTGAAGTTTGATATTGTAAACTTTGTCAGCGGCTACAATGATTTTCATATCATCTAAACACAAATTTTTCATCTTTGCCTCATTAACATGATACATGTACATGTAATACTATTCACGCAATCATAAAAGATTGGCTCACTAAGCTGCCTGTTCAATTCTATGAATCTCCAGAATTGTACTGTTCTTAAATCACTTTCCTTTTA
Source organism: Atrina japonica (assembly GCA_030159075.1). Taxonomy (NCBI): domain Eukaryota; kingdom Metazoa; phylum Mollusca; class Bivalvia; order Pterioida; family Pinnidae; genus Atrina; species Atrina japonica. The sequence goes on from BROG01000284.1 coordinate 76,054, forward strand.
GACAACATTTTTCCGCTGTACTCCAACATGAAAAAAAAAATAGGCTCAGTTAGGGTGCAAATTTTGTTTTAACTGATAATATGTATGCAGCATGCTTATATAAAAATATTATGTTTCTGTTAAGTGCACTTCTGTATACAGTGAAACTTGTAATTATAACAACCTCCTCAGGAACACAAGAAAACCAGTCTTTATAGGGAGGTGACCTTTATGTTGATTTGTACACAAATGGTACTATTGGGGACAGCAAAAAAATTGTCTTTGTTACCAGGTGGTCTTTATGCACAGGTGGTCAATTAGACAGGTTTTACTGGATTGCTTTGTTTGCAAGTACTATGAGTTTAAAGGTGATCAAAAATGTTCAGAAGGACACACCAGAAAACTTTATGTAATATTAAAGACAATCTCAGATATATTGGTTATTGTCAATTCATACCCATTGCAACTCACACTTAAGTGAATTGGCTGACTCATACCAAAGTGTTAAGCTGAAATTGTACCCATGGATAGGCTGAGACTTGTACCCATGGATAGACTGAGACTTGTACCCATGGATAGGCTGAGACTTGTACCCATGGATAGGCTGAGACTTGTATCCATGAATAGGCTGAGACTTGTTCCCATGGATAGGTTGAGACTTGTACCCATGGATAAGCTGAGACTTGTACCCATGGATAGGCTGAGACTTGTATCCATGGATAGGTTGAGACTTGTACCCATGGATAGGCTGAGACTTGTACCCATGGATAGGCTGAGACTTGTATCCATGAATAGGCTGAGACTTGTACCCATGGATAGGACTGAGACTTGTACCCATGGATAGGCTGAGACTTGTACCAATGGATAGGCTGAGACCTGTACCAATGTAGACCCCCATTGATAGGCTGAGACTTGTACCCATGGATAGGCTGAGACTTGTACCAATGGATAGGCTGAGACTTGTACCCATGGATAGGCTGAGATTTATACCCATTGTTAGGCTGAGACTTGTACCCATGGATAAGCTGAGACCTGTACCCATGGATAGGCTGAGACTTATTGTTGAAGATATAATTATAATTCACAACTAGGTACATGTAGTTGTTATAATGATGTTTGGTGTTTGAAATGACATATAACTGTATGTGGAAATGAACTGACTTCAGAATTACTTTGCTGATAGAGGTATAACTAGCAAGTTTGTTAAGTATAGCTTGATACACATGTACTATAATTAAGTTTAAGAGTAATTTTATAATCAAACATTCCATGGGTACAAGTCGGTAAAATGATTGGTATGACTCAGCCAATTCATTTTGATATGAGTTAGGCAAGCATGGGTACAAGTCACTAAAATGATTGGTATGACTCAGCCAATTAATTTTGATATGAGTTAGGCAAGCATGGGTACAAGTCAGTAAAATGATTGGTACGACTCAGCCAATTAATTTTATAATCAAACATTTCATGATTACAAGTCAGTAAAATGATTGGTACGACTCAGCCAATTCATTTTGATATGAGTTAGCCAAGCATGGGTACAACTAATTCAAAGTGGGTACAAGATGAGATGGGCACTAGTTAAGATGGGCTCAAGTTGACTAACATTAGTAACAAGATCGATTCGAAAGAGAAATGACAGGTTCCCCTGTACTGAATACAACAAACACAAATGACAGAAAAGAAGAGAGACTTAATCAATAAGAAAAAATATGGTGTGCATTTAGATAAGAATTAAAGTGTTGGAATGTTCTGAGAAGGGAACTCAAGCTGATAATGCACCAAGAATTTGTATTTCCTTTGTATCTCCCCACATGGGACATCACTGCTGTATATAGGATATAGCTGCTGTTCTATCGGAGTCTTTGTTTATCAAACTGGCCGGAGAATATTAATACTTGTTTTTGTTTTTACCTTTTCAACTTGGAAGTGGTTCAAGTATATACACAGAAATACAATTTTTAATTTCTAATAAGGTATCAACATCATTTTTAATGAAATACCTTCAATAATTAGACTTAACGCAATGTTTACGTAATCTTCGTATTGATAAAAACAGTCATGAACGGTAGATTGGCAATTGCTAATTACAGGAGTCTGCATCATGTTGTTTTTATCATTTCCTGAACAATTGCAGTGCATGTTGGCACTAGTTTTGATTAATATGTCATGAAGTTTTGTGATATGTGAATCAGACATCTTTATACAATATTTTTTGTTAGCAAAATTGAGCGGTCATGAGCCTATAAAACATGTTTGCTTTGACCAAATTTTTACACATTGTACCGGTAACATTCATAAAAGAATGGCTGTCTTTGGATTTTTATGATTTTTATTTTCGCTGTTAGATCTACTGAGTTATAAGATTTTTATGATTTTGATTTTCACTGTTAGATCTACTGAGTTATAAGATTTTTATGATTTTCGCTGTTAGATCTACTGAGTTATAGGATTTTTATGATTTTGATTTTCGCTGTTAGATCTACTGAGTTATAAGATTTTTATGATTTTGATTTTCGCTGTTAGATCTACTGAGTTATAAGATTTTTATGATTTTGATTTTCACTGTTAGATCTACTGAGTTATAAGATTTTTATGATTTTCGCTGTTAGATCTACTGAGTTATAGGATTTTTATGATTTTGATTTTCGCTGTTAGATCTACTGAATTATAAGATTTTTATGATTTTGATTTTCGCTGTTAGATCTACTGAGTTATAAGATTTTTATGATTTTGATTTTCACTGTTAGATCTATTGAGTTATAAGATTTTTATGATTTTCGCTGTTAGATCTACTGAGTTATAGGATTTTTATGATTTTGATTTTCGCTGTTAGATCTACTGAGTTATAAGATTTTTATGATTTTGATTTTCGCTGTTAGATCTACTTAGTTATAAGATTTTTATGATTTTGATTTTCGCTGTTAGATCTACTGAGTTCTGAGACTTTTTCATTGAAATGTATTAAATTTATACATGTATAACAGTTATTAGCTCACCTGAGCCATAGGCTCAGGTGAGCTATTATGATCACTCCCCCTCCGTCGTCCAGCATCTGTCAATTTTTCAAGATTGTTATCATGAATTCTTATGAATTTTTTACACACTCTTTAGTTCCATGAAGTGACTAGGCACCTTTTGAAACTGATTATCTTGACTTTTACTGTTACAGAGTTATGTGACTTTATTCTTTAAAATTCAATGAAGATTTGACATTTCTGACAAGAGAATAAGTGTTCTAGGAAGTAAAATCATTTTTTTTATCCAGACTGGTTAACTAATTCACCCCTAAAGGCACATTTGGACTGGTCTAATTCATTGATGCACAGAGGAGTCCATTGTTTTTTAAGGGCTGATTTGTTAAGGAGTTGTGTTATTGTTTCTCTCATAAAGTGTTTTTATTATCTAAAGAAGGAATTATTCATTGCATTGTTTTAAAACTGCATCCTGAATTACAACACATATATAAAGTGTGGCGAGAGCCACATTACTGGTATGATCAAATCTTATTGTATTGTATCCTTATACAGTCTAAAATACATACCCTCAAATGAGGAATGGTAGGTTATCTAGATAATTGAATTGTATTGATTTGATGTAATTATATTCATCAAGTTATCATTAAAAAGGTGAGGGAAAAAATTAATATCTTTCTCCTCTAGTTAGCATAAGTTTAAGGTAATTTGGGAAACTTATAATGTGAGCAAGTCTGGCTGTTAACGGAGTATTTTTTTTTTTTTTTTTGCCATCAGTTAAAGCTGATATCTGCCATTTAACTAAAAAACTGGTGAGTGGTGCATGAATCACAAATAAAACAAATAAAATTAGAACTACATGTAACCATCTACATAACATAATGCCTAAACTTTAATTTGCGTATAGAATGCTAGTACATGTATCATTCTATTTTGTGTTTCAGATCCTGATAGTGATGATTCTAATGAATATGATGATGTTGCCAATGTTGTCACAAATATGAACGGACGTATCCAACACATGGGGCTTCCGCCCCCACCTTGTGGTGCCTACATCAATGATGAGACAGAATTACCCCCCTCCCCGAGGGAAATGTACTCACATGCTAGAATATATGACACAATACCTGCTGAACAGGTAAGCTCATGTGTTTTATACAAGCATTTTTGTAAATATATTTATTCAGGTTGTCAGATTTTAAATGTTCTTCTGATATAACTTACAAAGTACCAGTATTTTCATCTTAGATCTCATTTAATTTTTAAAGTTATATAAGATTTATATCAATGATGATAAAACTGTTATTTTATGGGACAAATATAGCCTCTTATTAGACAGATTCATTCTATTTTTAAAAATATATAGTGTTTAAATGATGAATTCAGAAATTTGCTATTGATACTGGTCCACCAAAACTTCCAACAGCTTTTTCAAGTATAATGTATGCTTTGTGGTGAAACGAAATCTGCATATTGGTATTTAAGTGTGATTAACATGTACATTACAGTTCAATGTGAAGCTTGTAGTCACTTGAAAAAAAAAACATTAAATGCACAGTAGAATGAGTGTATATTAGTAGCATGAATTTCCCTGTTTAACATTCTTCTATTTTACTTCATTGATTTACTTTTAAATGCAAATTAAATTATTTACAGGATTATGTTGAAAGAAGAGCACCTGCTCCTCCTAGGAGAAGTCCAAGCACAAGGCTAAGCAATGCTAGCAGAGTAAGTTAATGCAAGATTTATACATGTACAGGTTTTATTTTACACCATTTAACAGTGAGAGAGTTCTACTGGCAGAATGAAGTAAGGTAAGGGGCAATACATACTCAAAGCTGTGCTTATCAGTTTGAGAGTATTATAATGTGGGGTGAGGGAAAACACATACCCCTGCCAGTTTATAGCAGTGCTGGCAGAGTAAGTTATGAGGAGAGGACAATACATAGCTGTAATTATCAGTTTGAGAGTAGTGTAGGCTAGGAGGGGAGATACATGCCTCTACCATTCTATAACAATGCTGGTAAAGAAAGTTACAGGGGAGAGACAACATATAGTTGTAATTATCAGTTTGAAAGTAATACAGTGTGAGATGAAGGGGTGGGGATACATGCCTCTACCATTCTATAAAAGTAAGTTACAGGGGAGAGACAATACATACTTTGTAGCTGTACTTATCAGTTTGAGAGTATTGTAGTCTGAGGGAATACATGCCTCTACCATTCTATAACAATGCTGGTAGAGAAAGTTACAGTGGGGGGGGGGGGGCATGCATAGTTGTACTTATCAGTTTGAGAGTAATTAATACAGTGTAAGATAGGGGAAGATATGGCCTTATCAGTTTATAGCAATGCTGGCAGAGTAAAGTTAGAAAGAGGGGCAATACATAATAATAGCTGTTCTTATCAGTTTGATAGTAATATAGACTGTAGGATTAGTGGAAACTCATGCCTCTACCATGTTATAATGATGCTGGTACAGAAAGTTACAGTAGAGTGGCATGCATAGTTATACTTATCAGTTTGATAGTAATATAGACTGTAAGATTAGTGGAAACTCATGCCTCTACCATGTTATAATGATGCTGGTACAGAAAGTTACAGTAGAGTGGCATGCATAGTTATACTTATCAGTTTGATAGTAATATAGACTGTAGGATTAGTGGAAACTCATGCCTCTACCATTTTATAATGATGCTGGTACAGAAAGTTACAGGAGAGTGGCATACATAGTTATACTTATCAGTTTGAGAGTATTATAGTGTGAGATGAGGGAGAACATTTGCCCTTACCATTTTATAACAATACTGGTAGAGTGAGTCATGGGGAGGAGGCAATACATATTGATGGCTGTATTTATCAGTTTGAGGGTATTGTAGCACATGTTGAGGAGAAACACATACCTCTACCATTTTATAGCCATCCTAGCAGAGTAAGAGAAGGAGTGATTCACAGAAATTCCTCTCCTTATCAATCAGAAGGTTCTGTAGTCAGCCCTAGTTGAAATGGGAACATTCAGGCAGAGTTAAGTTGCAGAGATGATACATTCATATTATGGTTCTAACCATTTTTACAGTCTGAAGTGTAGATCTAAAAGGGAAATTCTATTTAATAGTATTGAAACTCTAAAGGCAGAATAACATTAAGGTGAGGATCCGCTTATCAGTTTTAGAGCAGTGCTGGCATAAAAATAACAAGTTCAAAAACAGATATTATTGATTTTGTATTAAATGAAATGTCAGGAGTTTTTTTAGACAAATGTATATCACTAACGTCATACATCAGACTCCAAGAATAGTAGCTCATCTTCTATTTTATTATGGTGAAATAAAAGTATATAACGAGAAACTGCAAGCAGAAAAATTCCTTACAATTTTTACTCAGTAAAGTATTTTCATTATCCAGAGTTACCTCCCCTCATAGCAGGTATTGATTGTGATGTCATTTGTTTGTTTGTAAAATGAGAAAAGTTACCATTTATGACGTCATATGTTTGTGTGAAAACAACGTTGTTTTCTTCACGTAAAGACGTGACATCATGATCAATACCTGCTGACATGGGAGAAGACAGAATATTACTGATAAACACTTGATAAGAGTTATCTCACTTGCATTCTTTTTGTTAATACATGTAGTAGGTATAATAATGATAATATTATTTTTACTATGCCTATGTCTTCTGCTGTGCTTGAAGTGTTATACTATTTCAGTATATGACTGTAGATTATCACAGAGAGATATATAACATATATTAGTAAAAACCTTGCAATTAAGACCACCTAACTAACTGACTAAAATTGGTGTGATTAGCAAGTTGGTCTCTCAAGTGAAGGTTTGGTCTTATTTGATATTTATTTTAAAGAAAAGTTACAGAGAGTGAATATTTATGGTGTACAATGTTAAATGTCTTCTAATCAAGGTGGTATTTAGGTGATATACTAGATACCAGTACAGTTCAGGTGTGTGATATGGCCACTGTCCTCTTGTTTAAATATTTATATTGTTTTAAACACTAAATGTATATATTCTGGGTGTTCATATTTTTTGATAGTCTTTCGTTAATAATAAAGCAATAAAGATAATATTTGTTTTATATCACTTGATTTTGGTATTCTATAGTTAAACATTAAAAACGATATCTGAGTATTATCACTTTTGTCTGTTTACAGACATCAACAAACGATCCGTCAGGTGATGCAGTTTTTCATGATGAACAGCAGTATCAACGAACATCCCAGAATTTCCATATGTCATCTTCACCACACTCAAGATCACCCCAAGCACAACGGAAACATGCATCAACTGGTCAATCAATGAGCCCCTCCCATAATTCGGCAAAACCATTTTCTTACTTTGGAAATGCGCCAGTTTCACCCTCACATCAAAGACATTCTAGTAATGGACACACTTTTGAAGAAACGACTATGTCTCCAAACTCACCAACATATGAGCCATTAATGCAGATGCCTCCATATTCTGCAGTGAACCGCAATGAAACAAATGCTCGATATTCTGCACCACCTCAGCCCCCACAAAGTCCTAAATTGCAAAGACAATTATCAGGGCCAAAACCATTGCATAATCCAGGTTCCCCTGTGCTCCCACAAAGAAATTCTCCGATAAATATGGCTGCACAATCCTCCATGGTTTCTTCAGGACATAAACAAGGACATGCGATGTCTTCAGCTCATCCACCTGGCCACGGCCCACCTAGTTTTCCAGCTCCACCACCACCACTGCCTGTGGCTGCAAAATTTGTGGCTGCTACTATTGAGAATAAAAGGTCTCCCTCACCTCCTCTCCCACCCCCACCACCTGAGTTGCAAGATGGCAGGAATGGCACCTTGTCCTCATCACAGAGAAAGCTTCTACAACTTCAGACTGAGGGACAAGTCAAACAGAAGTCTAAAGATGAACCGCCAACTCCTCCGCCTATATCAAAAATACCCGGAACTAGGTTATCAACTTCTAGTTTTGATCTTGGCAAAAAGGCAATAAAAGATGAAATTTCTATGCATTCACCCCCATCTGCACAGACTGGCCTTGCAGGTGAACTAAATAAAGTGAAATTGAAAAATGTACAGTCCCCGCAGCAGAGCTCCCCCAGACCAGTATCACAGGGGGTTATTGATGATGATCACAAGAAAAATGCCCTGGGTATAGCTGCAGAGCTTGGCAAAGTGAAGTTAAAAAGTGCCCAGCCTCCACCACAAAGCTCTAGTAAATCAGAAGAGAATCAAATCCCAGATCCTGTGAAACTTAAGTTGAACCCAGTTAAAAACACAGGTATGTTTGTGAAAATTTTAAAATGATTTTTAAATGGCTGTATAAGAAAAAACAATGCCAAAGCTGGAGACCAGCAAGGTCGTTTTTAGCCCACCTGTGTATCCTGTGGACCTATAAGGCCCTTTTTTGCTTACCTGTGGATCCTAGTAACTAGTAGGGGACTTATTAGCTCACCTGTGGATCCTGCTGAGCAGTAAGGCTCATATAGCTCACCTGTGTATCATGGTGACCAGTAAGGCCCTTTTTAGCTCACCTGTGGATCCTGGTGGCCAGTAAGGCTCTTGTAGTTCACCTGTGGATCCCAGTGACCAGTAAGGCACTTATTAACTCACGTGTGTATCCTGCTGACCAGTAAGGCTCTTATTCACTTACCAGTGTATCCTGGTGACCAGTAAAGCTCTAATAGCTCACCTGTGTATTATGGTGACCAGTAAGGTCAATTTAAGCTCACCTGTGTATTCTGGTGGCCAGTAAGGCTCTTATAGTTCGCCTGTGTTTCTTGGGGACCAGTAAGGCCCTTTTTAGCCCACTTGTGTTTCCTGTGAACCAGTAAGGCCCTTTTTTGCTCACGTATGGATCTGGTGACTAGTAAGGCACTTATTAACTCACCTGTGGATCATGCTGAACAGTAAGGCTCATATAGCTCACCTGTGTATCCTGGTGACCGGTTAGGCTCTTTTTAGCCCACCACTATGAAATATTGGCATCTAAGTCTGGTTAAGAAAATTGGTTGAGGACAGGTTCACCTGCTTCTACTGCCCATACATCAACTGAACTTGCCTCACATATATATCTAAAAACACTTCTTATGCTTCAGATACTAGATGAGGCTTGTATATCTTTGAAAAAAATGCAAGATATTTCAATGATGTATTTAGGTAAATTGGTTGAGGTCAGGTAAAATGCAGAAGTTAAATATCTTGGGGAGCTTTGTAATCTTTTTTATGTTTTTTCTTGTCATAAAGTAGATTCCATTTTGTGAAGATATAAAACACTCGTAAGTTACGTGGCAAAGTTATTTCTGTTGATTGTGTATGTACACATGTATAGTGCAGCAAATAATCTTCAAAATCTACTCTAAAATACAATTTATTAAACAATAAGTGAAAGTGGACAAAAAACAATAAAATAAAAAATGCAATACATATGGATGTACTTGTGTTACTCCTGGGTCCTGCACTCTGTAAGGAGGAAAGAATGAAAAGAATGAAATATAGATGTTCGATGTTTAATGGTGCCAATGAATACACATGCATACAATTCTTTCCAATTTCATGACAATATAGCTACATATGTATAACTTAAAATACTTAATACAAAACTATTACTAAGCTTAAAACGAGAAACTGATTATTACTGAAAAACCTAACGAAGTTATCTCCATAGTACAAATGATTCAACATTTCACTTGTTACAAAGTTTCTAAAATGCAGGCTATCAAATTGCGATTCATTCAAATCCTTCATCTATTACTAAACACACTCTTGCTTTCAACGTTGATGGACATCACCATAAACTATCAATGCAGACTGTGTATCGGCTTACATATCTGTATCATTTCCTCTCTGTCTGTTTACATTATCATTGACAAAAACAACAGCATTTATTCTAAATAATAAAAACCTAAATATTTTCGGATTAACGTGTTCTAGAAATATAATGCAAAAATGTGATGGAATGAAATTAACTAACACGTAACTTCTATAAAATAACATTAAATACAACTATTGATAATATGTATAAGGGTATTAATGAACTTGATCCATTATTCTTATCAAGTTAACTATGACAACATTAGCCTAGGCATAGGTCAGCACGCAGTTACATGTGCTTCAGTTGAAAATGTGTTTACTACACAATCGGGGAAACTGTCACTCAAAATTAATGTTTTAGAAATAACCACTATTTCAGAATATAAATGTTTACACATATCTAAGTGATAAATAATTCGGATAATCTAGCACTACTCCCCCCTACATGTATGTAGCTTAGGCAACTCCTACATAGACTTTACTGAGTTATCCATCCTAGATTCAAATCAGACTTGAAAATGAAAAATAGAAATAGGGGTACCTTTACATGACAGCATTTATTCTGTTACATTCTCTGCCAAAATAAATGTTGTTTCAACATTTCAGGTAACGTATCAATACCCGACCTATACTCAACATGAAGCATAAAGGTCTGCCTTATAAAAAAACATCAATTGTAAGAACAATACAATAGCAACAAGAATAACTAGTTCACTCAGCGTTTGTTACCAGTTGGCCATTCTGGTGATCAATCATCAATTACACACTGACAATATGTTATTTTGTTCTAAGATAGGCACCTTAGAATATCCCATTGGTGAAAGTTCCCTGACACTTAATTACCTACAGCATAATGAATGGTTTATCCCCTACAATTTATCACAATAACAAGTGATACTTGCTATATCAAATGACTAGTAAAATTCGATTGGACTTTACTGAAATTTGTAAACTGACAAACTAAAAACAATCTAACTACATGCTCCTGACTTAGAAATTATTTAAGAACAACCTAATTTGTATATATAGGTTCCCCAAACACATTGTAAGTAAAGCGCGTTGGGGGTCGACAAGTCCTTGACCTTCTGTTTGATTTTATCACAACCGAGTCATCATCTGTTTCATCATCACTGTGTTCAGTATCATAAAGTTGTTGGTCCACTGATGAATCGCCAATATCTGATTCACGGTTACTATTTCCTGACACCTCTGACTGTCCGTCCTCGGGCACAGTATTGCTAGTATTATTATGTGAAAATATATTACCATCTTCTAGCATTTTGTCCGTACCACTTTGTGGCATGAATACCTCTGCCATCGGATTCAAGATTGTCTCCACAATAATATCATGGTCAGAATCACTTGTAGAATTTTGAATAAGTAGTGGTTTGCGATTCTTTCTTTTTCAAAACCTTCTGGCGATTATTTGTTTCCTTTAAACTTTCAAGAGGTAAACAATTGCACTGTAAAAGGAGATTCCTGTGGAGCCTACGAATTCGTCCCTTGCGATTCTCTTTTTGTACTTCATACACTGGTATGTCCTCATAAATCTCTTCAAGACCAAATAAGCATCCTCTTCCCAATACGATCGTAACTTATCAGGTCCTGCTTTCCATACAACATTTTGCACAAGCACACAATCACCAGCTTTTAGTTCAGCACTTAGCCTTTTAGCATCATGATGTTTTCTGCCTTTTTCAGCAGATCTGGTAATGTTCCATGATGCTATATCGTATGCTGCCTTCATTCGCTCAGCCCATTTTTGGACGAAGTGAGATCTCGATATATTTCCATCCCTAGTGTCTTGTTTCTGAAATATCATATCCACTGGAAGTCATGGGTGCCTTCCAAAAAGAAGATGAAAGGGTGAATAGCCTGTTGACTCATGACGTGTGCAATTATAAGCATGAACCATCTTGTTGAGATGAGATTTCCAGTCCTGTTTATCCTCAGGTGGTAATGTTTGAAGCATTTGTAATAATGTGCGGTTGAAACGTTCTACCTATCCATTTCCCTCAGGGTGATACGGTGTCGTCCTGGATTTTACTTTATCTGCAGCAGTTCTCGCACTCCTGTTTTTGGTTGCATAGGCCTGTGCAAACCTCGTATAATGATCCATCAGGACAAGGATATATTCATAACCGCCTTTGGCCTTTTCTAAATGTAAGAAATTAATGGACACCAACTCGAATGGAAACATAGTTACAATCAGCTGAAGTGGTGCTTTTTTAGGCTGTGTGTCTGGTTTCTGGTGACATATTGACAAATATTACCAGCCATCCTGGGCCAAAAGAATCTGGACTGTGCAAGGTTGAGGACTCTGTATCATCCAATATGTCCCATATCATTGTGGAGCTGAAGTAGTACCTGCTTCCTGTATTTACTTGGCAAAACAAGCTGCAGTACAATCCCTTCTTTGGGAGAATGAACTTTCCGTCTAAGCAATCCTTCAGTATCAATCTGTAACCTGGACAAATCACGTAATAAAATCTTTGCCTCAACATCAAAATTCTTTCTATCTCATCTATAAGGAGTTTTTCTCTACTTCATAAAAGACTTTGCAATAGCAATGGGTTTATCCTTTTTTGCGCACCTAAAATATTCTGTGGTTCCAACAATTCAATGGTCAAAGCACCCAACATGATTTATTCTTGTTTGAGAAACTCTAAGGTAATAGGAGATAAAGCTGCTCTTTTCTCAGTACTCAGAGTATTTACCACACTTCCAATGACACCGGGCTTACAAATCCGTGGAAATGGACTTTCAGTTTGTTCCACATCCAGCGGCATCTTGATTACTCCAACCAGGTTTGTACCTTATGGTAAACTTAAAGTCAGCTAGATCTTGTACCCATCTCAGTCTGGCTGCATCTAACTTAGCCATAATTCTGATTTACTGGAGTGCATGTGGTAGTTTTGTTCTGATGGATTCAACTTTCTAGAACCATATGCCACAACTGCCAACTTCTTGTTGACCTGCTCTTGGTATAAAACAGCACCTAGGCCTTCCTGTGAAGCATCTACATGGGTCACAAATGAACATATTCTTTTAGCACGTCTGGAAAAGTCTGGAATATAACGACGATAATATCAAATGAACTTGATGAGTTTTCTCACATCACCCATTGTCCTAATCTCACAATCCTTCAAACTTGTGACAGCTTCAAGGTCACTAAGATCCATACTATATCCATCCTGAGTTACTAAATGGTTTTAGTTGGTTTCAACTTAACTCCAGCACCTTGTAGTTGTCTCAGCACCTGTCGAAGATGATTGACATGATCTTCAAATGTGCCACTGTAAACGAGAACGTCATCCAGATATGGCAGACAAATGTCATCTCTTAAGCCGTCTAAACACTCGTTCATAAATCTCTGAAAAACTCCAGGAGCACCACAAAGGCCAAACGGAATCCTGTTCCACTCTTATTGCCCCAAGGTGTCACAAATGCTGTATACTGATGGCACTCTTCAGTGATAAAACCCTGGTGGTAAGCCTTCCCCTGATCCAGAAGAGAGAACCATCTGCTGCCAGCAAGTCCATTTAAAGCAACAGTGACCTTCGGAATAGGTTGTAGGTTATGCATCGTTTTGGCATTGACCTTCACTTTAGTCAATACATAAGCCATAAGCGTAGACTGCCATCTCTCTTCCGTGCACATACACCTGCACTTAAGTATGGTGATCTTCACTTCTTGGTATAAAGGCTTAGGAATTGATGTATAGGAACTCTGCACTGGATTATCATCTTTAAGTTTCATTTGTAGATCTGAAAAGCAACCAATATCATCATCACTTTTTGAGAACGCACCACATTCCTTTCTCAATAGCTTCCTTACAATGTGTTTTTGATCCTCATTCAAGTTGCTCTGGCTGAGATCAATAGGTAGGTCCCATCGCTCCACTCTAGTTTTTTCACTTTTTCTTTCCACAGTTGTCGTATTTATTTCCTGTCTATCCTGTTCCATCCTTGGTTCACATGGTGCTGTCATACACACTACAGAGCAAACTGGTTCGTAGGACTAAGCTCTTACTGGTAGGATTTGTAAATAGTAGTCTGACTGAACATGTCCTTCCACTACTTACTTTCACTAATGTTTCACTAGTTTCAATTCCCAGTGTCTCTGTACTAACAGGTGGCACAAACAACACATGAGTCTCCATATGTCTAGCTGGTCCTTTCACTTTAAATTTCAATAGTTTTGAAGATTTCTCTGGTATGAGTAAACTTTTGTGTCCAACCATCACTTGTCCAACTGAATCACACTCACTTCCCAAGACTAGTTTTACAACTGCAGATGCCCTTTTCTGTTCCATTTTTAATGAGGGCATCAATGATGCAAGAATACCTGCCCTATAGTCACTCGGGATATCCTGTAACAAAGACTTTATAACGTTATATCCTAATATAGGCCTGTTCAGAGGAGGTTTGGTAACTAGAAATGGTACATGTATGCTTGCATCACAAGACTCCAATTTTACAACTAATTCTACCCAGCCTTCAAATGGAATGGCTGTACCATTAGTTGAGTAAACGTCAAGACCACCCTCAATAAGTTCATCTATTTTCCTAACATCCTTGCTAGCAAAATTTTCATGTAACCATTCATGGTAAACAAGTGAAACCTGAGCCCCCGTGTCCCATAAAACATCTGAGTCTACACCACTAATATTACAAGTAACCACACAGGGGTCACCAACAACCTCAGTTATCTTGCTCTTTGTATTTTGAGAAACACCATACACATGTCCCTTAATATTTTGAATATTTTCACTGAAAATCCCTAAACTGTTATCATTTTGAATCCCTTTACAGTTTGCTTTATGTTTCATCCAGTTATTCCTTTGGCATAATTTTGAACAATATTTTGTTACGTTACAACCAGAACATAGTTTAAAATTTACATTTTCTTGTTCGCATGCCACACACTGTTCAGTTCTACAATTGGGACCTCGAAATGTTATCTGGGCCACTACCTGTCCCTCTGGGGTGGCCCGGAAATGTTTCCCTAGAAATAGGGGTACAATAGGGGTACCTTTACATGACACCATTTATTCTGTTACACTTGTCTGTTATACATAGTAATAATTTTCTTCCTTGTTTGGTTGGACTTAACTACATGTAGGTTATATTTAATCTAAATCTACAGGACTTGTGTAACTATTTTCTGTCTCCTAGCTCATCAACAATCATCAGAAATGGATACCCAGTCTACTGACCTGAGGATTCCAAAACTCAAAACTACTGCAGGTCCAAAACCGTGGGAAAAAGGTAAGAATTTCTGTCTGTATGATGGAATGCATGAAAATAAGTTAAAATTGAAATATTAAACTTACGTGTTGTAGCTATACTTAAAAAAGGAAATTGTTAAAATTACACATGCAGGCTATGCTTTATTATCTGAATCATATTTATTGTTTTAATATGACTCATGTACTTAGTACATAATTGTGTGTAATTGTATGTTATTTATACTATTAGAGTAACCAATGTTTTAGCTCATCTGACCTAATGTGTCATCACTTTGCATCCATTATCCAGTTATCCATCTGCTGTGTGTTTGTGTATAGTTCGTTCATCCATCAATTATCCATTAGACATTAAAAAAATCTTTTTCTGAAACTGTTGACCCATTTGTATCTAAATTTAGGATAAATGGTCAAAAGAGTACCATATGGAAAAACACCTGCTTTATTTACAACATGGGCACAGACTCTTTGGACACCTAAAGTTGTGCAGAGTGTAAAATGAGCCAAGCGATTTGATTGTTCATTAAATTAAAAAATTAGTTTTGCCATTAATAAGTGAAATTAGGGTGATAAAAACAAAAAGATGAATATTAGTAGTATTTTGCAAATTATAGGGTTGACGGGGGAAAATTTAAAAACGGGTCAGATGAGAATAGATGTTTTCCTTTGGTGTGGAATACTACCAGTTGCAAACAAGTGAATGAAGAAGAAATGAGATAGCAACCTATAGATAATGTTCTGGCCCATACTGATTTGACCCATATCTATATTTTAATTATATAGGTGTGTGTGTGTGTGTTTTTGAGTATGTGTTTGTGAGTGTGTGTGTGTTTGTGAGTGTGTGTTTGTGTGTGAGATAGTGAGAGTGAGAAAAAGACCAAGTTAACTTAACTCACAGATTGAAGTTAATAAAATTTAATATTATATTCAAGATTGTATTCTTATCTTGATTTGTTACAGGCTTTTCTTATTATATCCATTTTTACCAATGGTGCTAGAATTCACCAAAAGCACCAAAATTGCCAATTATACTGATATTCATTCAAATATTGTCGGTACCTTCGGGGCAATTCGGCAGCCATCAGTCAACACTGGTAGCCACCGGTCAGTAACCATTCCACTGATGGCATTTCAATGAACACACATATTTTTAGGTAGCAGGGCCCGTTTACAAAAGGTCCTAAGTCCTAAATCCTAACCTTTAGTCCTAACTACCATGGCAAGGCATCACTGATTGGTCAGTCCCATGACAATTAGGACTAAGACATAGGATTTAGGACTTACGAACTTTTGTAAAACGGGCCCCTGAAACCAAACATGCATCAAATAAAACATAGATAAATGTTTCATGAAAAATTATGAATGCAAAGTACCAGTAAGGAATGAATATATACATGTATGTGGTTATGGATCTAGATATTGTCACATGTTCACATTTGGTTATTTTTAGATTCACCAGTGGCATCAAAGGGTAATGACCCCTCTGTGGGACTAGATATTGAAGAGCCACCACTTCCACCACCACCGCCAGAACTAATGGAGGATTTACCTCCACCTCCACCTAATCCAGATTTTCAGCCAAATATTCCAAAAGTCCAACAGGATTTTGTAGAAACCAGACCAGATACTAAAACCAAAATTGTGACAAAACCTAGAGTGAAGTCAGCTGCTTCTGGTAAGAATTTGTTTACCCCCTTACCATATGTAAGCACTTTTTGACTCCAATATATCATTCCCATGTAACTGCCTTTAGAGGCCTTTTTGCTATCTTTGTGATTTTCTCTGCTAGAAATACACTGTTTATAGAGTGAAATCTCACAGAAATTCTCAATAGTTATATACAGTGGTAACCCATCTTTCAACCAACCAAAACTCAACATGGTCTTTCCATTAAAATATTTGCATAACGTCAATTATCCTGAAACTTGTCTACGATGTTGATTATGTGGCAGTAATTTTCAAACTTGTCTGGGTTGCACATATAGTGCTGTGGCATGATTCTGACAACGATATTAAGTTTGACATGGTAGGTCCTGAAGATACTGATTCCAATAATGATTTGAAAGATATCCTAAGGGAAAATACATCTAGTTTATTGCAAAAAAAAATGTAGTGGAAAATGCCACAGACAAAACTCTGCTGGTAATGGAAAAACTAGAGGCAACTCCAAACAGGATGCTGATTTATAATTAACGGATGATTATGGAATCGATCTACATTGTATGTTAATTTACAAGTGGTGTAGGTCATATTATCCCAACATCAGTTTAACAAGACCATTTATCATTTGAACTGCATTTTAAATGAATTCGAGTTTGCACACATCAGTTGGCTGTTCTATAACTATGCTAAATGAAAACATACATGGCAATACATGACAAGTATTAGTTTGCTGTGATTTAGTGTTGTAAAACAGGATATGACACATATGTTGCTCTTTTTTCAAAATAAATTACACCGTTGAAAAAAGCAAGGAATTTAATTTGAGATGGAAAAAAATACAAAGAAATATACAATTATTTTAATTTGATACCACCACAGTTATTTTCAAACAGCGATACCAGGGACCCCTCGATAGAGGGAAAACATAGAAGCACAAGGGGAGCATAGCCACTTGTGCTATCACACCTTGGTCTGTTCTTTTTTTTTGAGAGCCTTAATGAATCATTTGGTTTCATCATCACTTAGACATACTTTAAGGAGTGTTAGCTTTGTTTACCAATTAAAAATTATTTTGATTTTTACTACTTTTTCTATTTGTACTTAATGTACAACAAAAAATAAGAGCTATACAGAGACCTAAAAAAATCTTATATTCCTATATATTTTGTGAAGTTCAGGTCCAGTGTGGTATTCATGTACAAATAGTAAGGCTTAGTTAATCAATTACTATTGATAAGGTGGCAAACCCTGGTTTCTCAAGCAAATTTTATAAAATATATAAAAAAGAATTCTTATGCCTGTGTTTGTCTCTTTTTGTTATTGTATATCAGTCTAAGTAATAAAAAAGAAAGAATTTTTCTTTTGAAAAAAAAACCCCACAGCAAATGTCCCATTAACCTTTTCACTTCTGAGTATCTAAATGGTATGCTGTTTCTATTGTTTATGACCAGTCTTTTATGGCCTGTAGGGTTCAAAAGGGTTAAACAAGTAAGGTTGATTTTTATTTCTTCAAATTTGTGGGTTTTTGTTTGGTAAACGCAACAACTGTGTCTTTTTCATAATCATCAAGCCTGTAGGAGTTGTGTCCCTTTATACAGGATTGATGGTTGTACTGGCCATAAAAAGAATCTATGTATTTGTGTTAAGTCTGAATTCTTTTTTATGCATGTCAGTCTGTCTCTATCAATTTGTCTGTCTGTCAATCTGTCTATTTTTATATTTGCCTGACTGCTTGTCTTTCTCTATTTGTATGTTTGTCTGTCTGTCTGTCTGTCTTTCTCTGTGTATTTGTAATTTTATCAGTCGGTCTGTCTTTTTGTATGTTTATCAATCTGTCTATCTGTCTGTTTGTATGTTTATCAGTCTGTCTTTTTGTATGTTTATCAATCTGTCTGTCTGTCTGTTTGTATGTTTATCAGTCTGTCTTTTGGTATGTTTATCAATCTGTCTGTCTGTCTGTTTGTATGTTTATTAGTCTGTCTTTTTGTATGTTTATCAATCTGTCTGTCTGTCTGTTTGTATGTTTATCAGTCTGTCTTTTTGTATGTTTATCAATCTGTCTGTCTGTCTGTTTGTATGTTTATCAGTCTGTCTTTTTGTATGTTTATCAATCTGTCTGTCTGTCTGTTTGTATGTTTATCAGTCTGTCTTTTGGTATGTTTATCAATCTGTCTGTCTGTCTGTTTGTATGTTTATTAGTCTGTCTTTTTGTATGTTTATCAATCTGTCTGTCTGTCTGTTTGTATATTTATCAGTCTGTCTTATTGTATGTTTATCAGTCTGTCTGTCTTTTTGTATGTTTATCAATCTGTCTATCTGTCTGTTTGTATATTTATCAGTCTGTCTTTTTGTATGTTTATCAATCTGTCTGTCTGTCTGTTGGTATGTTTATCAATCTGTCTGTCTGTCTGTTGGTATGTTTATCAGTCAGTCTGTCTGTTTGTTGGTATATTTATCAGTCTGTCTTTTTGTATATTTATCAGTCTGTTTTTTGGTATGTTTATCAGTCTATCTCTCTGTCTGTTGGTATATTTATCAGTCTGTCTTTTTGTATGTTTATCAATCTGTCTGTCTGTCTGTTTGTATGTTTATCAATCAGTCAATCTGTCTTTTTGTGTGTTTATGTATTTATCACTTATAAATGTGTCTGTCTCTGTCTATACAGTTATCACTTATCAATGTGTCTGTCTTTGTCTATATAGTTATCACTTATCAATGTGTCTGTCTTTGTCTATTTATATATTTATCACTTATCAGTGTGTCTGTCTCTGTCTATATAGTTATCACTTATAAATGTGTCTGTCTCTGTCTATATAGTTATCACTTATCAATGTGTCTGTCTCTGTCTATATTGTTATCACTTATCAATGTGTCTGTCTTTGTCTATTTATATATTTATCACTTATCAATGTGTCTGTCTTTGTCTATATAGTTATCACTTATCAATGTGTCTGTCTTTGTATATTTATATATTTATCACTTACCAGTGTTTCTGTCTCTGTCTATATAGTTATCACTTATCAGTGTGTCTGTCTCTGTCTATATAGTTATCACTTATCAATGTGTCTGTCTCTGTCTATATAGTTATCACTTATCAATGTGTCTGTCTGTCTATTTATATATTTATCACTTATCAATGTGTCTGTCTTTGTCTATTTATATATTTATCACTTATCAATGTGTCTGTCTTTGTCTATTTATATATTTGTCACTTATCAGTGTGTCTTTCTTTGTATTTTTATATGTTTAGTAGTCTGTTTATTTACATGTACTGGTATGCCTTATTATTTAGTTATCTGTCAAACTGAACTGCTTACATGCTTATGTTTCTGTGTTGGTAAGTAGACACATTGACCTTTTTTTCTTTTTTTTAAAACAATATGTCAATCTAAAGAAACAGTATTAAATATATATGTAATATATTGTGATCGTCATGATCGGATGAGTTAAAATTCTGGTTTAGTTGCATTGATCCCGATTTTTATTAAATGATTTCTTCTGATTAACTCCCTATATATTCACTGTGATGCATTAATTTTATGTTTTACCGGTAACACACTTAAGTGAAGAAATATTTTTGTGCAAGACTTTTACCAAATCTGATTTATTGAAATTTTTATGAATTTCTTAAGATTTAAAAAAAAATCAATTTAGGTGTGGGACTTTTTTTTACACTACATGTATATGCAAAATTGCTTAAGGACTTTCTACATATGTTGATGATGCTCAGGTGAGCAATATAGGCCACATGGTAATCTTGTTTACTATATTTATTTATAGTGCAATCACTCAAAGTTTTGTTTATGTCAAAGTAAACTTGTAGTCCAAAGTATTGAAATATTATAGAAAAACACTTGTTATCTCATGTAAATAGGGGCGGTCCTGTTAATTTGGAGATAACGATATTCCATTTTATTTATATATGTGTGTATTCGAATAAGAATGACTTTGAAATCTCATCTCTGAACTATCAACCTATGAAACTGTATTGGCACCATATAAAATTAATGAAATAAGGGAAACAGATTATTTATGTACTCCAGAAACGTTACCATAGGAATGAAGACCATCTGATTAATTGTTATATGTTTTTTTACTACTGTATTATAAAAGTTGATCATTTTCAAACTTCTTCTCAGAATACTGGGTCAATTTCCTCCAAAGTTTGTTGTATGAAGTGTGTACAGAGTTAAGAGGTCATGGTATGTAAACCTAGGACATGGCTACACTGGTGTCAAACATGACCAAAAAATTTCAAATCAAAATCTTGTAATCTCCAGTAAATCATGTTGACATACAAGGCAGTCCTTTTGATACTAAAGGACAATCAGCAGAACTTAGCTGTTTGTTATTTTTATGAAAATCAGTGTAAATTGTCAGCTGCTCTCTCCTACAATGTAGCTATATGCAGAAAAAAAATGGCCGACTTTTATCTCTGACTTAGGCTCCTGCTGGGCATTGATCATAGTCTCCTGCTGACTACTTTACATAACTTGTCTCTTACTCTGAAATCTACTGAAAGGACCGGGTTAATAATTGAAATAAAGAAAGGATGACTAAACAAAACTATAAATATTATCATAGAGGCTGGGATTCTCAAGTAGTGAAGGAATTTGGATAAGGATATCTGCTTTATGTATGTAGCATATAGAGAAATGTAATGATGCTTTTGATTTTTTTTCGTTTTACTCCTGTGTAATAAAAAGACAAGGCAAGATGAATAACAAATTACATACATACTATAAGGATAGTAAAGGCTTGTGACAAAATAAAATGTAGCATTTTGACCTCAGAGTCAGGTGTTATGTTTGAGGACATACTGGTAATCATAATGACTTTGATAAAAAAAAAACATTAAATGAATGTAAAAATCTGGGCATATGACCATTGCTCTCTTTTATCAGTATCTTGTCTTTAATTTTTCTTTCATCAAGTATTTTATTATCCTGTTTTTATAGTCTCTTTCTGATTTGCTCAATATGCCAGCATCTGCATGTGTGACACATTGGGTAACTAATGGTTATACAGGTCTCTTTGGGCATTTACTAGTTGACACAGTCCAGGGGCATAGATAGCATATTATATAGTCAAAAGGTTTACCGATTTTGTTAATGATTGAAGATTTATAATGGCAAACACTACATGTATATCAAAGCCTTTGACTGGTATGTTTACTGGTATATTATACAGTAAGACTTTCCTAAATTAATGGGAGTGGGTATTTTTTTTACTAAGAACCACTAAGTCTTTATTAATTTGTTTTCTTTAACCATTAAACTTCTCTTATCAATCTTAAAGCAATATCAGAACATTTTTATCATCTGATTGTGTAAAATCTTTAGAAATTCAGAATGTTTCCATACAGACAAACTACATATTCTGGAACCTGTCTTTCAGCATGTTCAAAGTAATTTGATTATAAAAAAAATATGTGTTGACTCATATCCTTCCTATTAAATAGTTTTCATGTTAGGGTTATTTCTGGAAATCAGCTATCAGACAGTCTTTAACTCAATCTTACATTAGCAACTGTGTGATGTCAGCTTTTGTATAAATAGCAAATAAAAAAAAAAGATAAAAGGCACTTTATTCGTCTTTTGTAGAAATAGACCATTCTATATACATAAAGTAGTGGAAAACACATACAACTTAAAACAAAGAACAAGTGTATTTTTATTTTCATTCACTTCATTGTTATTTCAATGCTTTTAAGTGTGGATAACATCGTTTTAAAGCTTGAAATGGACAACGTTATTGTGTGAACTATAAAATCAATCACAAAAAACTTTTGCTATGTCAGCAATTTTTTGTTGCCAAATTCTTGTTCAATTTTTACATGTAAAAATCACCTTATATTATTTTAGAAACTATCGGTACTTTCATTTATACCTTCGTTTAATGCCGACATTCACTATTTTCTACTTCTGTATAGTGATATGTGACATTTATCACCTGTTTGTTCAGGTGTCTTGCTTACATTATTAGATAGCATTTGCTATGTCTTGACAATTATATTCTACAAACTTTTAGCATCTTTTTGGTAAAGTTTCAACCATATTGCTAATCATTTAAAACAATCATCTTAAAATAAAAGAAAGTAACATTGGTGACTAGATGTAAATATCCTTTTACAACACTAAAAATATATCTCACTTTGATCATTGGATTTCATTTTCCTGACTGTGATGCTAAGTGGGTTTATTTCTGAAGACTTATTCTGAGTTCTTATCAATTATTGTCACAATATTTCAAGTTTCATTTTACTACAAAAATACCAGTGTAGACAAAATGGAAACCAAGTTAGTAAGACTTGGAATGTGGAATGCATCCAATTTTAAAATTTCTGTTCAACCTTGTAGTCAATGCTGGTTTAGTGAATTGCATCATAATTAAGGATCTTAGTGTAAAGGGGAGATAACCTAGGAACAAATGAATAATTTTCAAATTAATTGTAAGTATTTTGAAAATATTTTTAGATTTCATTTTTTTTTCATTTAGCCTGAGATAAACATGCCCTTTCATAGAAGTTGATTTGGTTTATTTTTCCTTTCATTCTGGCATTCAGAGACTAAACATACACACACACACACACACACACACACACACACACACACACACACACATATATACATATATATATATGTATGTATATAATCTCAAAAAAAGTTACCTGAAAGGTAAACATTTTTCAATAAAAATATTTAAGTGTTGCTTTCCAACATCATTTAAAAAATTTGCACAAATGTTTTCTAAAAAAACTAATCACATTTTGATACAAAGAGTATGAAACATAACTATTTGGTTCATGTTATACAAACCTATCAAGTATTTTATATAGATATAATGGTTACATTTTTTCATAATAATTTCATTTATGAAACAAATAACTTGATGAAATTGATATGCAAGATCAGTATCAACAGTATTTATTTTTTCATACTATAATGGAGAAAAATAACTTGTATGTATAATCTTAACTACATGTAGGAGTTGCATCTACTTGTAACACAGAATAATTCATATATATACATACATGTATATACAAATTAATAAGAATGACTTCTTCAAAATTTCAAAGGTATTCAAGTATTACAATATATTTGAATTTTGACATTTCCCCCGCAACAAATATTAATCATGATTTTAGTAATATCACTGTAATTTTCAGGTGTTTACAAAACAATGTGATTACATGGATGTAATTGATCACTATAGTCATTGTAGAAAAATGTCATTTACTCATGATACTGAACTAAAACTTGATTAGCAAGAATGATGCATCAAAACCACAAAGAAAATACATTCTGTACCGTTGATTATTTTAAGTTTCTGTATTGTAAAAAATAAGTACATTTTATCTGAAGTCAGCCAGACCTATTATATACAATACCTTCCTTTGTAAAAAAAAAACATCTTATAAGGTAAGTGAGATTCTGCTCCATATGTACTCAGAAATATCTAGTATATACATGTATATTCTGCTAAAAAAAGAAGAAGCAATATTTTGATAAGTTATTCACTTGGAAAACTATTTTTGGATTATTTATACTTTTTATTATATATTATTTCATTTACAGTATATAAATTGACAACTAAAAACTATCTGTCAACAAGAATATAATTGTTAGTTTGGTTTTAAATTATATTCTACATATATACTAACCAATTAGACTGTATACCATACATGTTTGTACGACTTATAGATTTGACTGACAAATAAACATGTTACCGTTTTATCTTTTTTCATTCCCATAAAAAAATATTAGGTCAAATTAATTATTTTCTTAAAATCTGAAAAAAAAACTTCTAGAGTGTGGTTTCCAAATTTTTTCATTTCTGAAGTTTTCTCCATGTGAGCCATATTTTCCATCATTGTTTGCCATGAATATACAAAAATATCCAGTTGCAACATAATTGTGTTTTTATCTTAAAATCCTGAAAATTTTAGCCGAGCTTGATTATTAAAAAATAGTTGCCACCATATAGCTGAAAAAATTTTAAGTACAGCACAAAACACTAATAAAACAAAGAAGAGCTCTAACTAAGTGAATGTAAAAAGGAATATATCAGTTGCTTAACTTTCCATGAATAATTACATAACTAACATAAAGTTTAGATACAGATGAATATCTGATATACCGGTATTACGTCAGAAAGTCAGAAGAGTCTACAGTGACACCTGTTTTACATTCAGCTATTATCAACATGTATCAGTCTCTATTTTGAAGTATGATTGAAGCTGCATTTCTCATCAAAACTTTATCTATCGTTAATGATATAAATTGCCTGAATATGCAAAATTATTTCACTAGATAGTGAACTCATTTGCTTCCTTCAGGAATCTTAACTTGGATTGATCACATTGAAAAATTATTTTTAACCTTATCTATTTGTTTTGTCTATATGTATTTCATTCAATAAAGGCAAAATAATTGGATGGATCACAATTTTGAGGTTGACTTTGACCTTTGACATCTGTACAATAAATACATTATCAAAAGCATACAGTATTTATGTACCAGTGAAGAATGGAACACAAGGCACCATAAAGTATTTCCTTGCGTATTTACTAAAGTCTGAGAATATTTTTAACTTGGCCTGCTCAGCCAATCAGATTTCAGGTTTAGCAAAAGTTGAGTAAAATGTTAAGTTTTATGGTGCCAGACCCAGATCTTTCTGTTAACTGAGGTGAAAGATCATCACCTGCCTTGAATTGACACGTTTCAGTGGCAGATGAGATGATCTGGTCAGGTTCTGCTGCACTATGTTGTAGGTCACTATGGTTTCATTAACCTTTGATCCCTATCACAATACAATCTGTCATGACCTTGACTAAAGGAGGATATCTTTTACTGATACATTCTAAAAGTATACACAACAGTCTCTGTCATTCTGTATTTCTGTAGTTTTCACCTTCATTGTTTTTTATACATGACCATGGTTTACTAGGAACTATACATTGTTTTTTATATATGACCATGGTTTACTTGGAACTATACATTGTTTTTTATATTCATGACCATGGTTTACTAGGAACTATACATTGTTTTTTATACATGACCATGGTTTACTAGGAACTATACATTGTTTTTTATATATGACCATGGTTTACTAGGAACTATACATTGTTTTTTATACATGACCATGGTTTACTAGGAACTATACATTGTTTTTTATACATGACCATGGTTTACTAGGAACTATACATTGTTTTTTATACATGACCATGGTTTACTAGGAACTATACATTATTTTTTTTTACATGACCATGGTTTACTAGGAACTATACATTGTTTTTATACATAACCATGGTTTACTAGGAACTATACATTGTTTTTATACATAACCATGGTTTACTAGGAACTTACATTGTTTTTTTATACATAACCATGGTTTACTAGGAACTATACATTTTTGTGATTTGGAAAACAGTCTAGATAGTACAGGTAATGAAAATCTTGCTGAGCAATGATACAAATTTTCCTTATATACAACCTACTTGTCAAGTTTGATCTAGTTAAAGAAAATGTTTACAAACCTGTTCAATCTTTATAAAATAACTTTTGTAATCAGTGAGTCAGTGGAGTCATATTCAGTAATTAAAGACTAGATAACAGCTCAGATTATTGACTTTTCATATTTTGATTGTAATCCAGTTTAGCCACACACAGCTGACATATATCATAAGTGCATTTCTGATGAAGATAATGATCCAAGAATTTACACTATACACGAGGTATTTGATCTCAGCATTCATTGACCTTTCCATAAAATTGTGACTCATTGATCATTTTCTTTTCAAGAAGGTTTCAAACAGAAAAAATTTGATGCAATATTGAATACATTGTATATTTTGTGTTATACAGAGAAATCTGTCAACTCCAACCTTTGCTCCCACACACTGTCATGTCCAATACTATGGTATTTTATGTATTCCTTTGAATTTTAGGTTTATCTATACTAAACAGACCCTGACTTTTCGGACTCGAACTCACGCTATCTATAGGACCCTATATATTAAATTGTTCATGTACAAGTAAGCTTACAATGGTGACCTCTGTACTGGTCATTTCAGTAAGCTTACAATGGTGACCTACATACTGGTCATTTAAGTAAGCTTACAATGGTGACCTACATACTGGTCATTAAAGTAAGCATACAATGGTGACCTCTATACTGGTCATTTAAGTAAGCTTACAATGATGACCTCTGTTCTGGTCATTTAAATAAGCTTACAATGGTGACCTCTATACTGGTCATTTAAGTAAGCTTACAATGATGACCTCTGTTCTGGTCATTTAAGTAAGCTTACAATGGTGATCTCTATACTGGTCATTTAAGTAAGCTTACAATGGTGACCTCTGTTCTGGTCATTCAAGTAAGCTTACAATGGTGACCTCTATACTGGTCATTTAAGTAAGCTTTCAGTGGTAACCTGTATACTGGTAATTTAAACTTACAATGATGACCTAGCTTACAGTGGAGACCTGTATACTGACCATTTAAGTAAGCTTACAATGGTAATCTATATACTGGTCATTTAAGTAAGCTTACAATGGTAATCTGTATACTGGTCATTTAAGTAAGCTTACATTGGTAATCTGTATACTGGTCATTTAAGTAAGCTTACAATGGTAATCTGTATACTGGTCATTTAAGTGAGCTTACAATGGTGACCTCTGTACTGGTCATTTAAGTAAGCTTACAATGGTAATCTGTATACTGGTCATTTAAGTAAGCTTACAATGGTGACCTCTATACTGGTCATTTAAGTAAGCTTACATTGGTGACCTATATATACTGGCAATTTTAAAACTGTCAGTTGCAATAGTTGTTTAATAATGTGGATATTGATATGGAGATCACAGCATGTACAGTATATCTAATCATACTACATTCCAGATAATATGCATTTGTCTGGGGTTTTGTTTTATCCCACTTTGACTTTAATCTACATGGTAATATTTGGGTACACTCTCACTACAAAATCGTACATTATAGCCACACTTTGCCATGTTTTCATTAACTTCACCAAAAACCTGAGTATTACAACATCCTGTTAAATCCAACACATTTATTTATTCAAAGTGGTTGATGGATAAAACAGATTTCAACTTATTGTATGAAACATTAACATCGTAAACCTTTTTCTGTATGTATAGCCGACATACATGAGTTAAATGAAGCCTTGCATTTTTTGTAAGTATTTATCAAGATTTATATGCTTGTAATTAGTTCATCAAGTATTTTTATCATTTTTGCCTCGCCTTTTAGTTGCTTTAATGAGGTGCATATACACAAGTACGATATATATTGATCTTATTCTACATCCTATGGCCGTCACATTTACACTTTATCGACAGGACATGTTTTATTGGTGTCTCTGTCACCCTCAACAATAGTTATGGGTAGCTTATGTCTGTGAAGTTGATAAATGTAGTCCAATTCTGGTATTGCTTTTAACATGATTATCTGGGTTTATCAATGAGAATGTTGATGACGTCATATTTGCCAAGTCTCCCCCATAAATAGGGAGACTACCTATTTTTTATGTAAAATTTTGATCATTTTTTCTAGAAAAATGCATATCTCCCTATGAAAAAAAAATTAATTTTCCTATTTATTCTTATTAAGATTTAGAGTCTCTCCCATGAGACTTAAAAGTCTCTCTCATGAAAATTTTTCAATGTTGGCAAGTCTGTGATGTTGCAAAAAGTTAAATATGTATTATTTCAATCTAGAAAAAAAAATTAAGCAAAGAAGCACCTAGACATGGTTTACCAAGGAAACCCATAAAAATTTGTGGTCAAATTTTTGCACAAAATCATTTCTTTGCCTTATTACATGTAAAACATGTTAATTGAATGCATCAAAGTAAATATAAAGGGAGATAATCAAAGAAATCATACAAAAATGAATGAAAATGACAATCAGAAAAGACCTAAAACATGTCAAAAATCAATTATCCGATTTTAATAGATTTAGCCAAGTGTTAATGAGGGAGGCCTAGGGAATAGTGCGTGTATCTATGTATCTTCTTACAAGAGTTCCAAATATGGTATGCAATTCAAATCTAAATGTTATTTGTGATTGCTTAGAACTTGGTAATTAGTCAATGAGGCCAGCCAAAATTTCAGATAATATTTATTCTCAGTGGTTGATTTTATTTGTTTGTTTTATGTACCAACAAGACTGTATCAATCTATAACTGTATCAACTCTTGTTGTAGTTCCACGTGTATGTAATATAATCTTTGCTATGATAAATTCTCCAATTACTGTGAAGTATTTTACAGTTCATGTTTACCAAGAATGGATACTTGGTTTTAAACATTATGTCTATAACTTTCTCTTCTCTATGTGTCGACTACATTAAAAATACCAAAGAGTGAAAACTTAGAAATGATCAAGAACAGGTTCAAACCCAGACCCTTGTTAATGCGAGTTAAACTTTGTAACTTTTGAACCACTGCAAGCAATCTGCCAACCGGAAATTCTCAATTAAAAGTGTGTTGGATTATATCTATATCTGTAAATATTTGTAATATTCTATTAATGTTTTCTTTTAATATTGTTATTTATTGGGATGGTTTAATTGAAATTAAGTGAATTAAGTTGAATATCCCTGATTATCCCATATAGAGTAATAGAAACTAAAAACAAAAAATCTGAACTGAATTATGTATTTCCTTTCTCACAGTTTCAAAATATGTGAATTAGCCATTGTTTATTTTCATTTATCGGAAGGTCTTACATTCCCCAAGACAGTGGGAACATTTTACATATTCTCCATTGACCAAGACTGTAAATTTATGGGGAAGAAACATATGTGAACTAGTGACAGTGTTATATAAGTATTGTGTGTTTGCCTTCCTCAGAGGAACAGACATACCACAAATATCCTGGCATCAGCACACCTTAATCTTTGTATCAGAATTACCTACTGTTGAATCAACTGCAGCAGTTGTAATGAATAGAAAGAGAGGTACAAAGTGGGGACTTTGCTTTCAACTAATACAACAAGGCTTTAGCTATGCCTCATATCATATATGCGGGGCCTCAGGAGGGAGATGTTTTTTCCCTTTATTTCTATATACTATAAAGGTGTCTCTAGGAGTTTTCAAGCAAGAGAAATTTACATTTGTGTATTTAAGAATTGTAAATAAAAGCTGCATATATAAGATAGAAAGTATCTTGTATGGGAAATACATTATGTCATTTAATCTTCTTATTAACTCCTAGACATAAAAATATACTTTGTGAATTATAACAATGGCTGAATCTCTATAGGAGTGAAATTTTTGTATCCTAGGTCTAGGGTTTTGAGGCTCAAGATAGGAAAACATTGAATTCTGTAGGATGAACTTTGTTTCAATAATATTGTTTCAAAATTTCATCTCTTACATGGAGAATATAATACAATAAAGTGTCAAAACTTTTAACCGTTCTTAGTATAAATTCAGTGCTGTGATGTTATTTAACCCATCCATCCCTGAAAAATATGGTCGCAACTTAAAAACAATGACCCATTACCAGACCAGTTGAAACATGACTTTAAGGGTGTATGGTTTACAGGACTTCAAGAAAACTTACATTTCTATGCAGGTAGCTTGTTCATATACCATACCTGACATTACCTGTCTTTATACTTCCTTCAGTCCTTGTTTGGTCGTCTTTATACTTCCTTATTTAGTCAGAGGATTAAACTATGTTCCAAATACATTGCTGTCTGGATAACACAAGACAAATAACTGTTTGTTATTCATATTGCTATCCTACTACAGTGTAAGTTTAAGCATTTTCAAAATAAAATTCTTACAGTCAGGTTAAAGCAAAAGCTAATGACACTTTGACACACAACCTAAAGTTTAAGAAAAATCTGAAAGGTGTAAGTTTCACTGCTATCTGTTCCAAGTTATTAACTCCATTAAGATCAGAATTTGACTGCTTACTATACTACTGCAGACAGATGGACAGAATCCTGTGACTTTGTATGTCTTGAACTATTTACACAAACAGCTTTGTAACAAAACAAATCTTCATGTTCTTCTGATATAATACAATGTAAGTTTGTTTCATTTATAATTTTGTATAAAATGTCTTCCTGATTTAAAATTTACGAGAACTTAAGACAATAAGAATTTGTGATGATCCTCATATACACTTTTGTAAGTCAGAAGGCATATAGAAAAAGTTATACGAAAGATCATTGATGCTCAACAGAATCATCAAATACATGTAAACATTTGTATTCGACTCCAACTACTTGTACTAGCACATTTATTTCAAGATTTTTGGACATATGACATGTAAAACTATATTTAAAATTCAAATCTGCTTCCATATTGCTCCAACGCCATAGTTAAATACATGGTGTACTTGCAGGAAAAAATATAGTTCATAGAAAAACTAGCCAGTGAATTTAATTTTACAATACAGTAAAACCTGGTATAGCAACCACCTCTATATAAAGATTACCTGTTTATAACGGTCTAGTTTTTTTCAATTCCCCTGACTGCATATTTCAACTTAATTAAACCTGTGTATAAGGGTCACCTGCAGATAAAGGTAAATATTTTCTGGACCCCTTAGGTGGCCCCTATATACAGGTTTTACTGTATATTTCATATAAAATCAGTTTTTCATATTTTTACGAAACAAACCTACAAGTTACAAATTCTTTAGATGTTAGTAATAATTTTCTGGTTGTAGTGAAGTGTTTTGTGCTTGCATATTTGCAAATTGCAAATTTTCTAATTATTCCAAATTCTATATATAATTAGAACTCCTTGTGGATGCAGACAACTTGATTAAAGTTATTATTAGGAGCAGATCAAATAATTCTCTCTCTCTCTCTCTCTCTCTCTCTCTCTCTCTCTCTCTCTCTCTCTCTCTCTCTCTCTCTCTCTCTCTCTCTCTCTCTCTCTCAATTTATCTCAAATTTAATTAGATTTAGATGGCAAAAAGAATAATGAATTATAAATCTTAATTGCAACTTATAAATTTGGCAACTAGATATTTGGAATAACTTGTTTACAAGCAGGAATTACATGTAATGGTCTTTAATATAGCTTCAATGAAAGTCTTTCTTGGTGTATGAAATATAATTAACAGGTCCTCAATGAAAAATTAGTAGGAAACTCACCATGAAGACCCTGACTTGATATCTGATTAATTAGATGCTCACCATGAAGACCCTCAAAGTGTTTCAGAAGATCAGATGTTACATGTCTAATATCAGGCTCCTTTTTATGGAGCCTTACAATGCTACTTAAATCATAGGAGTCTACCTGTACCCTTAACATTGTCATGATTTCTTTAAAAAAAGAAAGAAAAAATGAGTGTAGTCTTGTATACTTTTATGTCCAATATGTTATTCATCCATTTGGTATGAATCTTTTCCTATCAATGACGTCTGCTACTACTTCTTACATTATTTCCTTTACTACAGAAACAAAGATACAACCATATAGATAAGACCAACAGTGTAGACATGGGCACAGAATAAACCTCCTGTAGGGATAACCATCTGTAGTAAATGCTGGAACTAATTGTACTGTTACACCATCTTATACAACACATTCTTCCTAGTTCTATAAAACTTTCTACTCTCAAATATTATAGGCAAAATTGTGTACTGGTAAGGTATAAGCCATTCTGAGAAGTTTTTTAAAAGTATACCAGATTTTACAGAAACTTCAGGAAGTAAATTTTTTTTACTTTGAGCTAGCTTTATGTGAATTCCTAGTATCACCCCCACTGGTAGCCTCACTCTCACTTGCTTTTAATGCAACTGCTACAGAGCGTACCACATGACACCTACTTTACAAGCACTTAGACATATTTGGAATACACTTATTCTTATTTTAACTCTATTTCATTCTTTTTTTCTGGATTTACTTACGGACATATTATAGGTAAGTCTGACATCTAGATATATTTTGTGAAGACTTGTGTCTATTAATTGTCTTTTTGGAATTGCCTTGGTGATGTTAATGTCTTCTTGGATTATCTGTCTTCTAATGTTCAACCAGTGATTGGTGTAGAACACGAGTAATTATTATAGACAATGATCGTCTCGTAAATACTTCTTACTCCAATAAACACGTTGATATTATTTTGTTATATACATGTGTGTTTTACACCAGTTCTATAAATATTTGAAATATTTATGTCTGGAAAATGAAAGATTTCTGGTGTTGAAGCAAACTACCAGAAGAATTTGACCTTTAGAAGTAGAACCTTACTGAAAGTTAATTGTGGTAATAGTTTGGTGTATTATCAAATAATCTGTAATTATAAGATGGGATATACTTTGATGGTTGTGATTTTAATGAGTTTGTTGATATCAGCTTAGAGAATAAATTTACTTGGTTTCTTTTCCTACAGTTCAAATATCTTTGAAAGTGAAGGACGAAGCAATCTTTATTGGCTTTAGTTTTTACATGTACTTTTCATTCAAATTACTATTCTTGTGGGCTATAAAAATCTGTCTGATAAAATTCATGGTTCATTTAAGAAAATCTTAGGAATTTTAAATGGCTTGAAAACCATCTTGAAGGGATAGAACCATTTCCTGCAAGGATGAGTAATACCAGAGAGTTTTGACAACTGAACAGTAAATTTTTTTTGTTGGTTGAACATTCTAAATGAAGCACTGGGCTCCTGGTATTGTTTACGACTGCTTCCAAACATTGAGATGTTATTATTGAGCATGTGGTGTGAAGATAGTTATTTTTAGACAGTGTTAACCCACTACACATACTTCTGTTATTTCTGGAATCCCAGGGAAAATTATGTGACCTTATTTTAAGTTTATGGATCAATTTGGTTTGCTGTTGTTTGTGTTTCATTAATTGGAAATTCTTAGGGATAGGTTTAATGTGTGGAATATATAGGGTAGAACTAGTCTTTACAGATCCCTGATCTGAAAGAGGAAAATGACAACCTTTGATGACAAGTAGTCTGTCAAACTGGGTACAGTACCTTTTGATGGAAATTTTAACTTCATGGCATTCTGAATGTATCTTCTTATGAGACACATGGACTCTCTGACATATCAATATCTTTTCTCAAGACAGTTTCTGCTTTAATGTTGCAATAGGTTCCAGCAGTCAACTTGAAAAAATTACCACTGAATTGTAAATGATTGAAACTTAAAATGTAGGACAATCATGACTTCTGTCAACAAGATATGATCATTTTCACTTCAGTCAAAAATATTGACCCCAGTCAAAGATATTCACTTCAGTCAAAGATATTGACCTCAATCAAAGATGTTGTCATATTCACTTCAGTTAAAGACATTAACCTCAAAGATATTGATCTCAATCAAAGTTATTCTTTTCAGTCAAATATATTCACTTCAGTCAAAGATATTCACTTTAGTTATATATATTCACCTCATTCAAAGATATTCACTTGAGTCAAAGA
The DNA here is from genome assembly GCA_030159075.1 of Atrina japonica. Classification (NCBI taxonomy): domain Eukaryota; kingdom Metazoa; phylum Mollusca; class Bivalvia; order Pterioida; family Pinnidae; genus Atrina; species Atrina japonica. The sequence goes on from BROG01000284.1 coordinate 110,167, forward strand.
TATTCACTTTAGTTATATATATTCACCTCATTCAAAGATATTCACTTCAGTCAAAATTATTCACTTCAATCAAATATATTGACCTTAGTCAAAGATATTCAATTCAGTGTACTATATTCACTTCAGTCGAAGATAGTCACCTCTGTCAAAGATATTCACTTCAGTCAAATATATTTACCTCATTCAAAGATATTCACTTTAGTCAAGTATTTTGACTTCAGTCAAAGATATTCACTTCAGTCAAGATATTGGCCTCAGTCAAAGATATTCACTTCAGACAAGATATTGGCCTTAGTGAAAGATATTTTTTTCAGTCAACGATATTCTTTTCAGTCAACAGTATTGTCATATTCACTTCAGTCAGAGATATTCAATAATCAGTTGGCAAAGTCACTGCCTCTGTGAATTTTAATTTCAAATGATGATGATGATGATGATTGAGGAGGAGAAGGGTTGATATGATTATTTAATTGTTACAGAAGCAATGTCTAGGGTACAAACTGAAGACTTCTAACTGAATTTGTTACTCTCTTATATCATTTGAGTTTGACTGTGGACTCAAGGCAGGTGTGACCGGTCAACAGGGGATGCTTACTCCTCCATGGCACCCAATCCCATCCATGGATTTCCAGAGGTCCATGTTTGTCCAATATTCATCAGATTTGTATCTATATCCTGGACATCCTGAAGATTTATAATTTGGTATCTGAGATTTTTATATTATATAAAGCAATGTAAATAAAAACAAATTCAATTTGAAATAAAATGAAGTTTTGTTGAAAATCAGTACATTTGTAGATAGTTATTTTGTTCCTATCATATGACCTTTAGAATGGTACTAGAGACCAGAGATTAAGTCAAAATGATCAGTATGTAGCCATCCATAAAATGCCACACATACAGAATTTACAAACTGTATCCTTCCAATCATGTTTCCAATAGCTGAGATTTTATACACATCTGTAAGATATTCATTTCATGTTGTAATGACTGACTGCAGATTTTGATCTGCTGGTAGTAATAGATTTCACCTGCTGAAAGCCTTCAAGTGTAAGAATGACCAATGAAGCTTTGACCTCTGCTGGCTATCAGTTGCTTTGTATGATGCTGGGCTATCAGTCTACAATTATAGACATTTTATTCTGTATAATTAGAAACCTCACAAAATCATTTTACTTTCAAAATGAAATTATTTCTTTTGACCTGTTTATTTTCCTTTTTGAAATTCTTGAAATACATGAATGTATCTCTTGCCAATTTTTTTTTTCAATGAAACCATAAAAACTTGTCTAGCTTGACTTCGGTATATCAGTACACCAGTATGGCAGGCCAAGTAGTTTAACCAAAATGCAATAAATCTATTTTATCTCAGATGACCAAGGTCAACCAATAGGCTATTTAAGGTCACATGTCCAAATTGATTTGTATTTGCAAGTAATGTTATGGTAATTATTTTGAGGTAGTCTGGGTTTACCTGTCAGATAACTTAAGGTGTACATGCCACATAAGCCCCCCTGTTATCTGAAACGAAATAGCTGGCCTCATCATTGTTCAGATGACCTCAACACAATCTTCCAGCTAAATTGTATGCAAATTCCAGAACTGATGTTCTAATATAGGTTTGGTCAAACCTCAAAATAAACAGATCCAATACACCTTGCTGACTTAATCAGTTATTGGTTTGGTACTTCTTTAATGTGGTGGAAAAACATTTTCATGAAAGACCACCTGTCTTCTGAGACCACATTCTAAAAACTGCATGGTTAAATAACCCATTAAAAAAACTCATTTAAGAGGCCACCTGTCTTAAGTGACCACATTTCAGATGGTCTCACCAGGCAAGTTCCACTGTATTATTGCCTCTTTATCAAAGACAATCAAACATTTTACCCCATCTCGTATTATCACTTTGGAATCATCAGTAATCTAATCATTATAACACCTGAATTTAACCTCTTGCTATCTGTTGACAAATATTTCATATGTTCACTTACAAATGTATTACATGGTCCATAGGGATGTTAAATGAAGAACCCCTAGAGTTTTTTGTTTTGTTTTTTGTTTTTTCAGAAGGGGTATTACTTGCTATTAAGTTGAATTTATTTAAAATTAATATATTTAATACTATCAATCTATATGTACATATATGCACTTTCAGTGAAAAAAACATTGAATTCTTATAGATTGATAATAGAAACATTGTAAGTCATGCTGGTTAAAGGCGACCATTTTCTGTTCACATTTCCTTTGTTTGATCAGACTCTTGTTCTGGGTTATTCTTAATTTATTTATTTATTACAACATTTTTGTTTAATTAATCATTCGTTATATTTACTCATTTTATACCTGTCATTCGTTTGTTTGTTTTACAAACTTTTTACAAGGTAATTCAAATTGCAGGGAAACTCATTAGCATTTTATCCTTGCTCAAGTTTCCATACTTTAACCATTTCCACCATATCAGAAGATACAAATTTAACAATATTTGATACAAAATGATTCATGACAACAAATTTTGCTATTGGCTTTCAGTGTTATTTTCACAAAGAATTACATGTCCATTACTGCAGGAAACTGAGTAATGGATCATAGCTATATGTACAGGTAGATTTAATTAGTTGTAATGACAGTTATAAACAATATAGAAAGAAACAAATATACAGGTAAACATAAATAATTAATAATTATATGAGAGTAAAAACAGCAGATAAGTAAAACATGCTCTACAGAGTGTAACACTAAAATATCAATACATCTAGATAGATCAACAAACAAATTAATGTTTTGTATCAAAGCCAGAATCTTTTGTCTTATCTTATAGTTTCATCATCACACTTCAGAGATAATGTTGAAGATGAAAGACTTCACATTGACATTCACTGATTATTGATCTTATCTTGACAGCAAGGTGGCTTGTAACATTATCTGTCTAGAAGATCACTAACAACAGAGTTGTACTACATTTTATAGATAGATCATATATTACATAAAGATGTCATACTACCCATATAACCTCAACAGTAATTTTACAAACATTTAGTTTCCAAAGTTTTTAGCATGCTATGAGTCATATGCTTCTATATTTTTTCATATCTAAGCAAAAAACAGACATTTTCAATTTCATGGCTCCCTTGCTGTATCTGCAACATTAAATTGTTATGTCATTTTTCTATTTTTAGAGCTCACCATGACCTTTCATAAGCAAGATGTTTGCTCCTTGAACATTTAACGTGGCAAATTCTCAGAAAATCCCATGATAATTGTATTAATATAAATTCATGGAACTAAAGAAATCTATGAATTAGTAAAGTCTTTTTTTTAAATAAAATGATGTAGCATTGGTGTGAAAGGAATACAGAATATTCCCTCTTGCACATGTTTATACTGTAACTTGTAGCTGTTAGGAAAGACACGTAAATGCTAAGTAACCAATGTCCATACTCATGGTACATCTGGTTGCACATAATTCATATCTGTTAATCATTCAATTTATAATCTGTCAAATTATGAAAAATTTTAAGACAATATTTTTCCAAACACAAGCAGTGAAAACCAAAAGAAAATGCTATGCCATGAAGATTAGAGCATGAATGCACAAAAACTGAGACATTAGTCATCATTAATGGAGGCCCTAGATATTATAAATAGAGGCCTGAAAATGATATGAGCTGTAGTAGGTGAAAAATTTTACATGTCCATTTGATATAATATTTTATCTCATATATATTCCAAAGAGGCCATCTGGTGGTTAGAATAACAAATACATGTGTAAAATTGCAACAATCTTGCCAAACGTAACCCGTAACATCAGTTATTGTTTGTCCACCATTACTTTGGGCATTGCAAATTAACTTTCAGTAAATTTTTACAAAGATTACCGAGTGTCCAATAGACACATGCTATTTGCAGTTAATATACATTCTATTCTTATTACCCTTTGCATTTATTTTAGTACATCATCATTTTATACCTAAATCAAACAAAGTTGGTCTTTTTCGTTGTTTCAAAACATTCATTTTTGAAATTGTCCATGTGCCAGGTAAATCTGGTGATCTAGACCCATTTTTAACTCGCATTCTCTGCTTTATCATTCTTGACACATATGATCATGAACTGCCAACTTCACTGGACATGGCAGCATGATTGTAAAACATTAGGTACGCATACTTTTCACAGTTATATTGTTTTGATTTTGTCATTGTCAGTATTCAGGGTAACATTAAAAAATCAAAAAAAATTCTTTTAGTGACCTGAAATATTTATTCATATATTCATCTGATTTTCTTCAGGTATTTAAAATAGCACTGAAAAGCATTTATTTTACATAATTCATGCACTTTCCAATAAAAATCATGTCCTATATTTTAAAAGTAAATATAAAACACATTAAAATCGGCTGACTTTAACATAGTCCGAGCACAAATAGGACCGAGATCCCCTGACCGAATTACCAAGTACATTTGATATGGCAAAAGACTTTATCTGAAAGGTCATTGCATACGGAAATACAACTGGATTTTTTAAGGTACGGGAAAACTTAATTTCAAATAAAACAAATAACTTTGAAAAGTTTTTTTTATGTTTCATGTGTTTGATAATGTATTTGAACACACATTTTATCATATTCTTGAATATTTGTCAGGGGACAAAAAAAATCATTGTGACAGCTTATTTTGCTTTAATCATCAGAAATGTAGGCCCAAGTTATCATTACTGGAGGCTTAGTCATCTTTAATTGAGTTCCTAGTCAATATAGATGAAGGCCCTAGTCATCATAAATGGAGGCCCTATTAATCATGAATGGGGGCCAGTCATTATAAATGGATGCCCCAGTCACCATAAATTGGACCCTAGTCATCATAAATGGAGGCCCTAGTCATAATCAGTGGAGGTCCTAGTAATTTGTTGGATATATTTGACCTGCTTGTGGAACTGCTCATCATGATTGCAATAAATCCAATTTTGGACATTACGAAAGAGTTTCCTGAAATTACTCCAATTCAAATACTATTGTGAGGTTTACTCTATCTCACCTCAAGTTAAATGCCCATCATAAAAGTTAGTGGCCTAAAGTTTGTGTGCCACTAAGCATGAAGTGGATAGTTAACAGGTGACATAGTAACAAGTTGGCAGGAGGATTTCTGTTTTGTCAATATTTAAGTGTTTGTATCTGTATTATATGATTTGTTTTTCTAACTCAATAAACACTTGTCATTTGGAGCCATCTTGTTGATTATGTAGGGAAAATGGCAACATTTGCTTGCTTATGTTTATCACATATTTTTTCATTTTAAATAAATATTTATATCATATGTTCACATATCATTAATTTTGTAGAATATTAATCAAAACTTTACATTACAAGAATGGGGTAGGTGGGTGGTGGGTAAGAAAGAGGGCATCATATGCATCTTTCAGACATAGCCAATACACAAGAATCAAATGGGAAGCCATTGATTTGTTGCAGTGTTTATGTTTAAGATGCCAAACTTTGACCCCATAATGTTTAACCCCATACAATGGTAAAAGAAACAAAATAAACATTTCTTCTGTTATGTCAATATGGGGCTCATCAGATGATCAGACAGCAGGGGCTCCAGTGGGGTAACTAGTTCTTGATAAATCTTACATATTATTCTGTCTGTAATTGTGTATGTCACTTATTACGACTTGCATATCATAAATACCAGTGTCTTCTCTGCAGTATATGTAGGCAAAAAGACAGTACAGCTCCTTGTGTCATCCATCTTTCGTTGACTGACCTGCCAATACACTCATCTTGTTATATAACATTACTTTTAGGAATATGTTTCAAACTAAGATCACTGTAAAATTGAGGAATGAGAATGTGGAACCAGCATTTACAAATGGTTTGTATCCCATGAGCTACCATTTCTAATTGTTACCTTCAGCAACATGTATCTCTGATTTCATGTTAAAAGGATACAGTTTCTGGCTGAATAGGTTTCCATGGATATATCTTCTCACTTGGTGCTACGCATATACTCCAGAATTTAGTGTGATTGTGTACATTTATGTAGATTAAGATATACATTTTTTGTGATTGGAAATATTAAGGATTAACATTAAGGTTTGTGGTATCTAATGCTATCTCTGGGATGTTGTCGAAAGTGTTCAATGTTGTGATAATACCTGTATTTTACCTGTATTTTGGTGTGATACAAGAGATCTTTGTGGATTTATGTTGATTCCAATACAAAGGTGATGGAACATTTTCTGTTATTGATTCCTGCTCTTTATTGATGTCAGATATACATAAATCAACAGAAAGAAGGAAAATAGTTTTGTATAAAAACCCGGTTCTTTGTATTGTTCATGTTTATTGTGTATAGTATGTATTTAAACACACACACACAAACACACACACACACACACACACACACATCTAAACACACACACACCTAAACATACCTAAACACATACACACACACACCTAAACACACATACACACACTTATACACACCTAAACACACACACACATACCTAAACACACCTAAACACACACACACCTAAACACACATACACACACCTAAACACACACACACACCTAAACACACACATACCTAAACACACACACACACACCTAAACACACACACACACACACACCTAAACACACACACACACACACACCTAAACACACATACACATACCTAAAACACACACACACACACACATATATATATATATATATATATATATATATATATATATATATATATATAATATATATATATATATATATATATATATATATATATATATATATATATATATATATATAAACTGCCTTGAGAGAAAACAGTGCATGTGGTGATCTAGCGATGGGCCGTGGGTTTGATTCCAAATCCAAGTCACATCTTTAAAATGGTTAATGACATGTATTTTCCTACACTTGGCACTCGACATAAATAGATGGTATTTATAAGAGATCTGGTGATTTGATGGGTGAGCACTTTGGGAGGAAAAGCTTTAGTACATGTATAGTCAGTCTGTGTTAATGAGATCAACACCAAAGTAAGGATCTATTGTAGTTAGGCATGGCACTATCTCCAGATCAATACATTTTAATGATACAGGAAAATTCCAATTTGTTTGTTATGTAACATATAGTCCTTTCCTATGTTATTACGGGTTCTATGGTATCACAGTATTTACATTTTATTTGATAGTGAAGTTATAGTGCCACCTAGTAGCAGTTTTATTTTTAGAATCTATCAGACGTGAGCTTGCGGTCTGTCCAATATTTAATTTTACATAAAATCCCTGCATTTCATACAAGTTTCCTTTAATGTCTTTAATTTTGTATTGTCATCAAATACAATCTATAACTAAATGGCCTACAAAACTTTATTTGAATGACTTTTCAACTACTATGAATGTCTAAGTATTGTCTGTTTACTGTCGGTTTATAAATGGAATGCCACTGAAGGAGAAATATTACAGATTATTAACAAATACTACAATATCATAGTAACTTCTGTTTAATGTCAGTTCCGATCAGTTCCAATCGATGAAATTATGATCCCTGAATATTAGAAAACTACTAAACATTTTATGTTCAAATTACTATGTAAGTTGGAGTTAAGTTGGCTAGTAGTGAAAATGAAATAATCGTTTTATTCAGGTAAGTTTCTGCTTTAATGTTTTGGAGGAAAAACGTTAAGTTCCGCAGAACCATAGAAGCTCATGCTAAATATAAGTTTCCTGAATGCCATTTTTAAACATTCTAATAGCTGATGTACCATCCCTCTTCCCTGATTTTTCCATCCCTTGAGACATGATTTGATGCGTTTTTTACCTACATTAGAAAAATTATCATACTTAGATTTTCAGACTTGATTTGATGCGTTTTTACCTACATTAGAAAAATTATCATACTTAGATTTTCAGACTTGATTTGATGTGTTTTACCTGTATTTGAAAAATCATCATGATTAGATACCAGACATGATTTGATGTGTTTTTACCTGTTTTAGAAAAATGATCATACTTAGATTTTCAGTATACTTTTGGATCTGCCAATAGTCAATATATTTTATGATTCTGAATGAGAAAATTGGTGACAAGTGCCTACCTTCCAAGTTCCATCAGACCCACTGAGAAAATTGAGGTCACATACATATTCATATAGGGGTTGATATACATTTCCCTGCCATATATCATAGGAGATCACCTTGTACTTACAGTTCTATTTCAAACATTGTCACATTTAGCATCAAAATTTTATTTTCCTGTAAATTTGTATACTGCTATTTTCTTATGAATTGATGAACTAAACATGATTGTGATATAAATCATTAAAAACTTGTAATTTGACATTTTTCTGCTTACATTTTTTACAGTTTATATATAAGGACATCTCATCTCCCTATATGTTGAATCTCTTTTTCACACCTGTGTGTCTTTATTTGGGAGGCAATTTTCAAAACTATGCATTGATAGAAACATATAAACATTTTATGATGAAAATTCAATTTTTATGAAATTCTATGGAAGAGTACCTTATAACATTATAAGGTGGAACCTCTCTTTAAAGACCATACAATCTGCCACTGAAATGTGGTCTCTCAAGACAGGTGGTCTCTCAAAAGAGGTTTTATCTGAATGGTTATTCAACCAAGTTGTTTTTAGAATGTGGTCTCAAAAGAGGTGGTCTTTCATGAGTGTTCTTTTAAGACAGGTTTTACTATACTTGTACAATGTATCTTTGTATTTATATTAGTCCTATTTCCCTTTTGGCAGGTGGTTGTTACAGTAATCTACACTTTAAGCTGTTACTCTAAAGATAATCAGCAAATGTACAATAAGATATTGTTTACTACTAATTGATCTATAAATAGAGAAGATTTTTTCTCCAGATATATTGGATGTTATGCATGAAACATTCTTCTACTAGACAATAGTATAGTCTTGATCTCATATCTTTTTTCTTGAGTTCTGTCAGTGACTATTCATTGAGTGGGTGCCACTGTCTGTGACCTTTCATAAAGGTTCCTTTAGAGAGCATTTGTATGACATGCAGGCAGTCAGGGTTCAAAACCTCACTGGATGAGAACCAGGACTTAAGTATATATTTAATTTCCTAAGCCAGACATTAGTATTGGTTGTGTTTTCAAAACAAGGCCTTCAATCTTTGTCTCTGTAAGTTAATTACATTAACTCATTAACCCATGAAAAACAATGGAATATTCTGTTAATCGATGACTAAAGCAGTCCAAATGTGTCTTAAGGAGTGAACAACTTAACAACCACTTATACCATATCTACCACCAAATTAACCCAGCTATTATTGACCTACTACAGAATTCCAAGTGATTGCACAGTCGGAAAAATGCACCTTCCCTTCTAACTGAAGTTTAAGGGATTATTTTGCCTATCTACATTGTATATCTAATTATCAAATATGTTTAACTAGTTATTCCACAACATGTAATGAAGATTGGCAGAATCGTAGACAAATAAAACCTGAATACTCCAGTTATGCTTCGTTCTCACGTAAAACTGTAGTTTCCACTTGTATTACCAGTAATGTGATAGATATGCTAGTAGATATGATTTTCTGCAGTTTTTCTTATTGTGCACATTCTTCTGTTTTCCTCTGAGACTTTCTGCCAAATCATTTCCCCCAATGTCTGCCAAATAAGTTTGAATTATTTGTTGTGTTTTATTGTGTCAAGAATAATTTGTTAGCTTCAAGCAATACTTAACCCAAATAACAAAGTTACAGTTGATTTTGGTCATGGGATCACTTTGTTTTGAGGTTAAAGGGAAGGGGGGTTAGTGATTTTCTGTTTCTGACATATTTTCTTTTTTTTCTTTACAGATAGCAGCTCAAGTGCCTCAAGTATGGCAGACATTGATCTGGATGAAATCGGTAAGTTAAAGTGATAAAATGACAACCAGCTGATGTACTGGTTTATTGTCAATTACTAGTTTGTTGATATATGATTATAGGTTACATAGGATCTGGGTCATTGACATGGGTTCAGGTCACCTGAGTCACTTACATGTAGGAACTGGGTCACCTGAGTCACATGTATATCAAACTAGGTCACCTGAGTCACATGTATATCAAACTAGGTCACCTGAGTCACTTGCATGTAGGAACTGGGTCATCTTATTCACTTATATATAGGAACTGGGTCACCTGAGTCACTTGCATGTTGGAACTGGGTCAATGTAATATAGAACCAAAACAAGGACACTGACTTGGTTTTAACTCTCTATAGTCATTTAGTACTTAGATCACACAAACATAGTTTTTAGGTTATTTAAGCCCTGCTGGAACTGATTTTGTTCTTAATGCCAAAAGAGATTTTAATTCATTAATTCTGTTGAATGGTTTATTGTCACTCTGAGAGGAGATTTAAGGGAACGAAATTACATACTTTTGAATATTTTTAAAATCTTTTTTACCAACTGGTCTGGAATGACAAAAATTGGATGCTTCCAAATAATTATGATGTAGAAGCAAGTTGGTAAAATCCAAAACACTTGTTGCTTAGATGGGCTCTTTTAATTTGGTAACTCAACTAAAGTCCTTATTGCTTAGTTGGGACCTAAATAATAAAAATGATGTAGAATAAGATTTTACAAAAGTCATTAATCTATAGTAACTCATTACCATGATTACCAGAATTGATTGGGTACATGTCTTGTGTAAACTTTTGAATATTTCTCCAAAACCACTGGCTCAGCTCTCTTCAATATGTAGCATCACAGGGTAACAAGAACTGTCAATAATTTACCTTGATAGAGGGTGGGGGGTCCTGTAGACTCAGCTTGAACCCTCACTACATAAGCATAAGTCCACAGCATACAAATAAAGGACTTTTTTGTGCTTCACTTCAAATTAAATTGTCTGTTGGCTTTTTTAAGAAACTATAACAAAGGAGTTCAAATCTTAATAATGATATCAAAGTACAGTGGAATCTTGCTTGAATGTCACCTTATTTTGGAGATCACCTCATAGTTAGGACCATTATAGTTTAACCTTTAACAATGCAGTATTGCAAAGAGAAATTTTTACAAGCAATCTGTTGCCATATACAATGTGCAGATATCTGTATTTGATATCCACACCAACAATGAGATTTACCGTATATCTCACATTCACGACAGAGTTTTACTGTACTTATACTAGGTTCAGATTTCATGGTCTCACCCTAGGTTTATAATGCTTGTGCTATAACATGTTATCAAGCAGTGTTTTGGGAGAAGAATATCGGTGTCCATTAGGCCTAAGTGCCGAACAGACAATACCAAAATACCATAACTATTGATTATTCTGTAATCCCAAGTCATGAAGAGATTCAGTGTGATATTCATGTTTCAGATTTCAGTGGTTTAGGTTTATAATATGCTTGTGCTATGTCATCATGTTATTAAACTACATTGTTTGGTAAATCTGTAATCCCCAAGTCATGAAGAGAGTCAATGTGATATCCATGTTTCAGATTTCAGTGTCTGACACTAGGTTTATAATGCTTTTACTTTGTTGTCATGTAATTACACTGTACTGTTTGGTTAATCTGTAATCCCGGCCCCAAGCCATGAAGAGAGTCAATATGATATCCATGTTTCAGATTTCATGAAGAGAGTCAATGTGATATCTGTGTTTCAGATTTCACTACATTGTATTTGATTCACGCATTCTAGAATTATTGACACCTCCTCAGGCATCAAATTAGTACTTCTGTTTCTCCCTAGTAAATGAACCACTATAAACATTTAAGTATGCACTTAATGTATTGACCTACATTTTACTGCTGTGATGGTAGAGTATAACTTAATTTGAAATATATTCAACTATAATTTTTGTTTTCAGATTACAGTCAGATCTCAGGTTATGTAGTCATGACCTCTGCTATTCCAAACTGGAAACGTGATATGATAGAAAAGAAAAATAAAGAAAAGCTGGATGAATATTTGGTATGGATAACACAGCTCTTGTTTATTTCTTTTGTAACTAAAGTAAATAAACAAGTTTTCCCTAAGGCTGACCAATGTAAACACAGTATGGGGTATATAACTTACTGGCTGTGATTACAGTAGATCAGTAGCTGATGCTGGTTAGTTCTAATGAAAGTTTTAGCAAAACAATTTGCTTCCTAGATTCCATATAGCTTTGAAAGAATTCCTTAAGTTTGAAAATTGTATCCAGTACTAAGACTGGAATTCCCAGGCAGACGAAATTCAAAAGTTGAATGAGATTCTCAGACTTCAAAAGTGACAATTTCCAGAGCGTAATGCCCTAATGTAATTTTTTATTGAATCAAGCATTGGTCAGAAGATAATCAGGCCCCTGGGCCTCTTTTTTACACATTGATTGTTAAACATGATATTAGACCCAGCACTTTATGTTTTATTTAAATCTTCAACAAATAATGTTTTGGTCCTGGTCTACTCAGCCAATCAGATTTCAGGATAACATTTTATGTCAATGGGCCTTGTATTCTCCTACAGAAGAAAGTACTGGAGAAAGAGTGAACTTTGAGCAATTTTTGTAATCAACAGTGTTTGTGTTTCACTTATATATGTTATAAAGGTCAAACCTTACCATGTACAATTCTTTCTTGTGTGATAAAAACCAACTTTTACGCACAACTAAATTTGGAAATTTGCCATCAAAGAGTATTCTACCATGCATAATCCTCAGTCAGACCAGATGCAATATATTAATTGAATTCCAACTGTTTCCTTGGAGTAACTTTATCAGTGGGGTTACTATGGGGGAGATAGATATGTAATTAGGATAACTGATTATATAATTGAGATGAAGATTTATCTACAAATACAGATACTGAGGACTGTTGCTGTTATATGCCACTGTGCATTTGATATGATATATACAGTTTCTGTCATATAACACTTCCTGATATCAAGTGATACTGTAATTATGACATATGTATTGGTATTCGAATAACTGTCAAAAAAATCTCACCTGGTATTGTGTGTGGTCATCTGAGAGATATTGGGGACTGTTGTTACACAAAACTGAGCATGTAGTAGGATTTATACAGTTGTCTGTCATGTGATATCAAGTGGTACTGTAATTAAGAATTATATATTTGTATTCACCTGTCTACACAAGTGTCTGTAACATGACACCTCCTGATCTCAGGTGGTACTGTAATTATGACTTATGTGTTGTTATTCACCTGTCTACACAAGTGTCTGTAAAATGACGCCTCCTGATCTCAGGTGGTACTGTAATTATGACTTATGTATTGGTATTCACCTGTCTACACAGGTGTCTGTAAAATGACACCTCCTGATCTCAGGTGGTACTGTAATTATGACTTATGTATTGGTATTCACCTGTCTACACAGGTGTCTGTAACATGATCTCAGGTAGAACTGTAATTATGACCTATGTATTGGTATCCATCTGTCTACACAGGTGTCTGTCACATGATCTCAGGTAGAACTGTAATTATGACCTATGTATTGGTATCCATCTGTCTACACAGGTGTCTGTCACATGATCTCAGATGGTACAGTAATTATGACCTATGTATTGGTATTCACCTGTCTACACAGGTGTCTGTCACATGATCTCAGGTGGTACTGTAATTATTACGTATTTATTGGTTTTCACCTGTTTACACAGGTGTCTGTCACATGATCTCAGGTGGTATTGTAATTATGACCTATGTATTGGTATCCAACTGTCTACACAGGTGTTTGTCACATGATCTCAGGTGGTATTGTAATTATGACCTATGTATTGGTATCCAACTGTCTACACAGGTGTCTGTCATGTAATATCAAGTGGTACTGTAATTATGACCTGTGTATTGGTATTCACCTGTCTACATGGGTGTCTTTCACATGACACTTTCCTGTCTCTGATGAATCTGTAATTAAGGGTTACCATGTGACTGTTTTACAAAAACTGACAGGGTATCAGCAATTTCCCTTTCAGAAATGGAGTGATGTCTCAAGGTAAAATGGATATTTCAGACAGGGGAATGGTAATATATGGTATGACAATCTCTACCTGTCAAAATTACCATTAATAATTTGATGTATCATCATTCAGATAGTGATAAAAACAATATTGGAGTATCAAAGGTTTTTTCTTCATTTAAAAAACAATTTACTGGTATACCTAAAATATTGTCAAAGCTGAAATCTTCATATAAAAAACTATTGGTAAGTGTTTCTCTGTTGTTTTCAGTGATTAATTACTGGGGACCTCAATTGACAAGGAGTTGTTGCCCTTTAGTGACATATTTGTGTTTTGGCTTATTTGACTTTTATCTAGAAAATTTAACAAATACAGAAAAAATCATAAAACTTCAAAGATCAAAAGAAACTTTAAGGCAAAATTTAAAAAATAAGCCTTTATGAGTGAAATTGACAATTATCTCCTCTTTCCCAACTTCTTACAATATGTATTGTTCTGTCTATCTCTGATTATCCCACTTACAAAGCTGTAAACAAAATGTGGTGATCTAGCATGTCTAATGGTAAAGTTAATGACATGCAAGGTTCTGGGTCTGATTCCTAATACCACAGACTCTATAAATGGTAGTGTATGTTCCTTTGCCATGCATACAAAGTGAAAGTCGTGGGTCTTTTGATCGAGTCTTAAAACCGAGGTCACTATAGGCATGGCACTTGAAAGAACCATTACTGCATTGGTGTCAGTTTTAGTCTGTAAACAGCGCAACAAACTCTACAGGACGTCTCTAAGACTGAAATCTTAAGTTTAAGTAAGAACATCTGTAAAACTGAAATCTTAAGTTGAAGTCGGGACATCTGTAGAACTGAAATCTTAAGTTGAAGTAGGACATCTGTAGGACTGAAATCTTAAGTTGAAGTTGGGACATCTGTGGGACTGAAATCTTAAGTTGAAGTAGGACATCTGTAGGACTGAAATCTTAAGTTGATGTAGGACATCTGTAGGACTGAAATCTTAAGTTGAAGTAGGGACATCTGTAGGACTGAAATCTTAAGTTGAAGTAGGACATCTGTAGGACTGAAATCTTAAGTTGAAGTAGGACATCTGTAGGACTGAAATCGTAAGTTGAAGTAGGACATCTGTAGGACTGAAATCTTAAGTTGAAGTAGGACATCTGTAGGACTGAAATCTCAAGTTGAAGTAGGGACATCTTTGGGACTGAAATCTTAAATTGAAGTAGGACATCTGTAGGACTGAAATCTTAAGTTAAAGTAGGGACATCTGTGGGACTGAAATCTTAAGTTTAAGTAGAGACATCTGTGGGACTGAAATCTTAAGTTGAAGTAGGACATCTGTAGGACTGAAATCTTAAGTTGAAGTAGGGACATCTGTTGGAGTCAAATTCTAAGTTGAAGTCAGAACATCTGTAGGTATAGAATATCTTAAGTTTAAGTAGAGACATCTGTGGGACTGAAATCTTAAGTTGAAGTCGGGACATCTGTAGAACTGAAATCTTAAGTTGAAGTAGGACATCTATAGGACTGAAATCTTAAGTTGAAGTAGGAAATCTGTGGGACTGAAATCTTAAGTTGAAGTAGGACATCTGTGGGACTGAATTCTTAAGTTGAAGTAGGACATCTGTAGGACTGATATCTTAAGTTGAAGTAGGAAATCTGTGGGACTTAAATCTTAAGTTGAAGTAGGACATCTGTAGGACTGAAATCTTAAGTTGAAGTAGGGACATCTGTGGGACTGAAAACTTACTTTTAAGTAGAGACATCTTTGGGACTTTATTCTTAAATTGAAGTAGGACATCTGTAGGACTGAAATCTTAAGTTAAAGTAGGGAAATCTGTGGGACTGAAATCTTACGTTTAAGTAGAGACATCTGTGGGACTGAAATCTTAAGTTGAAGTTGGGATATCTGTTGGACTGAAATCTTAAATTGAAGTAGGGAAATCTGTAGGACTGAAATCTTAAGTTGAAGTAGGGAAATCTGTAGGACTGAAATTTTAAGTTGAAGTAGGAAATCTGTGGGACTGAAATCTTAAGTTGAAGTAGGACATCTGTAGGACTGAAATCTTAAGTTGAAATAGGACATCTGTAGGACTGAAATCTTAAGTTGAAGTAGGGACATCTGAAGTACTGAAATCTTAAGTTGAAGTAGGACATCTGTGGGACTAAAATCTTAAGTTGAAGTAGGACATCTGTAGGACTGAAATCTTAAGTTGATTAGGGACATCTGTAGGACTGAAATCTTATGTTTAAGTAGAGACATCTGTGGGACTCAAAATATTAAGTTGAAGTAGGACATCTGTAGGACTGAAATCTTAAGTTGAAGTAGGGACATCTGTGGGACTGAAATCTTACATTTAATTAGAGACATCTTTGGGACTGAAATCTTAATTTGAAGTAGGACATCTGTAGAACTAAAATCTTAAGTTAAAGTAGGGACATCTGTGGGACTGAAATCTTACGTTTAAGTAGAGACATCTGTGGGACTGAAATCTTAAGTTGAAGTAGGACATCTGTAGGACTGAAATCTTAAGTTGAAGTAGGGACATCTGTTGGAGTCAAATTCTAAGTTGAAGTCAGAACATCTGTAGGTATAGAATATCTTAAGTTTAAGTAGAGACATCTGTGGGACTGAAATCTTAAGTTGAAGTCGGGACATCTGTAGAACTGAAATCTTAAGTTGAAGTAGGACATCTGTAGGACTGAAATCTTAAGTTGAAATTGGGACATCTGTAGGACTGAAATCTTAAGTTGAAGTAGGACATCTGTAGGACTGAAATCTTAAGTTGAAGTAGGACATCTGTGGGACTGAAATCTTAAGTTGAAGTAGGGACATCTGTAGGACTGAAATCTTAAGTTAAAGTTGGGACATCTGTAGGACTGAAATCTTAAGTTGAAGTAGAGACATCTGTGGGACTGAAATCTTACGTTTAAGTAGAGACATCTTTGGGACTGAAATCTTAAATTGAAGTAGGACATCTGTAGGACTGAAATCTTAAGTTAAAGTAGGGACATCTGTGGGACTGAAATCTTATGTTTAAGTAGAGACATCTGTGGGACTGAAATCATAAGTTGAAGTAGGACATCTGTAGGACTGAAATCTTAAGTTGAAGTAGGAACATCTGTTGGAGTCAAATTCTAAGTTGAAGTCAGAACATCTGTAGGTATAGAATATCTTAAGTTTAAGTAGGGACATCTATGGGACTGAAATCTTATGTTGATGTCAGGTCATCTGTAGGACTGAAATCTTACGTTGTCAGGACATCTTTAGGATTGAAATCTTACGTTGATGTCAGGTCATCTGTTGGACTGAAATCTTACGTTGATGTCAGGTCATCTGTAGGACTGAAATCTTACGTTGATGTCAGGTCATCTGTAGGACTGAAATCTTACGTTGATGTCAGGTCATCTGTAGGACTGAAATCTTACGTTGATGTCAGGTCATCTGTAGGACTGAAATCTTACGTTGTCAGGACATCTGTAGGATTGAAATCTTACGTTGATGTCAGGTCATCTGTAGGACTGAAATCTTACGTTGTCAGGACATCTTTAGGATTGAAATCTTACATTGTCAGGTCATCTGTAGGACTGAAATCTTACGTTGTCAGGACATCTGTAGGATTGAAATCTTACGTTGATGTCAGGTCATCTGTAGGACTGAAATCTTACGTTGTCAGGACATCTTTAGGATTGAAATCTTACGTTGTCAGGACATCTTTAGGATTGAAATCTTACGTTGTCAGGACATCTTTAGGATTGAAATCTTACGTTGTCAGGACATCTGTAGGACTGAAATCTTACGTTGTCAGGACATCTTTAGGATTGAAATCTTACGTTGTCAGGACATCTTTAGGATTGAAATCTTACGTTGTCAGGACATCTGTAGGACTGAAATCTTACGTTGTCAGGACATCTTTAGGATTGAAATCTTACGTTGTCAGGACATCTGTAGGATTGAAATCTTACGTTGTCAGGACATCTTTAGGATTGAAATCTTACGTTGACTCCAAATACACACCTAATTAGGATTGAGATGATTTTTACAAATGTCTCTCTGACTTTATGAATGTATTATTGACTCTGTGAATATTTCTTTGTATCTATATCACAATCTTGATTAGCATCTGGTTAAATAAAGGCCATTAAAATTTTATTGGTGCATATTTTCTCCCTGGATCAACACAGGGCTCTTGGAAACTCCATTTTATGTACATGTAGCTGTAACTTGTATAAAGAAGTAAAAGTGATAAAATAAATACAGTATTTTTACTTGAATAATATGTAGAATGATGTAGTGGGTATAAAGAATAGAACTAGAGTGGAACTTGAACTAGAATGCAATGTTTTTGGTGCCAGCTCTTATTGATAGAAACAGTCTGTTTAACACACAGTTAACTTCTGACCCCTACTGACGAAAGGAAAACAAAATTGTAGGTCATTATTATTTTTTGTATTTTAATACTTAAGTATAGATTTTTTATTGTCACTGTACACTTCAGTTACTGTTGATATGTGTCATCTTGATTATTAAAGGCTCTTTGAGGGGAATTTAAGTAAAGTCCATTTATAATAACAATGTTGTTCTTCACTTTTGAAAGGAACAAACTTGTTGGATTTTAGCCACCCATCATAAGATGGTCCATTTTGTATATGTGTGTTATACATCAACTTTGGGACAATTTCATTTTCTTCTAATAAATCATGATGCCAAGTTTCTGTAAATTTGATATGTAAAATCCCAAGAGTATGGAAAACAAAACTTAAAAATTAAATGCCCGCTGAATTAGGGATTTTGTGCCCCATGAATTTGGGGTTTTTATGTGCCCTCTGGATAGGGGTTTTTATGTGCCCTCTGGATAGGGGTTTTTATGTATCCTCTGGATAGGGGTTTTTATGTACCCTCTGGATAGGGGTTTTTATGTACCCTCTGGATCGGGGTTTTTATGTACCCTCTGGATAGGGGTTTTTATGTACCCTCTGGATAGGGGTTTTTATGTGCCCTCTGGATAGGGTTTTTTATGTACCCTCTGGATAGGGGTTTTTATGTGCCCTCTGGATAGGGGTTTTTATGTACCCTCTGGATAGGGGTTTTTATGTACCCTCTGGATAAGGAGTTTTATGGATCTTACGCTCTATGAATTAGGAGGTCTGGATGAGAATTACTATGAATCCTTTGTCCCCTTGATAAGGGATTTTATAAATCTTATGTTCCAGTGGATTAATGTTATACAAATAGAAGGAATTTTATGTCCACTGCAGTAAGGGTTTTATGAATCTTATTCGCCTTCAATAAGGAGTTTTATTAATATTATGCCCCCTGTACTACGAGTTTTATGATTCTGAAGTCATTACTCAATACTAAAGCTCAACTAACTTTTCATGATTTTAAAATAAAAAGTTAGAGACATAAACTTTATGCTACAACTGGACATTTTTGTATATATATATATATATATATATACTGTATTGGAATTGGAATTCATCAATTGAAGTTTGTAAATACAGGTTTATATAATGATATTATATATATATATATATTTATTTTTTATTTCTATTGAAAAAAAACTGTTTATTGGAATTCATCAATTGAAGTTTGTAAATACAGGTTTATATAATGATATTATATACAGTATATATACATTATTTTAGCAGTTTTTTATTTCTAAAACATGCAAAAAAACTGTTTATGTAATGATTTAAAGTTTATCCATTTTCTAGTATAAAATATGTATTCTAAAATCATGAACATCTTTCAACTCAAGCTTTGAAAATAAATCATAAAACCCTGTTTGTTTGCCGGAGCATTGAAACATATAAATGCATGTTTATGTAATTTTCAATTACTAAAGCACTAATGTAAATATTTAAATTACTTATGTCTTCAAAAACTAGAATTTTAAAACAAGTAAAAAAATACCTGTGCAATAATTTAGATTTTTAGAGAATTGAAACATTATTATTCATAATAATGCTTTTTCTTAACTGACAAATAATCATATGATCAAATTATGAAATCAAGACTCATTTTGAAATACTTCAACATGTGTATGAATTCTAAAGTAGATAGTATATTAACTACCTGTGTCATACATTTACATAAGAAGTACTATATTAACTACCTGTGTCATACATTTACATAAGATGTATATTAACTACCTGTGTCATACATGTGTCATACTGTGTCATACATTTACATAAGAAGTATATTAACTACCTGTGTCATACATTTACATAAGAAGTCCTATATTAACTACCTGTGTCATACATTTACATAAGAAGTCCTATATTAACTACCTGTGTCATACATTTACATAAGAAGTACTATATTAACTACCTGTGTCATACATTTACATAAGAAGTATATTAACTACCTGTGTCATACATTTACATAAGAAGTATATTAACTACCTGTGTCATACATTTACATAAGAAGTACTATATTAACTACCTGTGTCATACATTTACATAAGAAGTACTATATTAACTACCTGTGTCATACATTTACATTTACATACTAGAAGTACTATATTAACTAACTACCTGTGTATATTAACTACCATACATTTACATAAGAAGTATGATATTAATTATCTGTGTCATACATTTACATAAGAAGTATATTAACTACCTGTGTCATACATACATTTACATAAAGTCCTATATTACTATATGTAACTACCTGTGTCATACATTTACATAAGAAGTACTATATCAACTACCTGTGTCATACATTTACATAAGTAAGTACTATATTAAATATTACTACTGTGTCATACATTTACATAAGAAGTCCTACATAAGAAGTACTTAACTACCTGTGTCATACATTTACATAAGAATTACTATATTAACTACCTGTGTCATACATTTACATAAGAAGTATAACTACCTGTGTCATACATTTACATAAGAAGTACTATAGTACATTTGTACATGTTTTCTCCAGAGTTTATTTTGTCCAAGTCCCCGTCCGTTTTGATGTCGGACGAGTGAAAGTTACATGTAGGACAAAATGACATCTCAAGTCAAAATCTATTTATATAAGCATATTTCAAGTATAGAAAAAATATATGAAACAAGTGACAGCCTGCAAAGATATATGACATATAATATAAATCAATATATAGGCTCAAATAATGTTCAATTTTTGGACAAGAGACATTTATTTTCAGACAGGCAGATTACTATACTATTTTCCCCTGCAAGACAAGTGACACTTATATTCAGACCAGAAAATGACTAGGCTACTTTTCCTAAGGGCCAGGTGACACTTACATTTAGACCAATAGATTTCTAAACTATTTGCCTACCAAAACAAGTGGAAATTTTGCTGACTGTTGTCTGCTTATATTGGAAACTACCTTTTTTTACAGAGTGAAATGAGAAAGAAGAAAGCTGAAGCATTAAAGTGGAAGGATGTACCAGAGTGGAAAAGAAAGCTACTAGAAGAAAAGGATAAACTAAAACGGGAACAGGAAGAAGCTATGACCCAAGCTGTAAGATTTTAAGGGTTCAAATGAGATTAGTGGTCAATTGAGTGTGGCATTATCAATATTGAAACTTGTGAAGGAATCAATATAAGAACAAGAGAAATCATTTTTAGGGAAATGTCCTTTTCTTTTAAATATCTCTGTCATGATTATAAGTACATTACAGAACGGAGGTGAAGAGGGATTTTAATTTATTCTGATAGGTATACAATACATAAGTTTTATATGGATGTACAGGGGGGATACCGATAGTAGCTCAGTGGGTATCAATGTTTCAATTTTTTTTATATCTAGAGGCTAATTTAGGATTTACAAACAATAGGAGATAACTAACTGAATAAGAATTTGATAACAAAGTAGACTAGATAAATGCCATATGCTTATACTTGGGGAGAAATTGGTGAAATTTAGACTAATAAGATCAGAAATAATTGCCCATTTTTTTGCTCAAGGTTATAATTTGACAAAATGATTAGATCCTATGACAGCCTTTGGGAGTATGTTTAAAATTGATTGTGTAAGGCATTTGCATGAGGCATGACTTGAGTGTGTACTAGGAGAAAAGATAGAATCATTCATTTTCTTGGGATACTGTCTTACTGTGGGATGAACATGATTTTAAGATCATTTTATCAAAAACTACAGGGGTACAGAAATATTCTCAGGTCATACACTATAAACCAATCACTCACAAATAAGTTACAATAATAAGTTATCTAAAGATTATTAAAATGTAAAACAATGAGGAAATAATTTCAGTTTTCATTAACATTGAGATGCATATAGAATTGACACTATCATGTTTATGAATGTTTTTGATTTGACATTTTTTTTAACATTTTATTTAGATTTATAGAAACAGACTTGATGGTAATTAATAAAAACAAAAAATGTACTAATATGTAGAAAAAGTATAACAAAGAATGAAAATAGTATTTGCATACAAAATAATGAATATGTCTAGTTTGCATGATGAGAATGGGTTTTCAACTCTCCTCGACTCCATTATTACCGGAGTTGAAATCCACGTATTGGTTGTTGTTGTTGTTGTTGTTGTTTGTTACTAATCTTTATCTTAATTATCATGTTTTTTGTAGGCAAAAGCTGCAGCCAAACCAAAATCAAAAGTAAGAAATGTTGGGTGTCTTTGTTTACTTTTTATGTACACGATGCGTTCTGTGTCAATCACTGACCATGTGACATGTCAGTTTTGTAACTGTAAATTGAATCCAAAATTAAAGTAAAAGTCATATTTATTGTCATATTGATTTTGTCACTTTTCTTATAAATATCAAAAGACCAAGTCAAGAATAAGTTTACTCATATTTAAATTTGGAATAGTTGTAATAATTTAGATTATACCCCCATCAAACAAAGCTGAAAACTCCTCATCCATCTATGATATTGTCAGATTGACATGAGATGTGTTTGGAGGGGGTGGGGGTGTTAGAGTGACCTTTTGATTATCATAAGCATGATTCTACTCACAGTTATGACAAGATGGACGGGACAAACATTTTATCTTGTCACCTGATATGTATGGTGACAAGTAGTGAGAATTACTCCAGTCAGAGTATGGTGACAAGTATTGAGAATTACTCCAGTCAGAGTATGGTGACAAGTAGTGAGAATTACTCCAGTCAGAGTATGGTGACAAGTAGTGAGAATTACTCCAGTCAGAGTATGGTGACAAGTAGTGAGAATTACTCCAGTCAGTCACAAGTAGTGAGAATTACTCCAGTCAGAGTGACAAGTAGTTAGAATTACTCCAGTCAGAGTTTGGTGACAAGTAGTTAGAATTACTCCAGTCAGAGTATGGTGACAAGTAGTGAGAATTACTCCAGTCAGAGTATGGTGACAAGTAGTGAGAATTACTCCAGTCAGAGTATGGTGACAAGTAGTGAGAATTACTCCAGTCAGAGTATGGTGACAAGTAGTGAGAATTACTCCAGTCAGAGTATGGTGACAAGTAGTGAGAATTACTCCAGTCAGAGTATGGTGACAAGTAGTGAGAATTACTCCAGTCAGAGTCATTTAAATGTTATGCTTTATTTGCTTTTACAAGACTCCACCCCCACCAGGTTATATGGATTTTACTCAACCAGTGGTTGATGTCTATCAATCAGAAATTTTGTTGATTTGTTATGGCAACATTTAATAATTAGTAATATACTGATACTAGACATGTCACAGTATATTCAAATGGTAATTTTATATTCCAATACAGTAAAAACTTCTTTAGCGACCACCTATGTATAAAGACCACCTGGTCACAAAGACATTTCTTTGCTGTCCCCAATGGTACCACTTGTGTACAACTCAACCTCTTTATAAAGACAACTTCCTATAAAGTCCAGTTTTCTTGTGTCTCTAAGGAGGTCGTTATAAGCAAGTTTCACTGTATTTGCCGATAACTATTCATTCACAAATATTCAAAAAAGTTCTAAAATGTTTTCAATAGGAAACTGACCTTTCATGATGGTGATATAGAATATATTCTCTCATTGAGAAGTATGTCTTTGACAATGAGTACTATAAATTTACTTGAACCCATCTTACATGACCAAGGGCATTAGAGATTACTTGTCATAAGAGACCATAATCTGAAAACTGATTTCATTATATTCCAAAAGTTTAAAGCCTCCTTGGAGAGATCATCTGTTTTATAAGACATCTTTTCTATCTTGTAAAACATCTTTTCTGTGGCATTTGGGTGTGTTTTTCAGGACAGGTTCCTCCGTCTGCCAGTTTCTACAATGATATGGATGAATCTACATTTATAAATCTTTAGGTCATCCTGATTACCGTACTTGGTGTGACAATCCATTGTGAAAATCAAACATCTCCCAGATAAAAGATTTCACAAAAGTAGACTCTGTCTTGAGCATAAATCTGTATTATACTCTTAATTAAGAAAATAAATAGAAATAATTCAACTGAACTAGAAGTTTTTAAATATTTTGAAATTTCTCAGTCTAAGAATTGACTATGATGTGATGGAAACTGACATGTATTTGTTTATAACCCTCAAGCTTTGTATGTTTCCGACAGGTACAACATGTTAAACAGAGACTAGACACTCCCCCCATTTTAACCTCTCGCTATTATATGTGGTGCTTAAGCTAATGTATCATTGCTTCCCCCACTTGTTGCTTGTGCTCACTTTGGCAGTGACATGTTGATAAAATGTACATCAGAAAGCTGATGTAGTATTCATCCCTGATACAGTTAATCCTAAAGTCAAAACGTATACAGGAGAATGTACAAATGTACTTGGTAAATGATGATGCATAGTCATTATCATTATGTATTACAGATGTTCTTTTATAGATTGTTATGTGTGATGTCAAACTCTTCACCAGTTGAACATAAGTACATCAACATAAAATATTATAGATAACTAAATTCATTTTATGCATGGTTTTTTTTTTCCTACTGTGTTACTTGACATTTTTGCCTCTTGCTATTTTCGACAGAAAACCTTTGTCACTTCATCTTAAATTTGCTGTAAACACCCATATTATCATGGATGGCATATATGACTGTTCTTCAGTTATTTAGCTCAGAAATTTCACTTCCATTTTGAATTTGCCTTTTCATCTAAAGGACAAATTTTCCATGTATACACAAGTTTTTATAAGGAATTCACAGAGCGTCGTAGATTGTGCAGCTCTTTTTCAACCCTGCGCATCTAATCGGGGATGCAAATAGTAATCTCATGAGCTTAATGCTTTGATTTTGATTTATAATTTCTTATAGTCATATTTAAATGAAACAATATCAAACTTGAGCTATTGAATGACATTAAAAAGTTGCATGCTCGCTCTTCTTGTTATACTTTTCATCATTTGATAAATGTATTCTAAGCAGGTGGTAATGGTGATATGGCAGACGAATGAAGAGAAGTAAAAATGATGAGTTCAATAAGTTTTTGTCTTTTTCTAACAATAAGCTTTTGTCTGGTTTTAACATATTCAGGTGGGAGGAGTGTCTGGTCTCCAATATATTTTAATAGTTTCGCCTTTTAGGTCAACTGAGCCAAAGGCTGATGGTAGCCTATTGCTATTGTCTTATGTCTATCTTTGTGTGTTGTCCATAGTTAACATTTACACAATTTTGACTTCTTTTAAAGAATGGGCCAACTTCATTCAAGTTGGCAGGAAGTATACCTATGTTAAGTCACATTAAAGATGCTTGGACCCATAGGTACTGCAAATGGGACCAAAACATTGTACTCTTTAAAAATTGTTTCATGAACCAATATCAGATGTCTTTTACATTTTGTGTTCTTGATTGTGAAGTCAATATCTACAAAACTTGCAAACCAAAATGAAATATCTTTGTAAACAACGTACTTGGGTCGCTCCAAATGATATAGGATACAGTTTTATACAATTGATATAGGATACAGTTTTATACCATTAACTTATTAACTTAAAACTAACTGATGTTTTGTTAAAAAATGCAGTATCTAAAGATTATTGTGACAAAGTTTCAATGTCATTGGGTCAGATGTCAAGGTCACAATCATCTAAAGCAACAGAACAGTTTTTTGGCAATTTTGACATATTTTTAAATTTTCTAAAGAACGTATGGTCCAAAAGGGGCCAAATATTGGTAGATCTTTCATAATCTTCATCTCGTGAACAAATGATTAACATATTCATTAATTTTACTCCGCTGTAAAAGTCTGTTAGGCCTTCTGTTTACTTCAAGTATCTTACTTAAAAACCAGTAATCTTCAATCAACATGATAAAAATAAGTAACCCTCTGTCAGTGTGATAAAAACTAGTAACCTTCAGTCAACATTATAAAAACCAGTAACTTTCAGTCAACATGATAATCTTCAGTCAATGTGGTAAAAACCAGTAACCTTCAGTCAACATGATAAATACCAGTAACTTTCAGTCAACATTATAAAACTAGTAAATTTCAGTCAACATGATAAAAATATGTAAACTTAAGTCAACATGATAAAAACCAGTAACCTTCAGTCACTAGATAAAAACCAGTAAACCTCAGTCAACATATTAAAAATAAGTAACTTTCAGTCAACATGATTAATTAACATGATAAAAATAAGTAAACTTCAGTCAACATAATAAAACAAGTTCTGTCAACATATTAAAAACAAGTAACCTTCAGACAGCATAATAATATGTAATGTTCAGTCAACATATTAAAAACAAGTAACCTTCAGTCAACATGATAAAAACAAGTACCCTTCAGTCAACATGATAAAAACAAGTACCCTTCAGTCAACATGATAAAAACAAGTAACCTTCAGGCAGCATAATAAATAATATGTAACCTTCAGTCAACATATTAAAAACAAGTAACCTTCAGTCAACATGATAAAAACAGGTAACCTGCCATCAACATGATAAAGATAAGTAACCTGCAGCATGATAAAAAAAATCATAAAAACAAGTAACCTTTAGTCAACATGATAAAAACAGGTAACCTTCAGTCAACATGATAAAAACAGGTAACCTTCAGGTAACATGATAAAAACAGGTAACCTTCAGGTAACATGATAAAGAAAAACCTGCAGTCAAAAAGGTAAGTAACCTTCAGGTAACATGATAAAAACAAGTAACCTTCAGGTAACATGATAAAAACAAGTAACCTTCAGTCAGTGTAATTAAAATCAGTTGAGATTAGATATTGTAATAAATAGAGTATCTATTAACATAAAATTAATCATCAATTACAAATACCAATTTATGATAACCTTGAATTCATACATCTGATCTCCATGTTAATGTTAGAGATAATTTGAATGTTATTTGTGTGTAAAACTTTTTTACAGAAAATGCAATTGAAAATGGTATGTATTATTTAAGGGAGACAACTGTTTTTGTTTTTTGTTTTTGTTCAGGAACTGTTCATTGTTTGTTATCGTGTGTTTGTTATGATTGTGATTTTTACATGCATGTCACCACCTTGTTGTTGTAGGTACCACCAGTAATCGAACGTTTAATGCAAAGTGAGAATGCAGCAAAAGAACAACCAAATTTTGTCAAATTTTCTTCTCCAAAAGAGCCAAACGATAACACAGGACACTCACATACAACAGAACCAACCATAAACAAAGATCATCCCATTCCAAAAGAACCACAAAACATCGAAAGAAATAACACTCCAATAGAACCAAATGTTGTAAGAAAATCATCTGTATAAACTACTCTGATCTTTGTACATACTCACTCTGTCATACTCACTTTTGACAGTGTATGACATACTCAGTTTTCACCTTCCCACTGATGTCCTCACTTTTTGACACTGTCTGTCATACTCACTTTATGATACTTTTTGTCATACTCTAAGACATACTCACATACCTACTTAATGACATTGTCATACTCACTTTATGACACACTCACTTTTTGACACTTTCTGACATTCAATTTATGAGACTTTCTGACATACTCATTTTTTCACATTTTCTGTAACACGTTATGACATACTGTTTGACATTTTCTGCCATCCTCAATTTAAGACACTGAGACATGATCACTTTATGACACTTTCTGACATAAACACTTTATGACATACTTTATAACATACTCACATTATGACATTCAGTATTGTGGCCAACAATCACCAAAATTTTCACTTGTACTACAAGACTAGTAGGCTGCAAATCAACTGGTCAGACTAGTTAAGCAGTGCTCCAGATAAGCTGCATATTTGCATATTTTACGCATAAATGGATACACAAGCAAATTAAAATCCATGCATAAGATACCAAGAGCAAATCTAAACTGAAGCGTAAAATTAAACACACTGGATCTAAAACCTGCAGAGAGATAAAATATTGAGTTCACTTGTTCTCAATGGATCTTTGTCATAAAGTGTTCTAAAGCCCTGTAGTGGTAATATTTTTGCTGACCAACACCCAAATGTGGACTTACATTGTACATACAGCTAAATACATATTAATTAATGGTAATTTAGCAGCCAAACCATTACAGTAAAATCAATGACAATCATAATTAGGCCACAGAATTGGATTACCCACTTAACAAAAATGTTTGTGAGTAAAAATACCCACTGCATTTGGAAATGATGAGTATTGTACTCAAAAAGTTATCTGGAGCACTGTACTTGTTCAAAAATTAAATATATTATAAATATCTGTTTTTAATAGAGGACTTGTAGGGTCTAAAAATGGCAGTCAATACAGGTGAAATGGACCGATTCTTGACAATCAAACAGGGATGATTGTTTAGCCTTGATATTCCCAATATTTGAAGAGTGAAATTGACAGATATTAAACAACCAGTTTGATTGGTCAGTCCTAATATTCTGACTGAAATGGACAGATACTGAATATGTGTGATTGTAAGCCCAGCACTGTACAATAGTTAATGTTATATTGAACTGTTTCTAACTGTCAGTTCTTCCTGAATTTCTATGGCTGATCTGCTTTCACTTCAACTGCACTTCAACATCACTGTTAGCAGCTTTTCAACAAATTACATTTTGATGCTTTCAGAAATGTTCATACTGGTACTTCAGGTAATGAGTTATATTAAAATCGTTTTTATTCTTTAGGGACAAATATGTCTGATCTTTTTTGCAGCAGATTTGACATCAGCTTAGTCAGTTGATAACTTAGGTGACCAAATGTGAACCATTACCACATGTTATTTTGTATCTCCAGTTACCTTTTTACAAACTTTCAATTTCATCTAATGAACACTGGACATCTCTTTAATTTGTATGTAGCATTTTAAGGATAACAAAATTTGTTAAATTTTTATCACCACAAGGGGCCTAAAGAGTAGTGCTTAAAGTTCAAGATATTTGAAGAAAGATATGTGCTTTATATTACTTTCAACCATTAGTGTTAGTGGAGGAATTACAAATGTTTTGATAGACTAATGTGCATGCTTGCATTTGGAACTTAACAATAATTAGTAAATTACTATATATTAACATGTATATGATATGCATGAATAATGATTATTTTTTCTTTGGGTACAAATTGTTGGTAGTTTAGGGATTTCTGTCATACACTAAAGCCACAGTATAGTAGGTTTTTCCCTTTGTTTCCAAGTCAATCCAGTACATGTCTTTGTACATACATGTCCTAGGAAATTGATTTTATAATACAAAATGGATTTATCTAAAAACTGACCATTTTATATATACTCTATAGGACCTTTCTTATTTTGTGCTTTTACTATTTTTATTTTATTACTGTTTGTTGAGGAAGATGATGAAGTTTCCAAACAATGATCACTGGAAACTTCTATTGGATCATGGATAGGGGAACTTTAAAATACTTCAACAGTTGTAATGATTCCTGATTAACTACTTTTGTTTAAACTCAACCCAGGACCTTTTGTAATTCTTAAAATGGTGTAGATTCAGACTGTACATTCTACACAATGTTATTTCTGCTCTTAAACATTCTTAGAATACATGTGTTGTCTTTTCTGGGCATGTTTTGTAAATTCCAGTGGAACACAGATTATAAACAATCTTACTATAATACTATCATTTCCTTTTTCATTTATTCTAAAAACACCTTCAGTTTCCTACCATTTTACTATTGCTAGCATTATTCTTCTTACATTCAGTACATACAAAACAAACCACTGATTCATGTATTGAATACCTGGACATTTTCACTCCTGGAAAACATATCCACCCCCATCTTAAATTTACCCTAGTATCCATGGTGAAAATGGTAAAAATTAAATGTAGGAGTGAATATTTGCAGGTATACATTAGGTAGTCATGTATTTAATGATTTATTACCATATATGTTTTACAATCCTCATCAATATCTTAATACCTTAATTATGCAGCAAAGAGAAGAAGAAGAAAGAAAGAGACAAGAAAAGAAGAAACAAATAGAAGAACAAGCTGAAATGGACAAAGATATGAGCGACATTCCAGCATGGAAAAGAGAAGTCATGATGAGAAAGGGCACTGCACCCACAAACTGGGGAGACGAACGGGAAGATATCAATAGAGATGAGGATTAAACTATTCCAGAAAACTCCATCATTCTATTTTTACACACATAAGGCATCAAATTTGTAAAGGTTTACAACACAATATATTTCTTTCAGAACTTAAAGGGCAGTATGAAAAACAAAGTTTTATTTATAGTCATGGCTGAATGTCTAGCCATCACTTTGTTTTTTACAGTTACTTAATATGACACTTCAACAACTACTTGTTATCTAATAATGTACAAGTACATTTTATCTAATAATGTACAAGAACATGCTCTCTAATAATATACTACTACATTTTATGTAATTATGTACAAGTACATATTATCTAATAATGTACAAGTACATATTATCTAATAATGTACAAGTACATGTTATCTAATAATGTACAAGTACATTTTATCTAATAATGTACAAGTACATGTTATCTAATAATGTACAAGTACATTTTATCTAATAATATATTACTACATTTTATATAATTATCTACAAGTACTTATTATCTAATAATGTACAAGTACATGTTATCTAATAATGTACAAGTACATTTTATCTAATAATATACTACTACATTTTATATAATTATGTACAAGTACTTATTATCTAATATTGTACAAGTACATGCTGTCTAATATTGTACAAGTATATGTTATCTAATAATGTACATGTACATGTTATCTAATAATGTACAAGTACATGCTATCTAACTTATATCTTGATAACTACTGCAAGTTCTGTCTTGATGACTAGATGACCTAGACATTTTACAGACACCTGTTTAAATTGCAGAGAACAAATCTTGATAATGTTTCAAATATACAAAACTTGATAATTGATATTATGTACAATTATTGATAACTGCTATTAAGTACAATTATTGATAACTGCTATTATGTACAATTATTGATAACTAGTTATCTACACTGTACAAATATTGATACATTAATACCCAGTATTTAGTGATGACTTAGTAAGGCATTATAGTTTTTCTGCCGAAAGGTTTTACAAGATGTGTACAGTATACATGTATTTTATCTACGATTTGCAGGTCATCTTTGATCTTTCATTTTCGTAGCAGACAAAAATTAAGTCTAACGTAACAGTTAGTTTTTAGATGCTGTTGATGTGTTCCACCTTTTTGAAGAGAGCTGTAGGAAAGAAACATTTTAAAATGTGTTCAGTATAAAGTGTGGTATTAACTCTGCTTGATCCATATCATATTATGTGATGCTGTCATGAAGGGATATATTTGATATTGTAAAACTATGAATAAACAAGATCTTTGACTTCTTATGTCAATGACAGGGAAATGTTACATTTCAAAATGCAAATTACACTATAAACTTGTTGATATTCTTGAAAATTGACTCAGAATATATTAATATACACTATAGATATAGAAAAGTGAGAGAATTTTGGTGTATTTTACATTTAAAGGTTTTAAACTTTTGGACCCATAGATCCCTTTTAACAGGGTTATTATTGCATATATAACACCTCAAAACCAAATCTGAATTTTAGTAGATGATACATTTACAGTTAGTTTAGTATCTATTGGCTTCAGATAACATTTTGTGTGTTTTGTATGTAATTTATAACTGTGGTCTTGATGGTCCTCACATGACCTTATCCTTTATATTACCATTTGTATGTCTGTTTATCTGTATAATGTACTGACATGTGATAATTGTATATATTTATATAGTCTACAGTATGTGTTCCCTTTTAGGTATCAATGATTCCCTATAGATATAAATATTAATTTGAAAAAATACTTTTTCATTTGGAATGGATTATTATCTGTAAATTAATTGCAACTCACACACACACACTATATATATATATATATATATATATATATATGTATGATATGATATGATATTACTTTGTTAGGAGTGGTGCTAAAATGATTGCTAGTATATATGTATTGCATTTTAACTGAAACACTGTAACTATGTTATTAATATATGCATATATCTAACAGTATACATCACAGACTTGGAAACTTCCAGAATCCTTGGGTATTCTTTGATATGAATCTTTAAGTAGTATATATATATATATAAATAAAATGACTTAACCCATACTTTGTGCAAACAAAAAATCATTTATGTATCTGTGAATGCTTAGTTTACCCTAGAAAAGAAAACAGCCATTTGTTTTCTGGTCTCATTATGTTAACCAAGGTTACCAGTGCAATCAATATTTTATAAATGTTCTGTTATTTGAGAATTGCAATTTTAACCTTGTCACAAATATTCACTTTGTTTAACTTAACGAATCTAAATCATTATAAACTTCATGTTCAGTAAATAAAGGTCAAATATTGACTGAATACTGGCCTAATATATTGTACAGTGTATATAAACATTATCTCAGATACATACACTAAAATATATGAAAAGATCATATTAATTCCTTTTTATCATATGTGTTGTGCTTTTGGATCCATCAATTTAATCTAAATTAGATCCCAGACTGGTCTCTAAAACTGATGTTTCCATAATGATAGAATGAAACAAATATATTTTATGAAGAATGTTAAACTTAGGTTGTTTTGAGTGCCCCATCACATTAACATAAAATGTGGAAAAAACTCAATAGCAAATGTTAACTTTTCATCAATACTAGTATATATATGTTTTTTAATAAATAATGTTTTGATCAAAGCCTGTTATATAAATAGTTACCTTGAATCAAAGGTAAAATTTTAATGGTATGTTAACCACAACCTGTCTGTCAGTGTTGGACAAGGTAAATGATGAGAAATCGAAGTGTATCATTACATGTTGAATGGCACACCATTGTGATAATATGTTCTGTATTAAAGCCAGCCTAT
Source organism: Atrina japonica (assembly GCA_030159075.1). Taxonomy (NCBI): domain Eukaryota; kingdom Metazoa; phylum Mollusca; class Bivalvia; order Pterioida; family Pinnidae; genus Atrina; species Atrina japonica. Next base: position 143,417 of record BROG01000284.1, read on the forward strand.
GTTTTGTTTCAAAAATGGTACAATGAATTTTTAAATACTAAATTTTGAAAATTCTAATATAATATATGCAACAATAATAACATTTTATTATTTTGAATTTTTTGGCCACTTTGTACCAAACGGAGATAGAATTTGCAATGCAAGTTAGACAACTCTGAGAGTAAGATATTCTTTATCATTGCTGAAAGCATTGACGAGATAAACAATGATTCTGACATTAATGACATCTGTAAGTAGTAAGGGGTTAGTGAGTTAGGTAATGCCATTATATAAAAAAATATTGTTTTACCCTAGTCATTCTCGTTCAATATTCGTTTTTGTAAACCTACCTGCAGGCCTTAAGATTCTATAAAGATTTGCATCTTTTTAAAATAAATAAATTCAAAATGCAATGATTTATAAATCAGTATTGATAAGTATTGGTTATATACCTTATTACGTTTGTGTTGGTCATATAAGTGTAACCCTAATGCTGTGTTAAGTGTTTGCTGAAACTATTGACGGATACTATTAGTGACAATGACAAAATTTTATTCTCATGTCAACTAGTGTACTATGTGAAGAAAAATAAACAATATCGATACTGCATACTTTAAAAAGAAAAACAAATGTAAACATTAAATTGAAACACTAACACACTATAACCTGTTACTTGCTACTGTCTAATTACCAGTACTTGGTGGTTAACAACCCTCAGAATTTTTGAAAATCATGCTTTTGTCAAATTTTATGCTTAATAAAGAGATTATGTATATAAGTTGTGTTTTTTATGTTATTTTTATGTCAATTTTTGACATTTTACACACTGTACTTGTCATTTTCAACAGTCTATTTGATCATTTTATGGCTGTCTAATATCTCTGGTTTTTCAACTGTCTTTGAAGATTATAAGATATGTACAACTTATCGATTAATATTTTGATCCTGATCTCCTAACAGATTTTAGATTACAATTTTGAATTATGACTATTTCTCCTAATAAAATTTTATTATTTTGTTTTAGACTACAATTTTGTATTATGAATTTCTTAAATAGAAAGTCATTATAAAAAATCTATTCTAAGGTAAAGTAATAAAATTTTGTTTGGGGGACACTAATTATAATCTGTCAAATCACAGTCACGCCAAGCATTTTCACTTTTACGGGTGAGGCAGTCTTAGTCGTGATAAAAGTCCTTTACCATACATCTTCATTACACATAACAATGAGTATGCTGGGGACATTCAAAAGAGAAAGTATTTAGATCTACAGCACATCCAAATCACTTGTAACCTTCACATATAAACTGAGGACATTCAAAAGTGAAAGTACTTTTAGATCTAGTGAAAGTCCTTTACCATTCGATTCACAACGAAGACATTGAGAACACACTTCTAGACTCCTCCACGGCACCTGATCCCACCCACTGATTTCCAGAGGTCTGTGTTTGTCCAATATTCATCAGATTTGTTTATGTATCCTGGACATCCTGAAGATTTATAATTTTGTATCTGAGATCATTGTCTACATTTGTCAGCTATTGGATCTTGCAGGTTTTAGAATAACATCTGAACAATATGAATGACTGTCATGACATCAAATAATGGACACCATGGAATTAACTTTGATAAACATTGAATTGTTTATTATACATGTAAAAATCATGGGATTGTATATAATTTACTTTCACTTGATCAGAAAGGGTTTGAGATGTTCATCATGGACAAGCCCAAAATATTTTTTCTTTATGTAGCACAATTCAAAGAAATTTGTATTTTACTATGGCATCATTTTGAAGGCGGTCAATTCATCAATTTTCATTAAAATTTAAAATCATTTCAGCTCGTGGGGACAAATTAAAAGTTGAGATCCTAATATCTTCTTGGCCAGTCATCATTAGAGTATCTATTTCACAAAAAAGACCCTTTCACGATAACTGCGTTCCTACTGATCTCACCTGCGCAATTAACACTTTAGAGTCACAAATCATACCCAATGCAATTCAAATCCTACACAAGGAACTCTTGTTTTGAGTATAAAATGTTTTTGAGCACGAACCGTCTTGATGTCACTCGGAAATGTTTGTGTGCAAGTGAAATTATTAGGAATGCAGTTATCGTGAAAGGGTCTAATGTGTACGATTACGCCAGTCAAGCAAAATACGGCTGCCCTGGATGATATTGAACTAAGGGGTGATAATATGCCCTTGACTTTATTTCTTGTATATTTGTATGTACCTTGAAAAGTATAATATAAAATTCATAATATATGTAAGTGACATGAATGGATACCGTAGTAATACCTTCGTCGTGTTGATTTTTACCTAATTTTTACCATCATTCATAAAATATTGATAAACTTAGTAGCCATCTTATTCTGCAAATATCTATTTTCAAAAGAAAATGTAACACTCAATTTTAAACCAGAATGTGCAATTTAACAGAGGCAAATCTCGTATCAGATGTTAATGAGGGGTCTGGGAAATTTGTCACATTTCCAGTTGGTCCCAATTTTTTGCCGATTTGTCCCAATTTTGGTCAATTCTCCCAACTTTTATTTTGGTCAATTTGTCCCAAATCCAGTTTTTTCCATAATTTTTTAAAATGCTGATTTTTCGACATTTTTATTATTTTTTTCAAAATATCCAACTGTTCTTTATGTTAACTTAATGACATTGTATAAGTTGCTTTCCATGGTCCGACGAGACACAGTTTGTAGGATTCACAAGTCAAGAAAATGGATAAATTGAAAATTGCACTTATTGGGCAATCGATCTTTTTGAATTAGGTGATAATTACACGAATTGACTTGCGTCATCTTGTACAAATCGAGAGAAAGTGTAAAAAAACGAAAATGTTCAGCACATAGATCTCCACGGTAGTAATTTAAGAGTGGCTCCATATGGATTTACATTCGCTTGTAAGTAAACTTTTGGTTTTTTTAAACAGCTATTATCAGGTCACTGGTAATCCCATATAAATCAGAATTCCTATGTTTTGCTTATTCACCAATTGAGCGATTCAAGCTCCGAGAAGCCACTTTCTATTCTATTGACTTCTTTTTTTTTTCTTTTTTTTTAGGTAGGTCATTGTTTTAAATTTTTGATGGTGTTTTTGTACCACACTCAATAATTTTAGTCGTATGGCGTAGAGAACCCGGTTACAATTAATGTACTCGGGAAGAGCCCACCGGCCTTTCGCAAGTATACTGGCAAACTTTCCCACAAAATGAGCTTATATTTTAGGTTCCAGTGGGAATCGAACCTGTACTGATCTGAAGTGAAAGACCTCATGGTTTAAAGTCTGACGCTTTCTCCCGGTGACTCGGTCACGGAAGCCGCCGCATTCACATATTATGTCACATGACATGAAAACTCACGTGTGCTTTTCTGATCGGAACCTATGTCATCGTGTTAAACAAATAAAACCAATAAGGCAACAATAACCGATAAACTTTATTATCCCAGAAGTAAACAACTCTGTAAACAAAATCAACATAATCACTCTGTAAACACTTATATTTGATTCGTAAACAATTCAAAATAAATTATAACAATGAATATTTACAAGTCTTTGATTTCATCTGAACAAATACCATGTATCTACATTCAGAGGCGTAGTAGCTATTGGCTTTTAAAACGATAAAGCCAGTCTAAGGCGACGCGGCGTGCCATAATCCAACAATAGTAGCTAAGTGTAAAACGGCGCATTCTAAAAGCACTCCGGCGTATGATAGGAGACAGTATGTTAACAGTTGTAATCAGGAATGACGTAAATACCAAATCAAGTATATGCCTTCTGCATTAACAGTGCTCACTCAGAGAATGTCACAAAATTTACTTTATTCTATCAGAAATTATTGTCAGTTGCATGGTTTGGACTTAAGAACCATGGGGTAAAAATATCCGTATCGTCTGAGACAGACTTGTGGGTTCCTTATATAAACCCATTCATGATAACGACGAATTGCTCACTTTTATGTTTTATCAAGGTGGTGTTACGATATTCAACTATTATTAACAATAACAGAGTTATAGTTTTACAAAGACCAAAACAAAGTCTCAAGACGATCGTTTCTGTCAATAAAACTTCATCAGTTGAGCTTCTGCGAAAATGACATTTTGATCCAAAACTGGACAATTTGTGAAATTTACAAAGTAATACTAAGCTAGGCTAGACAGGTAAAGCATTACTGGTAATGGTAAAGAAAGACATACCTTGATGATTATATAATGATAAAAATAATATTTGTTCAGTCTAGGCTCTTTGGTATTATGTATAGAATATTATCATAACCTTGAAAAGTATAATACGTAAATAGCGAAAATATGAATATAAACTGTTTAACTTGCTTCAAAACGAATGCACAATTTAGTTGCCCAAGAGTACAGATGTTGTACATCAGATCCTTCAAAGGGAATATATAATACGTTTGTTGATTTTCAAATGACATTGTCATTATCAAATATAAATATATATAAAAACTATACAATGTGTGTAAACTGAGCAAATGCAATATGCCTCTATGGTGTAATTGAGTTCGTCACGCAAAACCTGTACCATACGTAGTGTAATAATTATGTTAAACAATCCGACAACAAAGAAAATATAGGAGATTACTTACCAAAATAAATGATCGCACATAAATGTTTATCTAGGTGAATTCGAAAATTAGGAAGGACTATGGTGTAGAAGTGTATTTGTTTGGCTTCACAAAATGAAAAAATAACAAACTGCCATTTCAAACTGGTCAATCAGGTAGCTATAAAGTAAATGCAATTTCAAATTGGTCAATCAACAAGCTATAAAAAATAGCATGTTAATGTTTGCCATACACACATACCACAAGCTCTCACTTTGATTTACTCTGCTTACAGAGACTACACAAGGGTCGTCACTGTTGTTCTATTTTTTACCATCAAAATCATTTTGTGATTTTCTCTTACCAATAGCACCTTATTTCAGATCATTTTAATACAAGCATAACATGACAGTACTAGTCAATAGGTGAGGATTAATTTAAGTCCACGAAAAATATGTTTAAACTAAACTAGTCAGTAATTGATTATATATTTTGTCACCTGGTTGTTTCCTAACTTTTCCCTAATTTCGCTGGGGATTATTTTTTTTCAATTTCAAATTTTCAAAATTCCACGACAATTTACTGACCTCAAAATATAATATTCCCTGACTTGTCAATGTAGACTCCAACGTATGTCATGTCCAGTAGGAATCAAAGAGCTAAACAATATAATATTTGTAATTACATCTTTATACAATCATTGACAATGGCCACAGAGATAACATTTGACTGTAATTTCCAGAACGTGCACATTACAATTTTTCACTTCAAAAAGCTCCAGGTAATAGATTGAAATGCGTCATTATAGAACGGGATGTGAGGTATCTTACATACATAAAAATGTAATGGCGTACAGATAACGTACGGTGAATGCAAAACAATAAAAATAATAATTTTAAACAAACATTTGTACCGCCATAATGAGAGAGACAATAGCGGTACCCATACTAGGTGCAGATCCAGGAAGGTGCACACGAGCACGTGCTCTCTTTCTGTGATGTCATTCTCCAAAAACTTCCGCTCATAAATTAAACTACAATTTTTAATATAACACTTTCACACATGTGTCGTCTGTGCATATCCCTTTGGTTTTGTAAACAGAAAAGACATTGATAAAAAGTGTTGTGTAAATAAACAAACTTAACACAATAACGCAAAAATAATTAAGTATAACAAGATAAAATTCACTAAACTAACAAAATTTGTAAAATGGTTTTATAATGTTTTATAATATAATTGGTATCTCACGTCAACATCGAAGACATTTACGTGACTCTGAAACATTACGTCACGCTATCGATATGGTTTTAAACCTCGTCCACTAACTAATTTCAAAGATGGAGAACAGTTCAAGTAGTCTGAATTACAACAATTTTGTCAATTGAAAATTATTTATGAATCATTATGAAAAAAATGAGACAAAATGACAAATATAATATTTTTTCTCGTGGTGGGTAAAAAAATGAAATGCAGTAGTGGTTCTGCATCTGATATGAGAAACACAGGTGGTTCTGCAGGTGATATGAGGTACACAGGTGGTTCTGCATGTGATATGAGGTACACAGGTGGTTCTGCATGCGATATGAGATGCGATCCTGGAACCTTAAGAATTTTTTGGAGTGAGTAGCAAAGCATGTGGCCATGATGCAGAGTATTTAAGCAAATAGCTAACTACGACATACATATGTCCACGACATAACAAACGATCTTTTACGTCATTAAAACATTTTGATATTATTTAACATAACTTTGTTTTGTTCTTCCATGAACTGATATAGTCCACCTTGATTCTTGCATCTTTTGCAAACTTTGGACTAATCTTGGTATTTTCACTCAGTTCAGGTACTAACTTGAAGCAAGATTGGCATTTGCAGTTGTTTGGTATGCGTACAAAAATGAGCTTGCGATTCTCCTATTCAAGCGTTGCAGTGCATGCGTTAGTCCATGACAGATCCGCTGTTGGCAGGTAAACCTTGTTGTTGTCTCCAACAGGCCAGACGATGTTGATACCATTTCTGAAAAGACAATACATCACCGAACATGATTAATCTGGTCCAAAAGATTAAATACGATTATTTGAGTATGTTCTGGTAGGCAAACTGAACAGAAGAAGTTAGGGACCTTATCTGTCACCTGAGTAAAACATGCAGTGAGAGTAGGTCGATCATCAGTTCATGTTTTTTTTAAAGATGTACAAACTTTTGGTTCCTTTGGGACCATTATTTGTTCTACCTCCTTTTCATTCGGGGTCCATATATAATTCTTCATATACCTTCGTATACAAAAAGTCTATAGACACTAGTGATTCGCTTAAATGGACAGATATCATTTGTATTCGCAAACTTTGTATATATTGACTTAACCGTCATGTACACTTATATTTGAAAGTCATTTGATCGTTGGTCCATGAGAACATAATTTTTAAAGATGGTTCTTGCCCATTCTCATCTGCATACTTTAAGCGTCTTTATTTGGGGATACTTCCTGTCAAGTTGGCGCACTGGTTCTGATGAAGAAGTCGAAAATGTATATTTAAAAACACATACACATTTTCTGTTTACTTAGGTGCCTGTGACCTTGACCTTTGACAACATAACCTTGTAATTTTGACAATATGATCCTTTGATAATTCCCACAACTTCCTTATATATCTTGAGTATACAAAAAGTCTGGGTTTTTTTTTAGTTATCAAGCCATTTGTATAAAACTATCCTAGCGCTCCCTTGTGGCTCGTTCATAGAAATGTTTCGTATTCATTTGCAAATTTTGCATATAATTACTGAACAATCATGCATACAAAATTTGAAAGTCATCTTATCATTGGTTCTTTAGTAGATTTTTAAAGATGCATCAAGTTTTTATTCTTTTTGGCCCATTTTGGGCTTCTATTGGCCCTAGTTCCTTTTTGTGCGGCTTCATATGGCGATAATTCCTGTTAAGTGTGGTCGAAAATAATGTATTTAAGTCAATAACAAACGATGACAGACAAAAAACAACGATAGCAACGGAAATGGAAAAGAGATAGTGACAACGTGGCCGAAAGTATCAAAGACAAACAGAAAATATTGATCAGAAAACTACGAGGATGCAAGTGCTCGCATTGACGACTGTTTTATTCATTGAGAGTCTATAGATCAGTTGCGGTCTTGCAAAAGGCGCCCTTTAACGAGGAATGCATGAGGAAAAACACAAGGTGAGAAATATTCAATCGCTTACACAGAGTTGTCGGTCCTTGCACTCGACCGACAACTTTGTGTAAGAGATTGAGAAATATTATCAACAATTATAAACTGCACATGTACTACCGCAGGCATATTGCTGCATATAAAAATATCTTGTGGTGTCATGATTTTTTCATAACCATGTTCGACTATTGTGGGTGACATTCTTTAGGCAATAACCCAAGTACCGGAAAATGACCAACATCCACGCACTTTGTTCATAAACACTTTTTTTCCAGTGATCGCTTTGAATTTTAACAGCTGAAAACTTAAAACATAACTTTGTTTCCATGTTGAACATTGTAACAAAAGAAATACGGAGGCGTATTTATACTTAAAGAAAATGTTACCTTTCACGGCTGGTTCAGATAATCTAGTTCACATATATCACTTACCCATGTTGTTAACTTAATATCAGAGATATGTTATATACGTTTTTGTTTTATTATTATTATTATTATTATTATTATTATTGTTATTATTATTTGCAATTAAGCGTGTTAAGTCAACTACATGTATATGAATACTTTATTTAATATCTTTTAAAATGTCGGTATCAGGTTATGGGTGTTGTGTAACAGAGAGAGAGAGAGAGAGAGAGAGAGAGAGAGAGAGAGAGAGAGAGAGAGAGAGAGAGAGAGAGAGAGAGAGAGAGAGAGAGAGAGAGAGAGAGAGAGAGAGTCACAAGTCATGGTTTACTGATCTACTTTGTGCCTCATACAGAAACCTTGGCTCTTATTCATGTACCATAGGCGTCGGAAGCAAATTGAAAGTGGGGGGGCTAAACCAACTTAAAAAACACACACATGCCAGAAATGTCTGGGGGCTAAGCCCCAATTTTCAACACCTATGTCTATCTTTGCAAAATAAGTGGGGGGGGGCTAAGGGTCTAGGGCATATAAGTGGCATAGTGCATGTGAGAGGTCATGACCACCTTTACCTCTCATACCTTGGGCGTTGCTCTATAACTCCCGGTAAACCAGCAGTCAATAAGAAATTAGGAAACAAATTGTTAGTTTTACCCCATGTCTCCTTCCTGGACGGATCTAGGGCATATGTGGCATAGTGCTTATGAGAGGTCATGCCCACCTCTACCTCCCATACGGATAACTTGGACGTCGCTCAGAAACTCCTGGTAAGCCCAGCCATCAATAAGAAATGTCTGTCAAAATAACCCCAACTACACACGACTAGTGTCAATCCATCCGTCACTAACGGCCCTCAATAACGTAACAAATAATCGTGAATAATACTATAAAAGTTATAAACCGAAATTGTACAAGATATAGAATAATTTATACAAATAGAAAATAATTAATTGAAATACATAAAGAATTCGCAAAAAGTTTGAAGCGAACGCGCCTTATCTCATGAATATTAGTTTAAACTCTATTTATTGCTTCAAATCAATATGACATGTAACAGGTGAACAGTAATAATAACAATAGGATTCGGAAACAAGTTTGGCAACTTATATAAATCCGTCTCCTTTAATTTACAATTAATAATGATAATCTTATCCCTTGATTGCCAGGAAGCAATACTCCGTATATTAACAATATATAAATAAGTAATACCTAATCAGATAGCACAGAGATGAAATGATATATATAAATTTATGGTATACTTGAGGTAAGAAATAACTTAATAGGAGAGAGAGAGAGAGAGAGAGAGAGAGAGAGAGAGAGAGAGAGAGAGAGAGAGAGAGAGAGAGAGAGAGGTTAATTTTTGTTCTCTAGCTAGTAACGTAACAATTTAGATACATTGTAAAGAATACTTGATGTTCACACAAGTTGTTCATATAATTGAGGAAACACGTGTGCCTTGATATATAACAATATCAATGTTATTAATGTTATCCAGGTCAGTCGGCATTTCGAAAATCCATACATTTACGTGTAATCAGGAATTCAGATTAATTTATTTGGTGTTTCTAATGAAAAAACAAAACAAAAAAACAGGAACTACTAGAAACCGGTAACTTGTTGAAATATAAATCGAAATTTCATGAATATTATTGACGGATGGTATTGACAGCTGGCTTGACACTGGTCAACACTGCATCCATTCACCCTTAATGTTTCCAGGGCCTGGGGTCACTAATTTACTCAATACTCAAGCTCAACTTTGATTTTTATTATTTTGACTACAGAATCGCTCATAAAACTTCGAATTTGAGTGAATATTGAACATGTCATAATTTTACATCAGTCACATATAACTTTTTGTGTCACACTTATAATTTTCCTGCAAAAAATGAATAAAATCGTTGAGTATGGGTACTCAAAATTTGAGTACTTACTCAAACAATTTTTTTTTATATATCTGAAGTTTTCTTCTAATGTGCAATGACTTCCACCGTTATTTACAATTGTATGCCATCAATACAAACATGTCCAGTTACAGAATAAATTTTGCCTGTTTTTTCCTTAAAATCAAGAAAAGTTCGTTGAGCTTGAGTACTGAGTAAATTTGGTGACTTCGGACCCAGATCCTATAAAATTTACAACCCAAACATACACCATGCCGAGTATTTACGGTAATTACGTATCGCGATTAGCTATCTAGCCATACTAAATATATGTGTATGAAGATTTATTGCAGAAATATATTTCCAACATGTGGTATCGTGGTATATTTGTGACAAGGATAATTCATTTCTCCGTATGTTTGTTGCAGTGTTACTAACTGCGAAATGTGTCGAGATGTTTGTTACGGCATGCCAACCGTGATGTAACTTATTACAGTATTTCTCGTAGGTTACGATCGACAGACGACGAACGTCAAGTGTCAAGCTCCCATTGGCCTTCGACCAAATCAAAATTCTAACATATTCCTTTGATGCTTCCATAGGATGCTGTCGGTAATTTGTAAAATTCCTGCGTTTATAAGTATTGCAGGTTGTGACGTTTCATTATATGCACATTGCTAACCATCTCTCTGTCTCTGTCTCTCTAAATATATATATATATATATATATATATATATATATATATATATAATATATATATATATATATATATATATATATATATATATACAATGTATATATTAAACAGAACTTCAACAACAAGTTTATCTAACTCAAGTTGGTTGAGAAGACGAGGTGAACCAGGTCCCATCAGTATAAAATGGAAAGGTGGGAAACACGACATTGTTTGTGACTTCAGTAAAAGAATGAAGCACCATGTTCTTGAGAAAAGTATAAAATTGTAAATTGACTTCAGAAAGGTAGGAAAACATTGTTAGTGACATAAAGGTGAACACAACATTTGTGTGACTTCAGAAAGGTAGGAAAAACACAACATTGTTAGTGAAGAAGGAAGCACAACATTAAAGGTAGTGACATTGTTAGGGACTTCAGAAAGGCAGGAAACACAACATTGTTAGTAACTTTAATAAAGGCAGGAAACACGACATTGTTAGTGACTTCAATGACTTCACAAAAGTGACTTCAGGTAGGAAGCACAACAATATTCAGAAAGGTAGGAAACACAATAGTAGACTTCAATAAGGCAGTAGACATTGTTAACTTCAATGAAGGTAGGAAACATTGTCAGAAAGGTAGGAAGTGACTTCAGAAAGGTAGTTAGTAACAGAAAGGTATTGTTAGTGACTTCAGTAAAGGTAAGAAACACAACACTGTTAGGGACTTCAGAGAGGTAGGAAACACATCATTGTTAGTGACTTCAATAAAGGCAGAAATTGTTTGTGGTAGGAAACACAATATTGTTAGTGACTTTGTTATTGTTAGTGACTTCAGAAAGGTAAAGTTAGTGAAAAGTTAGGGAACACAACTGTTAGTTGTAGGAAACATTGTTAGTGACTTCAGAAAGGTAGGAAACACAACATTGTTAGTGACTTCAGTAAAAGTAGGAAACACAACATTGTTAGTGACTTCAGTAAAGGTAGGAAACACAACATTGTTAGTGACTTCAATAAAGGCAGGAAAGACGACATTGTTTGTGACTTCAGTAAAAGTAGGAAACACAACATTGTTAGTGACTTCAGAAAGGTAGGAAGCACAAGATTGTTAGTGACTTCAGAAAGGTCAGTGAAGTAAAGTTAGGGAACACATCATTGTTTAACATTGTTAGTGACTTCAATAAAGGCAGGAAAACACAACGACTTCATTGAACACAACATTGTTGTGACTTCAGTAAAGTGACTTCAGAAAGGGAAACACACAAGTGACTGTAGGAAAACACAACATTGTTAGTGACTTCAGAAAGGTAGGAAACACAACATTGTTAGTGACTTCAGAAAGGTAGGAAACACAACATTGTTAGTGACTTCAGTAAAAGTAGGAAACACAACATTGTTAGTGACTTCAGAAAGGTAGGAAACACAACATTGTTAGTAACTTCAGTAAAAGTAGGAAACACAGCATTGTTAGTAACTTCAGTAAAAGTAGGAAAGGTAAAAGTAGGAAACACAGCATTGTTAGTGACTTCAGAAAGGTAGGAAACACAACATTGTTAGTGACTTCAGTAAAGTAGGAAACACAACATTGTTAGTGACTTCAGAAAGGTAGGAAACACAACATTGTTAGTGACTTCAGTAAAAGTAGGAAACACAACATTGTTAGTGATTTATGTAAAGGGACGCCCTTTAATTTTACAACATTGCCAAATCTGACGACCTGCAACGGGCCTGATGCATCTTCATGTAGCCTAAATTTTCTGGGTCGGCCATTTTTCATTAGTAGCCCGGGGTCAAAGTTTGATTTCTCAGCACATAAAATGACTTGAAACACTTGTTTTTACATGCTTTATACAACGGCGGCTTCGTTCAAACAACCGTTTTATAATGGTGTAACACCACAAGTTTTGGTAGAAAGTATTATGTACTTTATAGTTAAAGTTGATAACAATTTGGTCGTGCTAATGTATCTTTTTGTGAATTTTAAAAAGAATGTTGTTGATTTTTTTCAATGGGTGAATTCAAGGTCTATTAATTAATCGACGGTTGCTTTGGGTGAATAAACTTTAAACTTATTTTGCATGTCAATCTAATTAAAAACCGATATATATATATATGGGAAACGTAGTGTCAGAGAGAGAGAGAGAGAGAGAGAGAGAGAGAGAGAGAGAGAGAGAGAGAGAGAGAGAGAGAGAGAGAGAGAGAGAGAGAGAGAGAGAGAGAGGGAGAGAGAGAGAGAGAGAGAGAGAGATAGATTAACCCTCTGTGTTTATTTTCCCATTATATATTTAAAATCTTATGAGGGTGGGGGAGGGACATATTATATATACACAGAACAAAGGTTACTTTAGGCCCACTTCAAAAATGAATTATCATTCTGTCACATTTTAGTTGTTCACAATGTGAGTGGGTGTAAATACAAAACAAGCGGTGTCTTTTCAGTCCCAAAACGGTTTTGGCTTACCGAGAGAGTGGTTAAACAATAAATTTCTGGATATCTGTGTAAATTTATACATGTAAAGAAGTTTATATTTGACGACTGAGTGTAAATTCAACAATTAGAATAGGACAAAGTTCTTTCTACTCTTATCATTTTCATTTTGTTTGATCACGAAATTTAGAATTTAAAAGGTAAATCTAAAAGGTTCACGACTTTTTAAACTCATCTGCACGGGCATAAAAAGTCTCTGTGTCAGCGTATTTTGCTTATTTTTATCACAGTCGTGAATTACACTTAATTGTCAGGTCCCAACTGATTGTGTTAAGAATTTTGGTGAATGTGTAGAATTTGAATATATACAGCATGGTAGAATCTAATACTGTTTACGGGATGCGGAAATATCAACTGGCGAAACTTACCGAGTGTTAAGATCTCTATCCCACACCATAACTAAGTATTTCGTTCACGCCTATAAAATACTTGTATATTATTTGGTAACGTATGTATAGTTTAAGGGCATTTTGCAATGCCTATATTGAAACCAGCGTAAGGCGTTATATATCGCTGTCAAAACAGTGCGTATGTCCACATGGGTGAGATGAAGAAATCTCGAACCGATCTCTTACACAGTTGTCGGTCCTTGTGAACTAGTACCAGTGTACATAAACTAGCCTGGGATCCTGGCTAAATATTATAAACATAATACAACATACATTATAATGCTCAAGACGATCGTTTCTGTCAGTTAGACTTCATCAGTTGAGCTTCAATTCTTCACAGATTTTCTATAGAGAATGTCTCAGACAAGGCCGAATAATAAATCTAAACGTATAACCAAAATCCGTCAAAGAGTAACCACTGTAAATTGATGACTATGTTAGCTTTAGAAGAATTTAGAATTTTAAATGGTGCTTTCAGTGTGAAATACATGTATCACTTTAGTATAAGATTATCAGCTGGTACCGAAATACCAGGTACTAGGTTTATGTATACCCGCGGGGATTCAAACGGTCCACCAGAAGTGGCAACCGGCTAGTGGATATAAATATTATATTAAACATAATACGAAAGTCACAATGCTCAAGACGACCGCTTCTGTCAATTACACTTCATCAGTTGAGCGCCAATATTAAACAGATTTTCTAAAGAGAAAGTGGTATCAGACAAGGCCGAATAATAAATCTAAACGTATAACCAAAATCCGCCAAAGAGTAATCACTGTAAATTGATTGCTATCTTAGATTTAGAAGAATTTAGAATTTTAAATGGTGCTATCAGTGCGAACTGTTACTTTAGCCTACTGATGCTAACGCTGTAACGACATCGACGAAGGATGACTGGGACAGGAACCCAGGCTATACATAAACATGTAAGGTTAGGCTTTATACATCGCAACTAGTACAAATACCATGTACCCACTTTTTGATTTACCAGGGGTTTTACCAAAAAGTGGGAACATGATAATTCTTGTTACAAATTTCGAATACTCTGTTACGGGAGTCGGAAACATGTTGTTGATCTATATCGATTTTAGACAAAGAACACCATGAGATAAACGCTTAACATTTAGACTGAAGAAAAACAATAACTCATTCTAAATTTTAAAGGTAGATGGACATTTGAAAGGTTTGAATTTAAAAGTACCCATTAATAAGAAGTAATAAATACTGCGGAAACGAGAAATGGCCTTCTGTTATCCGCAAAATGTGTAACAGGTGAGCAAATCAACAGATCAGACAGAACGTAATTGCAGTCTCTGAGAGTTTACCTCACATTATGTCCATCGTTACAACAACAAGTAATTATTTTCTAAATGTATACTATCTCTAAAACGAGGTGGACTTATAAATGTATATACAGAACATTTCTTGCGGCTACATGTTTTCCCTGGGCTACCATTTAGTTACTGGAAATGGGCATTTGATTTAAACATTTAAAGGCATTCATGGCTCAATGGATTCCGGATGTCCTTAATTGGATAAACGTCTGGGGGGTGCTACTGGTGTATACCCATTCATGCTATACATTACAGTGCCGTAGGAAGCCTTTTGGTTATCCAATTAGTGCAACAGTGGTGGATGTAGAAAAAAATTAAAGGTGGGTGTTTTAGGCTGGAGACATAAAATTATACCTAATTTTGATGCAATGCATACATCATGAAAAGCAGGCAGAGGATTCAAAGCTGGAGTAGATGTAAATATAAAATTTATTCGCCGAGCGGAGCGAGGAGCAAAATTTTTTTGGAAATTTGTTTTTAATTGGTAACATAAAATTAAACCTATTTGTGTCATCAAAAGCAGACTGAGGATTCGTGGAGTAGGTGTAAATTTAAAATTTATTTGTTTTTAATTTTCCGACTTTTTATAGGAAATTAAGGGTTTCACAACTATTTTGTAAACTTTAGAAACACAGTCTCCCTAGTTACCTCACATAAATTTAATTGTTGGAATAATTGTCAGGCAATATTCATTAGGGGTCGTGTTTTATGCATCTAATAAAACAATATTTTTTCTCATTTGGGAGTCTGTACAAGCGAGAGAACCCGGTTACGATGTACCGAGGAAGAGATTACCAACCTTCCGCAAGTAAACTGAGAAACTTTCTCACAAAAAATAAGCTTAGGTTCCAGCGGGCTCGAACTTGCGCTGACAGGAAGTGAGATTTAAAGTACGATGCTCTGACCACTCAGACCCTACATGCTGAGAAAACCGTCAGACGAAAATATCTTCACCGAAATGTAGGGCAAACACAACACATAATAAAAAGTCAGAAATCTAAGTCTATAAAATCCAAGATATACCGTGAGACAATGACTGGCTGGATCCAGGATTTCGACGCACCCCCACCCCCGGTACCTAAGCCTGTGCATTAGCGGTGTAGGTTAATCAGTAACCGTTCGTCATAATGGACAATTAAGCAATTAAATAGATAGAGTGTCGATTGTTACTTCTTTTTGGAGGAGTCGGGGAATTGTTAGGCAGTCGGTCGGATATTTCGTCAGTCTGCTTAGAAAAATGCTTTTAAATTACGCCATAATATCTCAACATAATCTAAAACAATGGATGATAAATAAACATTTGAAACATGTCGTTAGATTAGCAGGTGTAAATAATTAATTTACTGGGTGGGTGTAAATACAAAATTGGGATTCTATAAGCGATATATAAAACCTGACTGGCCTTATATATCGCTGATAATATATATGCACACACACCAAACACACACACACACACACACTTATATATCATGTTCCAACATTTTTATTTACCAGGGGTTTTACCAAAAAGTGGGATAATGATATAGGGGGCCTATATAATTATATTCAATTGTGGAGTAATACTTGAGAGTTGGATAAATACACCTTCAAAGAAATGACACAAAAAATCACAAAACACCCATAATTGTTATTCGGAATGTTTGGATTACCATCAACTCACATCAACTAGGTAAACTGGCTAATTACAATTTTGATATTGATTTTTTTTTTCGTCCTAATGATTGTTTACAGCACCCTTTCTCAAGCGATATGCAAACATAAATGCCAACCAGCTATTAAACAGGGTTTTTTCACACAAATTATTTAAAACAGTAAGACACCTCGTTTCAAACCCATGTATCCTAATTCGGGTGCATTAAAAACGATTTTACAATGAATGACATTTTTCAGCAAATAGAAAGTTTTAACAGCAAAACTATTCAAAAGATTTTCTTCAATTCAAATTCTGTTTGTTTGTTTATTGTTGTTTAACGTCCCTCTCAAGAATATTTAACTGGTATGGATACGTCACCAAACGCCGGTGAAGGGCTTCAAAATTTGGCCTATACCCGGCATTTACGGCCATTGAGCAGTGAGGGTTCTTTAACGTGCCGACACAGAGCCGGCCTGGCTCAGTCGGTAGCGCGCTCGACTCTGGATCGTGAGGTCGTGAGTTCGAGTCTCGCCGGCGACAGGTTGGTTGACTGTCTTTCGGATGAGACAGTAAAAGCTGGAGGTCCCGTGTCACAGTAGGTGTTGGCACGTTAAAGAACCCTACTGCTCAATGGCCGTAAGTGCCGAGCATAGGCCAAACTTTGAAGCCCTTCACCGGCATTTAGTGACGTCTCCATATGAGTGAAATATTCTCGAGTGGGACGTTAAACAACAATAAACAAACAAACAAACGTGCCGACACCTACTGTGACACGGGACCTCGATTTATACTGTCTCACCCGAAAGACAGGAAACCAACCTGCCGCCGGCTGGACTCGAACTCACGACCTCACGATCAAGAGTCGAGCGCGCTACCGACTGAGCCAGACCGGCACCAAATCAAATTCTGTGAAAAATCTTTAATTTGAACTACTTCACAGTGGAAAGGGGCCTCCGCAGCCCAGTGGTTTGAGCATTGCGCTTTGAATCATGAAGTTTATCACTTCTAGCCAGCGCAGGTTCTAGCCCCGCTGGATCTCTAGCTAATAGTTGTGAGAAAGTTTGCCAGTTTACTTGCGGAAGGCCGGTTTTCTTTTCCCAGGTACATTGTAACCGGGTTCTCTCCTCCACCATTAAAAACTGGCCGCCACCATATACCTGAAAAATTGTTGAGTATGGCGTATTTAACACCATTCAAAATACACAGTGGAAAATACGGCCTCCAGACGTTTCAGCTCTTTTCGGCCGTCCGTCGATTCGGCCTTTGACGATTCGGCCCAATTCGATGATTTAGGTTATTATTTTCATGTTATTTTTCCAAATTGGCACAATACCCAAATTGGCCAGTTTTTTTTTACTTTTATGATATTCTGTTAAATACTTCGATAATTGTATTGCAGTGACAACCCTAACCGAAACGGAATTATGATAGCTAAATACCAGCACACAATTATTCATTAAACATATTTTCAAGTGCTCCGGCATGATACGATTGATTGATATTTAAACACAAACTGCCAAATGTCATTTAGTTTTACTTTTAGTTAAACTTATTTCGATATGCATTGTAATGTACATGTCTCCCGGTACAACCGAAACAGAAGTTTCCGTCCAAAGAAATATTTCCTTACAGTTTCATCATAATTATATCCCTGTAGGAAAAAGGAAATTTTTGTCGGCATGTTCATCTACATATGCATACTTCCTTATCATTTTCACTGAGACAATACATGAATTTGAAATTAACAAAATTAAAGTTCTTTAGTACGCCGCGTGCACGAAGGAAAACTGGCCGTTTCTGTAAGTTGTCGAGGCCAAAGGTATGATCAAGTCGAATTATATGTAAATAGCATCTTTACCTAAATTAAACATTAAAATTTTAATTCGTGAGTGAATCTTTGCTTATACACGTGTTTATTTATTTTAATCCATTTCGGTTGAAGTTTTACGAAGAGAAACTCGAACCCGTCTGACTCAGTCGGTAGCGCGCTCGACTCTTGATCGTGAGTTCGAGTCCAGCCGGCGGCAGGTTGGTTTCCTGTCTGTCTGATGAGACAGTAAAAACCGTGGTCCCGTGTCACAGTAGGTGTCGGCACGTTAAAGAACCCTCACTGCTCAATGGCCGTAAGTGCAGAGCGTAGGCCAAAATATGAAGCCCTTCACCGGCATTTGGTGACGTCTCCATATGAGTGAAATATTCTTGAGTGGGACGTAAAACAACAATGAACAAACAATAAACGAAGACAAACTCCGTTTTGATTACAGTAGGTAATTAAACTAAATCAAATTATATTCAGATCACAACTTTCTATACAATTCACACTTAATGAATATTTTTGAACCGATGTTTAGCTGTGTTTCTGTTTGATCTGTATCAGCGATCGCTGTGGGTATGACGAAAAACTTCGTTTCGGCAATTGGTCCGTCCGATACGGTAAGATATATTACATGTCATTATGAGTTTCAATACTTCAACTAAATACAATAAGTAGAAATTGTACTTCAACTCTAACTGTAATCACAGTCAACAGATTGTCATGAACGACGGAATTATTCGGGTAAGTATGTCAATCAATATGGATACCGCGAATCGAACCCATGACCTTACAAGACCTTGTTGTGATCTAATATAACTTCTACCTTTCTACAATACTAGATCATGGCGCCAAAGTCTCATGTTATGTCTAGCATGGCTCCAGCAGTGCTTGTACCATAACACGGGGTTGAAGGAGAAGAAGTAAATAAAAGCAACATCACTGCACACGTACGCATATGTAAGCTGAAAATTAAATAAAATACATCACATGTATATCATGTTTCCCTGATGCACGGTCGTTTGGGAATTCACCAAATTAATAAGCTTGGGCTACTTCACGTACATATATCGATTGGTTTTTTGAAACTAAGAAATATAGTCTACCATATTTATTGATATGTAAAACGTCACAATACTCTCATTTGTATGGGGCGCTGTTTTACTTTTTAATACCATTTAGTGATATCACTCAATCGAATAGGTAATATCACTCATTCAATAAGTGATATCACCATTTGGAATACCGAATAAGTGAATATCACCGGCGAATATGTGATATCACCTATTCGAATTAGTGATAGCACTTATTCGAGTAAATGATATCATTTATAGAAAAGAATAAGTGATATCACCTATTCAAATAGGCGATATTACCCATTCGAATTGGTGATATCGCTGTACGTTTTTATAATTGATATCACCAATTCGAATTGCTGATATTACCTATGAAACGTAATAACTGATATCACTCATTCGAATTGGTGATATCACCTATTCAAATTTGCAAACAGTAAAAACCTTATGTTCCCCATTTCTTCCATAAATGTAGATTCGGATTGAATATCACAAGGCCTATATCTATGGAAGAACAAACTTTAGCGCAAAGGACGATATTCTCAAGAAGGTCCAACAAACAATATTACTTTCACAACGTCGTTGGGATAACAACGATGTGGATTGTAATAAGATGATATGCGTCATGCCAAACTTGAGATCGCTTCGGTTGTTGAGAGGTAGACCAGTTGGAAATGAAGATAGGGAATGCTAAAAATTTGTAATGCCCATGATGGCACAACTCATATTTTTGTTAGACCCAGGAATATTTTTTATTTTTGTTCAGGGAGCATTCATTGGTATTGATTTATATTCATTAGTCGAATAGGTGATATCACTCATTCGAATAAGTGATATCACTTATTCGAATAGGTGATATCACTTATTCGAATAGATAACATCACTCATTCGAATAGGTGATATCACTTAAGAATTTTGAAAAGTGACATCATCTATTCGAATAAGTGATATCACCTATTTGAATTGATGATACCACTTATTGAATGAGTGATATACCTATTCGAAAGAGTGATATCACTAAATGGTATTAAAAAGTAAAACGGCGCCCCATACATTTGAAACCGATTTGTCTACGAAATAAGAATAGATGTCGGGCAAATGTTTTCCCACCCTGTATAAGGTGCGACAATTCCATTCCTAAAGTGTCGGGACTACTTTTATCAATATGTTTTTGTCGTCTGTTTGTAAACAAAGATGGACGTAGTCTCTCTTTTATACCAGTTGTCTGTTTCAAACTGAGATTAAAAGAGCCAAACGCCACTTTGATGGAGGTAGGCCTATAGCGAAATCCCAATCCTCACGTATTGATGTATCGCCGACCCCCTCAAATTGATGTTAGAGACTCTCTTTATTCGCCGCCAGGAGGCGGCGAATATTTCAAATTAAGTTAGGAAGTAGTATATGGAAGGAGCTGTTAGTTTTTTTGAACGCGGAAGTTTGTTTATTGTTGTTTAACGTCCCACTCAAGAATCTTTCACTCATATGGAGACGTCACCAATGCCGGTGAAGGGCTTCAAATTTTGGCCTATGCTCGACACCTATGGTCATTGAGCAGTGAGGGTTCTTTAACGTGCAGACACTCACTGTGACACGGGACCTCGGTTTTTACTGTCTCAGTCCGAAGGACAGGAGCGTATCCGGGTTGGTAACCATTTCACATACTTCCCTGCCCAACCCGGGTTCGTAATGACGTAGTAATTTTATTTGAGGCAAAAACGCTATTAAATTTCAGATCTGAAAGTGATGTTGGTTTGTTTCATAAATAATCAGGATCTAAATTTTTTTAATGCAATTAAGGTATAATACCGCAATTCGTATTTTTTGTAGAGACATAGACATAAGAAATGAAATAACGATAAGTGGGAGACATTAGTCGAAATGATGGGAGCAATCATTACGTGATTGCTTTTGATTTTGATAAGAGCATGATATCCTATTATATAAGTTTAGTGGACGACGGAAATTTGGAACAAAATGTTTTTTATCATTTAAAAATGATTTTCGTTTGTGCAAAACGGAATAAATATAACACCGAAAACGAAATGTGTCGTATGAAATATTGATGATTGGGAGAACAACAAAGTGAAAACGGGTCGGACGATTTACCGAAACAGACCTTAATTACTGAAGCACACCATTTTTACTTTTATTTCGACATAAAAACTGTAGTACATGTTAAAGTCTACATATAATAAAATGTTACTTTTAACACGAGTTTTGTGTAATAATGGATAAAGTCAGAATTATCATGTTAAACAAGATCGAACCACTCTAGCCGGCTAGGCCAACAATGAACGAAACAGACTGGAATATGGACCATTGATTCTGAATTATTCCATAAATGGCATTTTCTAAATTACGTTTTTCTATTTTCACAAAAATACATGTACATGTATATATACTTTGGCGGCGAAGGCATATTCTACGACACAAATAAAAAACACTTTGTGTCCAGTCTTTCTATTTTGTACACAAAAACATGTATATCTGGTGGGGCAACTTTTTGTCGTAATCGATATTAAAATTAACTGAAAGCTTGCATTCATTTATTCCCAAACTTCCTTTGAAATACCTTTGGCGGCGAATTGATGCTTTGCATCAACTTTTTCTTGTTCTCATATGAAATCAACTATGTGTTATGAGTGGGTAACACGCTTTGTACAAAAACCACTATCCATATAATATCCAGTCTTTCTTTTTATGTACTGTAACAACTTTAAAGACTTAAAATAAAATTCCCCGTCGTTTAACGAGGTCTTAGCCAAGAATTGTATTTAAGTACATCATTATAAAATCATCTAAATACAGTGAATACGTTACATCACACAAAGTGGAATTTTAAACTGAAAATAAATATTTACGTAGGTACGCCGTTGAGCAACTCAAAAGGTCGTCTTGTGTCGGACAAATATGACCTTAATAATATCAATAGCTTTAGACCCTAGGCAGAGTTTTTGTTGGGGCCTGGGCGTGAAAAGTGTAGGAATATGTGTGCGGTAATGTAGCTTTTTAATCGTTACGCATGGACAACTTGATTTGTTTTTAAAAGTTTCTTGAGAAATGCAAAAATAATTGATTAAGTTGGGCTATGATAAATTATTCAAATATTTCTAATGTAAATACATGATGAGCGAGAGGTTAATGTCTAAACGCGACAAAGCAATGAATGCTGATTTATGAGTTTGTTTATTTTTATGACATATCTGCGTTTTTCTCTATGTCGGGCAGTACTTGATCAAAGGCATCGCTTTAAATCTACTAATACACATCTCGACAGGTGTAATTGTCTACATTGGGGTAGAGATCTCAGCTACACACCAGGTTCTCCG
Organism: Atrina japonica; assembly: GCA_030159075.1. Taxonomy (NCBI): domain Eukaryota; kingdom Metazoa; phylum Mollusca; class Bivalvia; order Pterioida; family Pinnidae; genus Atrina; species Atrina japonica. The sequence goes on from BROG01000284.1 coordinate 166,189, forward strand.
ATATTTTCTGTGATACATCCTCTGTGCAGAATTTACACGTGGAATAAGTCAGCTTCGCTTATATGATTGATTTTTCTGCATTTGGTACAACGCCAAGCAGCGGAGTTTTGCGACAAGGTACACACACACGCGCGCGCGCACACACACACACACACACACTGAGTTCGTATATATGTATTAAATACACACTACAGAAGTAATACGAGTCTTTGGCCAAATCTATACATACACCCAAGTAATAGTAAACCCCAAGCAGCAAGATATACCTAGAATATATAAGGTCTGAATTTAAACCATTGTTCAACGACATACCCTGACCTCCTCTTCCGTCAGTCCTGCCTCTGCAGCAATCAAAGTCACATCTAGATCTGTCGGGTTTCGATTTTGCTGAAAATTAGTCTCCAATATCTTTTCTTGTTCCGCCCGTACCCTTGGGAGCAGGTAAGAAGGTGTCAAATGTGCTTGGATATTAGAATTTCCCACGGACATTGTTAATTTTTCACTTCTCAACTCGGAGCTGATTTTTAGCATCTACATCAGCAGTGATAGTATGTGACAGACTCGAGATTGTTAATTGGCTTGTCCTTAAGTTCTATATAACGACAGATTTAAGTGACCGAATCACGGAAATCGGTTAATCCTATACGAAATTCCGTAACTGCTGATAATAACACTAGCTCGGTGACTTTCAACTCGGAATAGAAACTATATAAATAGACGCTCTCCACACGTATATACTAAATGTACATGTATGTCGTATTTCCCGTCAATGTTGCTACACATCCGAGTACTACTAGTATAAATCTAGTAATGTGCCAAATGTAAATAAATCTAGGCCTACTGCTAGCTATGAACAAATATTCCCAATCAATTCATCGTTCGTTCCTGTGTTCGTACATACAATAAATGCTGGCCTTTCAACACAACTCATACCACACCACTGGTCTTAAAAATACGCGATGTCTTATCGAGTTAAAAATTACCTGGGATCTATCGATCGTTGCTATTTCCGGGTAAGTTACGCTAGCATCTAAAAAGGAGAACCAACAATAAACGTGAAAGATCAATAAAGTTTAATACACCTAGTTTAGTACATGTAAATACGTTACAGAAAAAAAAATCTTGACAAGAATTGAAGAATTAATACGCAACATTCTCTTGTAAAACCGGCGATTTAAGCTTTTATATGTCGCTGGTATAAGCTAAACCCGCAATGCCATGATCTTGAACTAACAGTTAACATTCATTAGTATTCTTTTTCATGGGGTCTATGAGTACCTATCAATCAATGATTTAAAGATATATAGTCTATCAATGACCCATAAAGTATTGGTATTGTTTGCAAGTGTGACTTCTATAATTAAAACAAACCGTATGTTTGTGTGTGTTCGATTTGTAAACTGAAACTACTACTTTTTGTATTCAAAATTACCGTAGTCTGATTTCACGAGATAATCTACGTTTCTGATATTCAATGTATGCTAGCAAGTTATGTATCTATATAAAATATTCTCTCTCTCTCTCTCTCTCTCTCTCTCTCTCTCTCTCTCTCTCTCTCTCTCTCTCTCTCTCTCTCTCTCTCTCTCTCTCTCTCTCTCTCTCTCTCTCTCTCTCTCTCTCTCTCTCTCTCTCTCTCTCTCTCTCTCTCTCTCTCTCTCTCTCTCTCTCTCTCTCTCTCTCTCTCTCTCTCTCTCTCAACATATTCCCTCAATGCTTCAGGATGCTTTCTGTAATTTGTAAAATTCCTGTCAGTTTTATGCACTTGTAGATTGTGTCACGTTTCATTGTTTGTGGTTTTGGTCTGATTAATGGTTTCTCTGGTACTATGTTATAGTTTCTATGCCAAACATTCTGTACTTCACCAAATATACAGTAGGGAGACAAAAGTGAGTAAACATTTTATTTTCCTCTATATATTTCATATAAATCCACATTTTTTTCCAAATATTCAGGTAAAGTCATTCTAAAGCAACTTTAATAAAACTTACACCATAAAACTCAAAATTTTATTGTGTATGAGTATAATGTTAAAATTATCAGTTTTCAACATCTCAACAAAAATATAAACTCTTAATGTCATAATTCCTATGAAGATCTATATAAAATATACATTAAAAATTTTTATCCTCAGTGTAAAACACATCAGTATTTAAAAAAAAAACAATAAAATGAAAAGCAAAGCAAAAACTTCAAAACATAACTTCTTTATAGGGACCGAATGGTACTGAAGTTGACTAAGAAGCAATTTTTGTAACAAATGTGGTTTTATATGAGTTGAATTGAAATTGAAACTATCTATCTAACACCGAACTTGATCATTCAATGCTTCAGAATTTTGTCGGTGTAACTGAGAAAAGTTACCCCATAGAAAAACTACCCGGGATCATTATTCATTGTGTTATTTTTGGAAATAACCAGTTGTTGTTTTTTTTTTCACTTTTTATTCTTGTTTTCCGGTATTCCGGCCTTCATTGACATATATTATTATTTACCAAAGTTTCTTGTGAGTTGAAGTTGATACAAATGTACGTCTTCGGTTTCTCTCTAATCTCACATAATTTTCCATGCTCGTAATTTGGAATCGTTACCCAGTCTCCGTTTCCAGTCGATGTTTGTAACATCATGTTTCCGTTCCGAGACTATTGTCTAATAGCTCCGAGTTAACAATCAACCCATGCCTCTAAGTCTAGGATACCTACCAAATAACGATGCTTATAGTGCAACACCATGTTAAATCCCATTTTTATATTCAAATCGGCGGCTTGATTTAAATACGTGGTATCAAAGTGTGGTTCCGCTGTAAACCATTAAGCCCTTGGGACCCGTTTTACGAAAGGTCCTAAGTCCTAAATCCTAACTTTTAGTCCTAACTACCATGGTATCGCATCGCTGATTGGTCATTCCCATGACAATTAGGACTAAGACTTAGGATTTAGGACTAACGACTTTTCTAAAAACGGGCCCCTGTATATTTGTCTATTTCTTTTAACAACCATAGAGCCGACTTGGGTCAGTCGGTAGCGCGCTCGACTCTTGATTGTGAGGTCGTGAGTTCGAGTCCAGCCGGCGGCAGGTTGTTTCCCGTCCTGCGGATGAGACAGTAAAAACCGAGGTCCAGTGTCACAGTAGGTGTCGGCACGGTAAAGAACCCTCACTGCTCAATGGCCGTAAGTGCCAAGCATAGGCCAAAATTTGAAGCCCTTCACAGGCATTTGGTGACGTCTCCATATGAGTGAAATATTCTTGAGTGGGAGGTTAAACAACAATAAACAAACAAACATTTAACAACCATGTGCAACAACTTGTAAATATACAGCGTCAGCGGTACGGGTAATTACATGTTGTGCTAAAACACTCGAATAAAAATCCTAAATTATCAAAACTTTTCTTCTAGATCATTTTGATCAGCATTTTAATCTGATAAAACGTTTGAACACCAAAATTTTCCAAAATATAATATTTTATAGATTTTCAATAAACATGATAAAAGACTATTTCGACATTTCAAATTTTTGAATATAAGTTAATGTCTTTCAGATATTCTAAAATGATGTCGCCAGCGACATTATTAAAAACACTATTAAGATCTGTCTCGGAGTAATATTTCTCACTGATAAGTTTAAAATCTGTACATTCTGTTAAAATATGTTTAATTATTAGTCTTGAACCACACGGTATACATTCCGGTGGTTCTTCTAACTATCTGTTTATGTAAGGTTACTGTGACCAATACGAAGTCTGGTCAAAGTAACCTTAGCTTTTCTATTACTAGTGAAGACTGGTGGATTATTGAAAAATTTGGTATTTATTTCATGTAATTTATTTTCAGTAAAACAATGGTTAGGTAAGTTATCGATAAGACAACTCAAGTCTTCACGCTTCAGCAATTTTCACAACTCGTCTTGTTGAGATAGATTAAATCTACCGCTATCCATGGAATTTTTGTGAGAAATTGTTCTCACGTCACCGACAGGCGGGATAACCCCCATAGCGTTTGAAACTGTGTAAAAGGCGACCAAACTACGGCACTCCTTTAGTGACATAGAATACAGTATATTTTTTATTGTTTAGTTATATTGTGCGCACAGTTTAATTATATTGTGCGCACAGTTTTGCTATATTGTGCGCACAGTTTAACTATATTGTGCACAGTTAAGTTATATTGTGCTCACAATTTAACAAATATTATATTGAGTGCACAGTTTAATTATATTATGCGCACAGTTTAACAATCATTATATTGTGCGCACAGTTTAACAATCATTATATTGTGCGCACAGTTTATTTATATTGTGCGCACAGTTTAGCTATATTGTGCACACAATTTAGCTATATTGTGCGCACAATTTATTTTATTGTGTGCACAGTTTAGCTATATTGTGCGTACAGTTTAGCTATATTGTGCGCACAGTTTAACCGTATCTGAATATTTAAGAAGAGGCCCAATGGGGCCTTAGATCGCTCATCTGGTAGATTTGTTCAATATTACATAAGAAGTCAAAATGTCTTCAAGATTATATTTTCTGTTTAATTACTAGTAGTTGATTTTCAAATATGTTCCCAGTTGTGACTCCTTTTGGAGCCTCTATGTGTCTTAGCTCCTTTTCCTTTGTAATCATTGTGCGGCTTAAATGGGGATAGTTTCTGCAAAATATTGTTTGTTTACTTACATGTCTGTGACCTAAACCTTCGACCCCATGACCATGACAGTTTGTCAAACTGGTTTAACTATATTATGCGCAAAGTTTAACTTTATCTGAATATTTAAGAAGAGACCCAACGAACAACTTTATAACATATCTTTGGACACAATATGTCTATAGTAAAATCCATATAACCTGGCGGTTGGAGTCTTGTGAAACCTCAATTTCATTTTTAAAAAATGTAGCTATGGACTTGACAATGCTGTATACCAAATTTGAAAGAAACCTAATCATCCATTCGGTTTATGAGAAGATTACCAAGTTTTGATCCCTTTTTGCCCATTTGGAGCCATATGGACCCTAGGCCCTTTGCATTTTCAAAAGCTATGTGGCTTCATACGTGGTTAGTTTCTGGCAAGATTGGTTTGGTTTGGTGTCGGTCCATTGTTTTTTTATTTGTTTGTTTGTTTATTGTTGTTTAACTTCCCACTCAAGAATATTTCACTCGTATGGAGACGTCACCAAATGCCGGTGAAGGCTTCAAATTTTGGCCTATGATCGGCACTTACGGCCATTGAACAGTGAGGGTTCTACTGCTGTGACACTGGACCTCGGTTTTAACTGTCTCATCCGAAAGACAGGAAACCAATCTACCGCCGGCTGGACTCGAACTTACGACCCCACGATCAAGAGTCGAGCGTGCTATCGACCGAGCCAGGCCAGCTCCTATTGTTTTTAAGAAGAAGTAAAACAAAGTTGACGAAAAGCGTATTTTCTGTTTACCTAGGTGTCTGTGACCTTGACCCTTGGGCCTGTGACATTGAAACATTGTCACAACGATTATTTTGATAATTCCTAACGTATATCCTGGTCGACATAAGGTCAGTCAGGTTTGGGATAATAAGTCATTTGTATAAAACCATACCATAAGTCATTTGCTTGCCATACGATTGTTTATGATCAGATTTCAATTCATAAGTACTAGTATATCAGTTTTAACCAACTTTTAGACATTTACAAATTAAAAAAAATATGGTTGAACAAAATTTTGCAGGAACTATCCCCATATAAAGTCGCGTGTTTGCAAGAGAGCTAGTACACACATACAGGCTTCAAAAGGCGTCTCAACTAGATACATTTTTAAAAATCAAGGAATTAAACAGAAATTATCATTTTTAGACATTTTTACTTCTTATGCAATGTTGAACAAATTTGCCAGGTGAGCGACATAAGGCCTCTCTTCTTTTCTATTCAGATAAAGTTAAACTGTGCGCACAATATAGCTAAACTGTGCACAATATACCTAAACTGCGCACAATATAGGTAAACTGTGCGCACAATATAACTAAACTGTGCGCATAATATACCTAAACTTGCGCAAAATATAGTTTAAACTGTGCGCACAATATAACTAAACTGTGCATACAATATAATGTATGTTAAACTGTGCGCACAATAAAGTTAAACTGTACGCACAATATAACTGAACTGTGCGCACAATATAGTATTTGATAAACTGTGTGCACAATATAACTAAACTGTTATTAAAAAATATACTGTATTCTATGTCACTTTACAAAAGAATTATAAATTTCGTTTCCTATGACTTTTAATTTATAAAAAAATATCAACAAAGTGTTGTAGGTGTTTTCAATTTTCTTCTCATGAACCAATGATCAAACTTTCAAATTTTGTATTCGTGATTGTTAAGTCAATATCTACAAAGTGTGCCAATGAAAACGAAAATTATATTGTTTATAATTTATAATTTATCGTTTATAAACGAGTGACAAGGTCGCGCTTCAATAATAATGGGTACAGTTTTTATAAAAAATACAAATAACTCAAAACAAATTGACTTTTTGTATACAAAATATTATATATAGTTGTAGGTAGGTCAAATCTTATCATATCATTCCATTACATGTAGTTTATTTTTATTTTATTATTTTTTTTCCAATACATCACGGCCTACATTTCGTTAAGTCGTGACTCGTAATAAATGAGCTTGTGTGGGCGTTCTCGCTTAAAATTGAAACATCTCCACATCAATTTTACTTTTCACACGAATATCAGTCGTAAAGAGAAAAGAAGATATCACTTATACTCCAAGATTTATCCAGTTTCATGGGTAATGAAACTTGCGTGTCACGGTATATTGTAATGACAAAATTAATATCGGAATGACACGCAAATCTTGATATTCTCTTGTTAGAGTGTTGAATTTTAACATTGTCTGGTGGGGTAATTTCACGCTTTATCCAACAACTTTAATTAATACTAGTATAAAAACTGGGTCCGGGAAGCCGTGACAGGGGCTCTCTCCACCCCAGAATAAGTATTGTCAGCATAATGTAATACAAAAAAAAAAACAATAAGTGCATCACCATTCTTGGCTAAACAGAAAATTTTAACAAGTAAAAAACAAAAATACAATGTGAAATCATGTGTTAACACGCGTCTAATGTCCCCAAGAACAGTACCCCATACTATTGTTATCATTAAATAAGTGAAACTGCAGATGTTTTGTACTAAAGCAGAAGACATTAGCATATCATATATACACAAACATCATGGAATTTCATTTATAGTGAAACTTGTTCTGTTATTCAATATCATTATTGTCGAAATGGTGTCCGAATATGGCATGCAACATTTTCGTGACATGGTCGGGTATGACGCATACACCAAAATATTTGCTTTATTTATTAGTAGACCCGAGTCTTTATCGCATTGAATCCAAGGCTTCCGACCAAGTAACATGTTGCTGAAGTTATTATCTACATGTATTTTGTTTTGTTCTGTGTTGCCGCTAGTTTATCCCCACGGATACCTAACTTCACCTTCTGATCGATATGCAGCATTCTTAGCTGGTTTTTCCAACGTACCAAAATATCAAAACTACAAGGGAAGAAACTGCGGCGGGAGGAGTGTGAGTTACATTTTATTATCATGTTTTGTTTAGTTTTTGTTTTTACTATTGTTGTTGTTGTTGCATTTCCATTAACTCACTATGGCATTTCTTTGCGTAACTGGTGTTTTCCGCGGTTATTACCCGTACATGTGCATACGGGTCATACTAGTAAATAACTCGGGATAACTCGAGCTTTCTGGGAGGTTTAGTGTTAAGTTGTAATTACTTGCATGACTTAGAACCAATGGATTCAACACTGTCACAAACAACCTACATATATGCACTTTCATGGACAAAAAAATCCTGAAATTTTATAATAGAAATAATACAAGTTACGCTAGATCTAAGCGGTACTTTTCCTTTGCTTTGTGCAAATTCTTGTTTTGAATTATTCTTAAACTATGTTACATATCTATTTATTCATTTTCGTTATAAATAAATTATTATTTTTTTTAAATTCGTTTGTCATTTTATACCGACTATTTTATACCTGTTATTTACGAGATTTACGGCCGAGTTATCATTTCAACATTGCGTCTAGATCTGTTACTGCGGTTCTAGTGAATCATTATCCTTTCCAAATTGTCCATTGATATAGGCCTACATGATTAAACCTCCAAACTGGTCCAGGGTATATTTCCCAGACTTCAGTAAGAATTGTAACTGTTTTTCATCTTTATTTCTCTTTATATGAAAAACATCAAATTCATGGTGGTTGTAACCCCCATATTACCTGATCGAGCTCCAGATCCACCAAGCTAATGAATAATGACATTAGATATGAATAGTTCAGTACCCTCATCAGACTCCTAGCATTTGACAGTGGAATGGAACAAATAGTATGACACCATGAAACCTAAATACAAAATTGCCAAACTAAACCAAAGATATCAAAAGTCTCTTCCACTCTACATTTTGCTATAAAATGCAATCAGAACAGCCTCAGTTAAACATGAAATTGCTATTTCACCAAATTTTGTATATGGCGGCCACCACTTATTTATCTGGCGGCCTCACTTAATTCAAGTCTGATTGAGGCTGAGATCGCTTCATGATCTCGGGTCCTGGGCTGACTTTTAAAGTCCATTTTAGTCTAAACTTGAAACTTTAATAACGAAATAATCATCGTAACTATACCAGACCTTACACATATCGGATATGCCTAGTTTATCACACTCTATTACGCGCAGCAGGTGATAATGCTTGAAGTTATCACACGATGTGACGCGCAGTGGGTGGTAATACATAAAGAATAATACGTGACAAAATCTGTATCGCATGCCATATCAACCCTAGACTCCAATATCAGACCGAGGGCCTGAGGGTTGATATGTCATGCGATACAGATTTTATCATGTCTTGTTGTTTTATCAACGATAAAAATATATTTTTTTAATTAATGTTATATTCACGACTTGTGTCCCTCAATGGAAATTCCTATGCGGGAAGATTACGGAGTATGCCAACACAAACTGTCTATACAACTTAAAATTAGCCTTCCTCAAGACACTTAAATAAAACAAATAATATCATACTTTAAATATATGATAAAAAAACATGACAAAATCTGTATCGCATGACATATCAGCCCTCGGGTATGAAAGGCCGTTTGGGTCACAAACGGGATGACCTTACGCGATGAACACTTTGGGCGTTAAAAATCACCTTTAACGCGTTAAAAGTAAAATCGAAGAAGTACCAATCAATAATCAAAACTCAAGTCCATTACAACACGGTGAATTAGATGTGTAAATGGTCTCAACATGAAGAACAATTACGAATCCCAAACGGGATAAGACTAGGTGTTCGAAAGGAGTCATCACTTTGAACACGTTCAACATACTTTTTGCATGCAAAAATTGATTTTTAACGTGAAAGAGGATATTTCAACGCGTTGGTGTTTATTTTAAAGTTTTTGCATGCAAAACAGGGTTTTAACGCGTTAGAAATGGAAATTTACGATATGAACTTACGTGATGAAATTAACCAATCAGACGCCTCGTTTCGTTTAATTAGTAATGAAATGGCGCCAGATAGCGAGACGCATTTTCATTACAACTCAAGTTTGTGCAAAAAATACCGACATAGTCTATTGATTTCTATATTTTTTAAAATCTAAATACAATAATAGTTCGGATTAAAAAAACTTGTTCGTTTGCTAAATATCGGTGACTGAATTTGACATAACATATTTTTCTGTCCGGGTATCTCCGAGATCGAAACACTGTCATTTGGTCACGTTTTTAGGTACTAAACATCGTTGACATTTTACATCTTACATGTGCAGATACTCCCGGCATATGAAAATGGTTAATTTTCTCTTTTTCCAGGATTCAAAAAGTTAATTATTCTTTTGGTCCAGTTATTTTTATAACACAATTCTTTGTCATGACCTAGATATATACCTAATACTTTTGTACATGAATTATTCAACTTAGTGATATTGGTCTCCCATCAAAATGCATTCTGTCTTTGATAAATTTAGTTTCATTCCTGAGTATTTACTAAAAATAGTTGTCTCTTCTAGAGCTTTTCTTAAAGATAATCTATTTTTTAAAGAAAGTGTACAGTCATCTGCATGTTGTATAATTTTGATTTCACTATTCATGCCTTTTTTCTGAAACATTTTATTTCATTATTTTTATTTATTTTTATAGATAATACTTCAGCCATAAAAAATGAATATTATTGCAGAACCAGGACATCCTTGTCTAATTCCTTTGTGCATTTTACAAGATTTAGACAACCAATTGTTGTTTTCAAATCTGAATATTGAGTTTTTATATAAGATATTTATCCATTTCACAAAATTTTCACCAAAATTAATTTTTTTAAAGTCTGGAACATAAAAGGCCATTCAGCTGAATCAAGAGCTTTTAGAAAATCTGGGAATAGTAGCAATGATTCTTCATCATAATTTTGACAATATTCAAATATGTCTATAATTAATCTAGCATTCATTCCAATATTGCATCCTTTAATTTTTTGAGATTATATTATCTAATATTTTTTGAAGTCTTTTGACAAATACAAAAGCTATTATTTGGTAATCAGTGTTAGTAAGACTTATTGGCTGGTAATTTTCAAGTAATTTGTTGTCTCCTTTTTTATATAATAAGGAAATGACTGATATTCTTTGGGAATTTGATAAAGATTCTTTTTCAAAAGATTTTTTTAACAAGAGAAAAATAATTCTTTTAATTCTTCCCAGAAGAATTTATAAAACTCACCAGGTAATCCATCAATTTCTGGGGACTTATTTGTCTTCAAGTCAAATACAGCTGACTTACATTCATCTAAAGTAATTGATTCATCTAATTTATCTTTTTGTGACTCAGACAAAACTTTTTCAAAGTTTATATTTTGTAAATAATTCTTAACTTAATTAGAATTTAAATTTTTAGACTTATATAAATTTTCATAAAAAGACACATTTGTTGCAATATATCTCCATCCTTAGAAAGTATATTTCCTTGATCATTTATCAGTTCTTTAATTTTAATATTTGATTGTCTATTTTTTTCAAGTCTTAAAAAATATGAAGTATTTTTTCCCAATTTTCTGTCCAATTTGCATGTGATCTTATTTGTGCTCCTATTGCTTTATTATTTATTATTAATTACTTAACTCATTCTCTAAAATTCTTCTTTTATTCATGTCTATCAAACAAGATTGTGTATTTTCTAATTTTATAATTTCCCTTTCCAAGGTGCGTATTTTTTCTCTACTTTTTTTATTAAACCGTTTAATACAAACATTTTTTATTCCCTGTCTTAAATTTTCCCAAGAAACTTGAGAATCATCACTCTTATTTTCAAAACATATAAGAAAGTTTTTCATTTCATTTACAAAAGTATTATTTATTAATGATGAAACATTAAATTTCCAATATCCAGGACCTCTTTCATTTTAATGAATTATTATATATAAAGAAAGACACATGTGATCACTCATTCTAGTTCCGTTTGAATGTGTACCCGGAACTTGTCTTAGACTTAAACATTTCATATCATATTTAAAAAGTTTAGATACAAAAATATAGTCTAGTCTACTCTTTGGTACATTTGTTTCATCACACCATGTATTACCATTTTTATCAGGATAAAAGGGGTAGAATGTTAAAATCTTCTTCCATTGACTCTTTTCAAAAGCCATTGAGTGGATTTCAACCAAACTTGGCAAGAAATATTCCCATGGGCAGTTGTTTCAGCTTTGTGAACAAAAAGGATGTGGCCCTTATAGGGGCCCATTACTTGCAGAAAAGGGGTTAAGTTTGACAAATCTTTTAAAAAAATCTCATGAACCAACAGTTTGATTGACTTCATATTTGATATTGAAATAGGGCAAGGTCTACAGAGTTTGTGAACAAAAAGAAAATTGGGTCAATAATGGCCCCACTTGACTGCCAGATGAGTAGCAAAGAGTGATATCATTACAAAACAAAATAACCTTCATTTTGACATTCCATGTACATATCACTCAGGTGACTGTTAAGGCCCATTGGGCCTCTTATTTATTTAATTTCTCTTATTCATTATTAAGTGAAGGTCAAGAATGACCAGTGTCCTGTCATATTGGTTGTGCCAAAATCTTTACAGTTTATTTGCTTTTATTTTTGTTTCTTTGTTGAATTTAACAGTTGATTACTTTTATTCAGCTATTAAACATTTCCTGCAAATGGTCTTAACATTTTTCATCAGTTGCATCTTGCCTTTTTGTTTTGACCAATATGCTAATCCTGGATATTTTTCACCATGAATTCTGGCCCTGCCTTTTTTCAAATTTGATCCTAGCCCCACCACCCACCCCAAAATTCAAATGGTCGCCCCCTAAGCAAAACACAGAACAAACCATGAAGGTTGCACACACAACAGAGATTACACCCAGACAGAACACAATGGCAAACAGGAAATGAAAAACAGACATTTAAATTTTGTTTATTAAATTAACAGTGCCATTAATTAATTAAAAGTGCCTTCATGTACTTTTTTTTATTTACAAATTCTTTTTCCATATTGTCAACATGTCAGAAATCCAGAAAAAGGCTTCCTAGACCTTTTACAAATCCAAATTTTTCTTGACTCCTTCATCATGCTCATGCATTTGTGTTTGATGAAATTCAATTTTTAGGTACCAATGATAAGTCTGCCAGTTTAATGGAGTATTTGGCCAGGATAAAAATGAGTCGCTCTGTGACAATTAACTGTCTTGGATTTTCTTTTCACATTGAACACTTCTGAGAAGCGTACTCATGTAAATGACAAAACAGTGGTTTTGTGTCTGGAAGCCAGAATACCTCCTTTAGTTTCCCAATAGTCTATCAACAAATTATTTTTAACAATAAAGAGGTAATAATTAAATGTCTGTGGGATACTAGGCCCTGATCTTCAGTAACTTTTCATAGCTAATCCAACCTTCTTTTGAGTTTTTAAGTTTTTAAAAAGTATAATTTTATGTCACCAGCCTTAACTCCCCCCTTTAAAATTTTCTAGATCCACCACAGTTTTTTATTGCAACAAACATTTTCATAAACAAATTTTGCTCCCCCTTTTGATTTTCTTCCTATGCCACTCTGTATATATATATATATATATATATATATATATATATATATATATATATATATACTTTAGATAGATAGATTGATTGATTGATTTGATTGGTTGAGTGATAATAGAACAGTTTACATTGATTTTGCATTGATTGTTATTTCACAACAATTAAAAATAACACATTTATTCAATTGATAAATCCTTTATATTTCAGTACCCAAAATATGATAAATTTGTTTAATTCATCAAGGATTTTATTTTCTAGTATCAATGGTATACCGTAGGCGGAAAGTGTGGAGTGTGTGGTGACAAACATAACAGCGCCGCAGATAAAGAAGCACAAACAAAGTCGTATATAGTTGGGTACTGTTACAACCCTGGTGATCACATGCGAGTGGTTGTCACAATTACAGCTCACCACAAAGGATACTTTGAATTCCGACTATGTAAGCGTGATAAAGTTGAGGAACGTTTGACACATGATTGCCTCAACCAGCATCTTTTGAAACTTACAGATGATAAAGGTCAACGTTTTAAGACAAGGTATTCGATAGATGTCGTAAAGAGTGTCTACAATATAGAAGTATACCTTCCAGATCAATTAACGTGTGATAGATGTGTTTTACAGTGGAAATGGCATGGAGGTAATTTTACGTTCTTAAAAGTGATTACAGGGACCTGGAATTCTGTCCCTGTGTTTATAATGTAAAGTCACCCCTCATTACAGAGGACAGGCTATAAAAATGACTTGTTTATGACAGAATTTCAGGCTCCTGTAAATCCTACAAAGATTGTCATATGTAAAATTTTATTTTTGATGAATCAAACCAGCGATATATAAAGCTAATAGCTTTATATATCGCTGATCAAACATAATAATATTTACTTAAGACATGCTAGAATAAAAAAGATACTATATAGAATAATAACAGTGATGATTTTCTTCCGATATTTAGCGGAAATCCGCTATTTTGGAAGCAGGGAACCGATATTTTTTATGGGTCTCCGATATTTCGGTAATATGCATTTCATCCGTTTCCGTATTTAATCCCGTTAAAAGTTTGATGTTGTTTAGTCCGAAATTTTTATCTTCGATGCACTTTATTCATGTCGTGTACGTACTGTCAAGCATATAAAAGACCAAAATCACGTGACATTCCATAAAACACCACGTGGTACAATCGTGTAAAATATATCTTAAAGAATTTTATTTTATTATAATAAAAATGAAATGCCAAATGCCTCGAGTTAAGGAGCAATATCCTTGTGCTAAAGAGGCTATGAAAAATCCCATGTATTGTAATAGTCACCATTATATAACAGAAAAAAAAAATCGCAAAAATGAGATTTTGTCAAAAATGTGGTTGTCGTACAACATCGAGATATCTAGTTTGTGATGGATGCGGTGGAAAGTATATTAGGAATAATGAAATATCATGTTTCCACTTTTTGATTTACCAGGGGTTTTACCAAAAAGTGGAAACATGATAATTAATTATATATAAAAAATATATCCATTTTTTAAAAGAAAAAGGAAAAACAGATCTTATTTTTATATCGTTGTTGATATTAAATTTTGGGGTGTGTGATACTGTAACTTAAATCTTTAAAAATGACTTGAAGAAAAAATATCTGTATATAAAAAAGCTTTATTACGGAAAATCTGTCATACGTATCTAGAAGAGGACATCTGATTTATGATTGGAAATTTCTTCCATATGAATTGAAATTAAAGATTTTGTTTAGAGTTACCAACTCAACTCCTAAGTTGAAAGAATGAAAACTTCCCAACATAGATGTGTGGGTCATCCACAACCTCAAATGGCCTCGTGAAAAATGGGATGAATATAGAGATTGGATGGTTGTTCTCGAACATCGAAACTCTTGGATGGTGGCCAATGAAAAAATGATTGTATCTCCCTTGTGCGGAAACGTGGATTGGGTGGGAGTAGAGAGATTATTACCGAAAAAGTATGTTAAAAACGAGCACATTTAAGTACTTATGTATCATCCATTTCCTTTGATACACATCAATATTAATTAAATAGAAAACCTTGGTTGTTGGTTAGCAACAGCAAATAAAGTAAAATATGTGTATATATATATATATATAAGATACAATAAAAAGCAAGCAATTTGAATGAGAAGGGGTAGTCATGAAGCATGCAGGGGTATATAGGGGTGCACTGTTTACACAATGTGAGTCGACCGCACAAAAAGGAAGGGGTACAAACATCATTATTGCTGGCAATGAACCACTCATAACAAAGAAGTACGATAATAACTAAAACAATAAATGCAGATTTGAGCGTAGCATGAACCACTAGATAAGATATGAAAATAATGCAGATTTGTGATTAGTATTACATTAGATGAAACACGAATACGATTACAGTAAATTACACACATACAGGGGGTTTATGTTTGGGGATTTCGATATGATACACGAGGTTTTTGATAATAGAATAACAGTAAATTACACACTAACAGGAGTTTTTTTAATAGATAATTACATTATTGGCAGCCTTTAATATTAGACTTGATTGAGCCTTTTATACAAGAATTTAAGGTGTCAAGTGCTTTAGATTTGTTTTTAGAGGAAAGACCTTTTGGTCTGAGCATAAACGTAATAAAAAGGTTGTTACCACATTTTGAATACGATTTAAAAAGAGGTATGCTTGAAGAACGAAAACTAGAATCGTATAAATTAATATATAAACGTTTATCTAGAGGTGATTCAAGCCTTTTTTTAATAAAAAAATAGGAGAGAGAGGAAAAATTTATAAACATTTTTACGTTTATAAATCTACTAACAATAGAATTTCATTTTGAAATGAGTCTTATGACATCTTCTAATTGCCTCCTGATATCCTCCGAGTCTCCCACTTGCGTCTTGGGATCGACCTTTTTTCCACTTCGGGCTTGCGTTTGAGGTCCTTTTTCATGGTCCTATATTTCTCTGGTTCGTTGAAAATCTGCCTAAATTCGGTCTCTGAGATTTGTCCATCGGTCATGACCTTACTAATCAAATCTTGGATGCTGTTCAACTTCGATTCGGCGAGGTTTTTCAAGGAATCGTGTTTCCTAATTTTTTTTGGATATGAGTCGTCGAACCCCCTTTTAGTGCGATTCCAACGCTTCCCCATATGAGTGCCACGAGTTGAAGAGGTAATGCCATAGGAACCACAAAACTAATACCACTGACGATGAGACCCCCAGAGATTAACTAAGTATGTACACCATCCGTAGCGTTCAATCCTCTTTTATATTTTTTATACAAAGATCGGCGTGTTTCGATCTATCTTCTAAAAAAATTTTTCGATTTCACCGATCCTTTGCAGTCTATAATTCTGACCGCTATTCCATGTAACGGTCCGATTGAGGTATATATATTCTGTTTACTCATCTTTTTATTTTTTTATTTATTTTATTTTTTAATTTATGGCGATCAATACGATGATACTTCCGCTTTTAGAAGCTTTATTAACGACGAAATATATAACGTCACCCTCCCGTACATCTAAAGGATGATTAATCGTTATAACATCTGTTGTATAACTAACTTTTTTCACATTATTTAATTTTAAAGTTACGTCCAATTCACCCACTAACCCCAATTTAATTAAATGACCCGGAGTCAATATCATGTATCTGGAAGATTTCATTTTTCCTTTTCAACATTCCATCTGAATTGTATGGTTTTTCCTTCTCTTATTTAGAAGATAATCTTTATCTTCACAAAACTATTTCCTAAGTTCATCTCTGAATTCTTTTTCTTCCTCATCTTCGTAAAATACCCCGACATCGACATGATTTTATTTTCCTTTTTTAAAATTCTAAATCCACGTGAATCGGATAACCGTGATTATCGATCGCCACCCCGTTTTCATCCTTAATCTCCAAACATAATTCCGTGATTATATCGTTTTAATTTGAGGGATTCAGGTTGTTCAAAATCGACGCACCATAATTCGGAAAATTTTGGGCACGATATCTCTTTACGATGATTCTTGGTTGTCCGTTGTAAAAACACCCTCTCTCGACGTCTTTGCAATGAAAATTTATCAGCTTTAAAGGGGCTAAATCTATATGTTTTGTCGATTCGATCATATGCGTCAGTCCGGGGTTCTTCAGCCAGTCTGGGAAATCCTAACATGGTAGTCAGTTCGGCGGGAAGCCAAAGACGTTCTCTATGTTTCATGTAAATTCTTAATTTGGAATTATTTTTATCGATAACCATTTATGTGTATTTTAGGAGATAAGATTTTTTGTCTTTGTAGGTATAATACCCCGCTTAGATGAGTGGATAATTATAATCTTGACCAATTTTTCCATAACCATACCTTATATCCTTTTTTATATTATACAAACCATTCCACATATGGATGGTTTTTACACCCACGTGCCAATCGCCAGAGGTGTTATCTATGTATCGTGTCAATCTTACATGTTCCTCGAGATTCGTTATTAAATGATACATTTTTAATAAGTACATAATGTCAAATTTCATGAAAACGACGCACCCGACAGGTGCTAAATATTCCAATAAAAAATATCTTTATCTTACATCTTTTGGTGTCTACGTAACGGAGACTAATCACTTTCATGCTTCGTTCGAAGATGTCTTCATAAAATACAACATCACTGACATTTTTGGAGCGGGAGATGAAAAAGTAAAAAAATGTGTTGAAGAGATGGTACCTCGATTCTATTACTTTTGGAGAAACCAACTGAATTTCGCGATTCGGTGTGCAACGAGCGGTTGTGGAGTATCTATTGAAATAACTATGGCGGGCGGAAAATTGTCAAAATCTTCGTTCAAATTTCACATTTATATTTAGATACGAAGAATTTTGAAGGAGATGTCCTGTCCATTACCCAGCGACCCAGATTTTAATTTATATGATAACAACGTCGATAAATCTGCCTATAAAAGAATCTGTAGATAGTTTTTGGAGTACCTTCTGAGACTGATTGGAAGATTAAGGGAACTATCTTCGGAATTTATAAAACGGAGTGATCGACTTTTATTTTGGATAAAGTGTTAGATTGGTATACTTTGCCAGGTGCCGTAAGAACTTACGTGTGGGCCATTTTAGGTGCCCAGGCTGAAACACGATCTTCCATAATAAGTGACACCGCTACAGGGCTAGACGCTTAAGAACAATTTCTAGTCCTCGTGGAAGACGCCATAAATAGACCCGTAGATCTACCTACAGACATAGATCGTTATGAAAAAATATGAAATTTTGCAGAAAGTAGTCTTTTTTCCAGGATTATACATGGCACCTAGTTACATGATGAAGATTGGAGAGCATATCGAGTAATATAACAACGAAATAGTTATCGCCCCCAAGGACGCCAAAATAGGTCAAAATTTAAGGATTGTTTTTCATTTTTTGAACATCATCGGGGTATAAAAGCAATTGCTTTTATACCCCGATGATGTTCAAAAAATGAAAAACAATCCTTAAATTTATAAACATTACCATTTTCAGTGAAACTGTAGTCCACTGGATACTAAATTCATTCCAAAACACTGACTTTGCCTGGGGTGTTGTCATATGACGTAATGGCTCAACAGCTGTTTTGACATGAGAAGTAGTTCTCTTTTCTGATCGCAAATACTAATGATTAAACAGTTTAATTTCTTTTTTATATCAATTTGAAAGAAACTAGTGATATGGACAATTTTGAATACTTATTCTGAGATTTAGTTCGCGATTTTAATAATCGACCATATAGTAGTGGCGGGTTAAATATGTCGGAAGAGAATTGCCCGAATGGGCTGCATGCAAATGGCTGATAGGCCTACCATGTGCGATTTGGATAGCAACAGATGATCATTGTTTACAACAAATTTTCGTTTGAATTCTGATATTTTATCTGTGGAATATATCACAGAAAGTTTGAGTGTGACTGTTAATATTCGTTGATGACAACTGGAAGTAGCCATTCTATTTGATATTTTACCAATCGCTGGATCAACTGGGAAATGCCGTGAACTGTGAAGGGGTGACGATTTTGTAAGTAGACCTATTTCAGTATATAGGCTAGCCCACTAGCAAATCCTTCAAATCAACTGAAGCAAGACAAATTCATATTATGTTGTGAAATAACAAACTGTTATTGTTCTGTTTAAAAGATAATTATTGACACGTTCGTTATGGAAAATCCGTGTAGGCCTATAAATTACAATAGATCCATATGTCAATTCAGACTTTAGTTTTTACCAGCTGATCATATAGAGTATCCCGTCAGTTTACTGAGAAACCTATGAACACCACTTAGGCTCGGCATTAACATTACAGGTTGTGAAAAACAAGATGGGCCTGGTAATTAGCCTAACAATTAATATGATTTGAGGTGAACTGAGAGTCATTTTCACGCGATGCGAGTGACGAATTGTTTCTGACAGTTTTATACTTTATTGATTCATTCATATGTTCAGAGAATACTTATCCGACAAATCCCTGTCGTAACATGGTCATGGAAATGGTTCTTAGATATTCAGGTATTCCTACGCCAGCTAGCGGTTAACACTTAGATCACGTGATGACTCACTGGTTTTATTGATACAACAAAAAACGGACATTCTGTATAACTGTAATGAAGAAAATTACAGTCGGTATGTAAATATAAGGAAATGAATCCTAAAAAATTTAAGACTGTGACAGATACTACATCGACATACACGACGGCTACAGATACTACGACGACAGAC
Source organism: Atrina japonica (assembly GCA_030159075.1). Classification (NCBI taxonomy): domain Eukaryota; kingdom Metazoa; phylum Mollusca; class Bivalvia; order Pterioida; family Pinnidae; genus Atrina; species Atrina japonica. The sequence continues at coordinate 186,022 of BROG01000284.1, forward strand.
GCTACCATAGATGATAAATTAGATGTAGAAGGAGGTGAAAAATATCTTCCACCCATTAAAAAGGAGACAGATCATGAAGATAAAAAATCTGCTATCTTTTCACTAGCGTTAACGGGTTTTCTTACTTTTGTTGAGTTTCGCTAAGAAAAAACCTGTGATCATCATTCCAGCCACCCACAAATGTTCACCCAACCATAAAGCTGCTTTTCCGAAAGTTGATAAGAACCACGACACAATGGATCCTAAGATACTTGGTAATGCTTCCCCGAGAGTAGATGCTAGTTTCATTAACAGTTTACCAATCGCATCTAATTTTTTTTCGCCCTTCCTTTTAGTCCACCTTTGTCTGATGGTGGTTGAGGATTGACCATTGTTCCAGGTATTAGCAGTTCCACCAAAAATCTGATCGTCATACCAATCGCGGATACGACGTTAGAAATTGTGACGCCTTTGTTCCCTGAACAAAATCGTTATTCTCTTTTTCGTTCAATAAATTGTGAATACTTTCATGTATGGTACTGAGGTTCGATTTTAGTCGCCGTTTAGAATATCTATCGTTTCTTTCACATTCTCTTACTCGTCTTTCACCTTACGAATTTCCCTCTCTATGTGATCTTTGTCGCTATGATTATTTTTAAAATCTTCTTCCCATTGTTTTATGGTTCTTTCCAAGTCGACTCTTTTTGATACCTGAACGGTTAAAGATCCATGAATGTCCTTCAAGGCTAGTCCCAACATTTCTCTCATTGGAAGTTCTGAGTTTAAAACCTACATGGAATCAGGCAATCATTCAATTTCCTCATCCAATCTTTTGACATGTGTTTGGTCGCTCAGGTCAATCATTTCCATTTCTGCGATGACATAACCAACCTCATATATTACTTTCCTGGCTTGTTTTTGTCGATCAGACCTAAGGCTCTCGCGAATTTGCGTCCGTGATTTCTAATCAACGTACTCGCCGCTAAAAATTTGCCATTTTATCAACTTAAAAAAATATTTATCAATCATTTAAAATTATATGAACATTTACAAACTCGATACGGACAGTCGTTTGAAGGTCACGCGTGGTATGAAAGGAATTCGACAAAGCATTGTAATTTCCCACAATCCATCCACCATCTCGGAAAACGAAACCTTAACTGTCAGATTCCCGAATCTTGGAGAAAATGACATAATCGTCCCTGGAACCGCAAAGATAGCCTTATCTATCAAGGCAGCTGTCGAGGGGGGAGACAACTCAAAGGTTGCCGTTTTTAATAATTTAGGGCGAAATATCGTCAAGAAGCTAGAGGTAAAGATGAGTGGCAGCACGATTTTATCCGTCCATGACGCAGACAACTGGCTTGTTTACAAAGACTTGTGGCTGTCCGACTCCGAACGTCGAAACATGATATACCAGGGAATTCAAGGTACGTCCTTGAATATCAATCGATCTCGACCCGTTCCCAAACTACATCACAGGGTGGGTGAAATATATGAGGTTGCCGCAGCCTTTGGAAACCGATTTTGTATACCTCTAGATTTCCAGTAGTTGGAAATGCATGAACCCTACTACCAGTGGAGGTTGAAGGACCGATTAGAATATATGATCATTTTAAACGATTTTAAAAAGATCGTGATTGCGCCTGAGGACGACAAAGATGTGAGTTATACCATTAACAACATCTGTCTCAAATTCGATAAAGTGACAGATCCTACGTTGGCAAGAAGTATAAGACAAAGAGTTTGTCAAGGCCAACAGGTTATTTATTTCGATTCGATTCTTAGATATCGCCGGGCTACAATACGAAAATTTGATAGCATCCTCATTTACAAAATTAATACGCCTGCAAGGTCTCTATCCAGAATTCTCTTTCTATTCGGAGATACATCGCGGAAAGATGTTGAACATTTCTACAATCCAAGAGTTAAAAAGGTGGAGGTCACAATTGAAGGGCAGCCGAACCAGTTGTACAGACAAGGTATGAGATCGTATCAGCAGTATGGCGAGATAAAGAATGGTTCGCCCAAGGTAGAAATCGAGACCCTCCCATTGGTCAAGTCGTAGTCGATACAGCAATGACCGATATGACTGTGGAAAAGTACCTGCTCGATCACTACGGATTGTGGCTGACGATAACGCCCTCCATGGGATGGGTCGAAAATTACAAAATATATCAGAAGGTATTTCAATCCGAATCGAAAGAGAAGGGAAAACTGATACAGATCCTATAGACGTATATATTAACGTTGTAAAGGATGTACAGATAAATCTTCTAGAGTGTCGATTCGTGTCATTTTTATCCTAAAAATTTTTATTTAATAAAATGTTTATTAAAAAACCTTATTGCGCAATTATAGGCAGTGATACGGGGTGTGGCAAGACGGAATTCGTATTGGAACTCTTGGAAAATTAATATCGAGGAGTCTTCGAATACATCGTTAATTTGTGTCCTACCGCTCTTTGGAATAAGGCATGCCTCCGAAGAGAATGGATACCCGTGGTTAAAATATAATAGTGGTTAATCCTGTATCCGAGAACGGTGAAGAAAAATTACAAAATTTAATCCGGTTTTGTTTCAATATTTTTAAGGGAACAGAGACGTTATACATCGTTGATGATTCAAGAGATGAAAAAGAAAGTGAGCGCTTTAAGTTTTCTTGCCTTTTCTGGTAGACATGCACTTCGGAGTGTATGGGTACTTTCACAACGATATAATTCCGTGTGTAAAGATGTTAGGACACATATTAAAAGGTGTTGTATATTCAACCAAAAAGACGAATTTTCGTTCACCGATTGTTTGAGGGAAAATAGAAAATAGAGAGGAAAAAGATGGAAAAAATTATTATCACAACATAAATACTCGAAACTTATTTTAACCATGACCATCCCTACGGAGTATAAATTTATTATATAATCAAGTAATTACTCAGTAATGTTTAGTAAATTCAGAAATTTTTTAGTAAATTCAGTAGTTACTCTAGTAATTCTTAGTAATTTTTAACCTTTAATGAACCATACATCAGTAAAATTACTTATTACTGACAGTATTACTCTAGTAATTTTTAGTAATTACTAAAGAAAATGAGAAGAATATTACTCGTGTTTTTACTAATATTGGCGTTTTCCCACGATTTTTCAACCTTATCGATAATTTTTACCATATTGAGAGTGAAACGTTACGAAAAATTGGAAAGATCGGTAAAAAAAAAAAATCTTCTATATAAAAAATATGCAAATGGATGAACTACTTACCATTGAAACACCAGAGAGCATTTGGCCAGGTAAACAAAAAGAGGATACCTCAAAAGACAGACTTTGCGCATTAATCGCTGGAGGTATATCCAAACATTTTTTGGGAAAAGATTTAAGTTTGAATGATGTGGAAGAGGTGGAAAAAATTATTAAAATTTATCAAAGAAAATCAGGCTCCCTCATGAGTAATGCCCTCGGAAATTCCATAATTTCGTTATATGTCTCAGGATTATCCTATTTCGGCTTTGAGAGTGATAATCCATCTGAACTTATCAAAGAGATAGGTGATGACCCCTGTTTTAGACATCGCAATTTCTGAATTCTGTCGTGATTTGTATTACAGATACGGTATGTACCTCGCTCCCCTCACAGCCTCTTTAACATCGGCCAGTCACATAACAAATTTTAATAAACCTTTAAAAAATGACAGAGATACTCAAATACAGGACTTCGCCCCTCAGACACCGAAGGTAATACCGAAGGAGTCACCTACAGTGCCTCTAGTAACGAAGAATCCCAAAAGAGTGGAAGCGGGTAAAAAAATTGCTGCGGCACGAAAAAATAAAAAAGTTCCTCTAAACGATGAGGATGTATTCCAAAACAATAAATCCTTGAGTGATAAATGGTCATGGATCATGCCAGCTGCAATAGTAATAGGTGGTGTTTTATTCTCAATCGTTTTAGTCAGTCGCCTACAGAACCCGTATCTCAAAGAATATCATCTACAGAATCCGTACCTCAAATGATAACGCCTATAAAAAGCAAGATTCACGATCCTTTTGCGATGAATTAAGTCCACGGTAAAAAAAAAATTCTTGTGAATAAACAAAATGGAAAAAGATTTAACGAATGTGATTTATAATACCGTTGTAGACACGGCTATTGCGATTGGATACGCACAATTGTCCAAGAAATTTTTAAAGAGCCAAACACCTAAGATGGAATTCGATTTCAACGACTTTGGAATCTCAACAACCTTGAAATTCGTAAACCGTTTTTGTTTCCTCGCAATAACCGTCGACTTTACCAACGTCCTGTATATAAAATTCACCACCATTTTTACACCATCTTTCTTTGTCATGGTTTCCAACCACGAGATGGAGATCTGACTATACGTTTCGGAGGAGGTTGCATCTTTATGTATGGCTATAGTATCGTCGGACATGTAATTACTTCTATAAATAACCATACATACGTTTGCGATGGTGTTGTAGAGGATCCATGTTCTCTAACTCTAGAAAATCTCGAAATTTTAACATGCTCTGTCGTAATATATCTACATCCGACGTACAATATTCAATAAGTTCTTTGTCAAAATCAAACTCTTTTTTGTAATATACCATTCCAAAAAATCTTTTCTATCTTTAGCACTCATTTGATCGTAACCGTAATGTTTTTTTTACTAGGTAATAGTCCCACGTAACCTTTATAACAAGGTTTATTAAAAAAAGTGGGGGAAATACCCCCTTCTTGAGTTCTTTTATTCCAAAAGTTTTAGGGAAATTTGCTAGACGGCTTTTTACAAAATTAATGGAGTCTACAAACTTTATTTGTTTATTGACTTCCATGTACGTTATAAATAACGTACGGTTTAATATTGTTTTCTACGAAGTAACGTAGTAAAAACTTAGCATCGTACGCCTTAGCGTTATGATCTATAAAGGTGCCTTCTTTGGTTTTGATAACAAACACACAAAAATCGTCCACGGTAGGAAATTTCTGTAGGTTACCATCAAAATCTTGGCAAATCACCAAATTAGGTATATGCATGCCTGTGTCTTGAGTTGCCTCGATATCGTAAAAAAAATATTTTGTTGTTCTCGTCTTACAGTTATAACACGTGTAATCTGGATTTCTTTTACAGTTTTCATCTTTACAATAACCACCTTTAGACCTCTTTTTAAACATATAACTTTGGTGGGTTGTCATATTACAATATTCACGACAATTATTACATTTAGAAAATCCACAAATATGTTTTTGCTCCTCATCATATAAATTATTAACGAGTCGTTCACATCGTAAACATTTTTGAATGGTTTGGCAAACTTTGGAGAAATCTTTTTCACCACGGATGCGTTTGTGTTCTTTAAAACATTTTTGTCCTACAAATGTACGATTACATACATCACACACAATTTTTTCACCGAAACAATTAGACTTGTACTTAAAACACGATAAACATTTTTGTGGGCATTTGTGGTAGTCTCTTTTAACAGAGGACTTTTCACAGCTATGACAGTAATAACTCTTACTCAAAAACCTATACTCGTAATCACATCGTAGTGGTTACCGTCTCTTATAGAGATATATCATCTTGTCATTATCGTAATCACCAGATGTTGTATAAATAATTCCGTTTAATATATCACCATTAGTGATGTTGATCTGGACACCTAGATGACGTGCGAAAGTAACCTCTGCTTCTTCGTGAAGTTTTAAAACTTCTTTTTCCTGTAGTTTCATAGATGCATTGAAACCATTTTTCATCTGACTATTCGACCATTTTTCTTTGCTTATGTTAGCCATCGCAGTTACAATCGCACGAGCCAAACACATACTATCATTATTTTTTATCGTTATGATGCTTTTTCTCATTTTTTAATTATCTTTGGTCACAGGTTGTTTAGGCCGTCCTGTACCTTTTTGGCATTACAGTTTTGAATGAACGTAAAAATCTACTTCATTTATAAGAACCTCTTTATATTCTATAAATTGGGCTATTTCTTTGAAAATAATGTTTTCTAAATCATCAGAAATAGTCATATAACGTGTGCTATACGGTTTATGCCACTTCTCGTGGTAGACGATGATACGTATTTTATCACCGTTTCTTTTTTATTTTCTTTTTTCCAGCACCTGCCTTCTTTGAAAAATCTATTTTTATTTATTAAATCGTCATTATTTGTTGTTTGACCAATCAAACGTTGGTTTATTAGAATAACCTTTTACAGTTAATCTTTGTGAACCGTTATCTTTTGGCAAATTTTCCAAGCTTTTTTATTTATAGATATTTTTTTCTTTAAGTCATTTTTAAAAATTTAAGTTATAGTATCACACACCTCAAAAATTTTAGAGCATGAAATGTCACGCGATTTTTTATGGAATGTCACGTGATTTTTTGTGTTAATGAATAAAGTTTAAAAAAAGATGATGGCATGAAAACCATATTTTACCCATAGAAATTTTCTTTTGACTAAGGTTATAAATGAAAATCTTCAATTTTGTTTTCATCCGTTTTCTACGGAAGCCCTGGAGGGACTTTTTAGTTATTAGTTATGATTTATAAATTAGTATTTACTTATTTGTTATCACTTATTTGTTATCACTTATTTGTTGTTCGGCCATTGTGAATAATCAAAGGCAAGAGGATGGATGTACTACAAAGAATCACATGCATGTTTTTAACATTGTGTTTCTGTAACTTAACGGCCGTACAGAGTGTTGTTCCGTCCAGTATTCCAGTATCTGGAAATACTCTTAGCAGAGATGATTTGATAAAAGTCTATTTCACGGAAGGACTCAAGTATTTTGAAATAGTAATGTTTTTGTTCTGTAGACATAACATTAAAATCTGCGTTCGGCAATTGAAACGTATCTTAAAGCGTCTACAACTTCGAAGACGTCCTCAACATTACTCGCCCTAGACAAGAAGTAGTCAACATAATTAAGCAAGAATGTAATGTTAGTGGACTGTGTGTAGGTTATAGGACAATGTGGAAAAGACTTGTGCGAGACCATGGCTTAGCAGTAAAAAGAAATGACGTAATGAAAAATAATGAAAGAAACATTTCCATATGCAACGGAAGAACGAAAAGCACACAGGTTACAACGAAGAGTCTATCGGCTTAAAGGACCTAATTATGTATGGCACATAGACGGGTACGACAAACTGAAGCCATTCGGGTTCTGTATCCACGGTTGCATTGATGGATATAGTCGTAAAGTCCTGTGGCTTGAGGTTGCGTCCACTAATAACAACCCATCTGTCGTTGCAAAATACTATCTGGACTGCTTGATGGCTGTACGATGTGCTCCGAGAATCTTAAGAGCAGACCATGGAACGGAAAACAGAAATCTGAGTTTTTTTGCAGCCATTTTTTAGACGCAACTCAATTGACTCTATGGCCGGCACAAACAGTTTTATGTATGGAAAGAGTACATCCAACCAAAGGATAGAGGCGTTTTGGGGGGCACTTCGGAAACTGGGTGTGCATTGGTGGATAAACCTCTTTAAAGATATCAGGGATTGCGGATTATTTGATATCGATCACCCAGTTGTAAAAGAGTGTTTACGATTTTGTTTTATGGAGGCTTTGCAAACGGATTTGGATAGAATTGCAAAACACTGGAATTCGCATGATATCCGTCAACAGAAAAGATATGCTGAACTGCCGTCTGGAAAGCCAGATGTAATGTATTTTGTGCCTGAATTGACCGATGGACACAATTTTCAAACAGATGTTGATACTGAAGATTTGGGCATTTGCATCGAACTATACGGCGAAAAGAAACAAACATGCAGTGAGGAATTTAAACAACTTGTTAACATTGTAAAGCCTAATGTTCGAATCCCTATTCATCCACACGAAGCCTTACGACTATTTATTGAGCTTTACATTGTTTTGGAAGAATACTTAACATAGTACATTGAGATGACTGACTGTTGGAAGGCAATTTTATAATGCAACACATTTGATGTTTTTATAGCCATGTCCTACCCGTATCCATCCTAATGGAAGGATGATTTGGCAAACAAATTCTGTTGACATTTGAATTAATGTTATAACGCTAGAGTAAAATTTATCCAAAATGAGATCAAAGATAATTAATTGCAATTAATATGTGTTCTCTTTGTTTCAATAAACTGTATATATATCAATCTATCTATCAATCAATAGTGCTTTAATTTCTTGAATAATACAATAAATATTCAACGTGTTGTCACCGTGCTTCTGGTAGAGATATAGGTGATTTTGAATTGTCTGTAATTGGGCAGTTAGAAACTCTGTAATAATGTATAGGACATGGAATATCACATAGGCTAAATATTTATCGTCTAAGTCGAACAGGGAATATATGGATTATCTTTTATTTCAGATTAGAAACATAGTTTTATTTTTCTTACTAATATGAAAATAAGTGGTTTTCACGATCAAATGTTCTGTGACAGCTATACACAAAATACTTATTAAGCATAACGTCACAATTAATTTCTGTTGTTAAAGCAATTAACCTTTAAGCTACGACGGGTATGGTGGATTATCAGGACAAATGTTGATTGGAAAATTGAAGTAACCCACGATAGGCTTGTGCGTTTATAATACATGTACTTTTCCTGCCTAACGCAAAAACCGATATAGACTCAACAGTAGTTCGTCAATAAAAAGATTTAGATTTGGTTCCCATTGTAGTGTAAAGTATTCCTGGACATCATGTTTTAAACCTGCAGTACCTTATTAAAGTGTATATCCCACCCTTCATATACGCCTTTTCATTTAGTTCATAATCAACTGATTAAATGTTGTCAACTAATTTATAAGAATGACATTGTGTCATGTCGGTATACATGTAATAAAACAACCATTTTCGATGAGGTCATCATCCCCCAACCTAGTAATCTCTGCGCTATGGTCAGGTAACCTCGATTATCATGTTGACCTCAAAGTAATTAATTGTATGTTAATCGACAGGTACTCGTTTATATATACAAGTCACATATGGGCAGGTACAGAATTAATATCGTATTAACTAGTATACACTAAATCATCTTGTCTTGATTTACTTCTTGAACTGTCAACATGACAACTTTCAACTAGATCTTATGACAAACATGATGCTTTGATTTTCGAAATACATGTACATGTATGTTTTTTGTTGTTTTTTTTTGTTTTGTTGTTTTTTTTTTTTTTTTTTTGTGAGGTAGGGCCTAATGTTATTCGGTATTTTCATTAACAAGAGTTATTTCCCCTCACAGAAGGTATCGATTGTGGTGTCAATTGAGAAAAAGTATCCATTGTGACGCCAGATGTTTTGTGTGAGAAACGACGTTGTTTTCTCACATAAAATATGACATCATTATCGATATCTGCTGATATTGGATATTACTCCGACTAACGAAAATACAGACACATGAGTGAAAGTGGGTCAACTATCAAAATACTGTAATCGCAATGGAGAGAAAGATTTTCATAGTACTGAATTCAGTATTTATACTAAATACTTTAACCCATGCAGGCAGCCCTCAAGACGCCCCTTCGCATTTTCAATAGACCAACCAGTCCGATTATCGATATATAAATGCATCTATGTAAGCTATTAAGGATATTCATCTCTATTATTAATAACCACTAGGCCTAGTTTTCACATACGAGAACTCATAATGTCAGCCACACATTGAGCAACACATGTTACCGTACTTCTGCAACTGATATCTCTATATGGAATGCCGTTATATTATTTATTCACTATTTTCTGATATCACAAATTTCATTTTTATATAAAATAATCGATTTTCAGAAATTCGATTTTTAATATCAGAAAATATGTGATTTTTTTATATCAGAAATTCGATTTTTTTATATCAAATAATGAATTTTTTATATTAAAAAATTCGATTTTTTAATATAAAAATGAATTTTTGATATCAGAAATTCGATTTCTTGATAGCAGAAAATAAAAAAATATGTAGTATTACTTGATATCAAAAATCGAATTGATGATATCACAAATTACGAATTTGTGATATCTGAAAATGTGATTTTTTTTTTTATTCAGGAAACACTCCATAATAACCTAAATAAATTATCCCTGTCATGACCGGGGTACATTATCATATTAATTTTATGTGTATATAATAAATAAAGAGAATATGTGATATAAAAATCGAATTTGTGATGTCAAAAATCGAATTTATGATATCGAAAATTTAAAATAATTACTTGGTATCAGAAATTAATTTTTGTATCAAACATTCGAATTTGTGATATCAAATAATATTACATATTTTGATATCAGAAGATAATTTTCTGATATAAAATAAATTAAATTTCTGATATTAATAATTCGTTTTGATATTTTTATATATCAGAAATTCGATTTTTTTTATCAGAAATTCAATTTCAAAAATGATTCTGATATCAAACAATGAATTTTTGAGATAAAAATATTTTCTGATATCAGAAATTCGATTATTTGATATAAAAATGAATTTTTGATATCAGAAAACAGTGAGTAAATACTAAAACAGCACCACATATCTCTAGGCTGCTTCATATTTGTGCATTATACAGTTTTGTATAGTAATAAATGACGATGTCACGACGGATGTATTTTGAGGTCATTGTATCAGAAAAAAATAAACAAAATATAGAAATGAGTAGAATGTATCTTTGTTATTGTTTATTTATAAGATCAATATGACTAGGAGCAGTCAGAATTGTTATACTAGTGAATTTCCAGATTTTGAATATTCACATGGAAACGTCTATATACGAGAAAACAAGAACACCGATGTATTAAACACCTTAGTGCAAGTCATGTACATTTACACATAAAACAGAGCTTAGAAATAAAACAACTGTTAAATTTGTTTAGATTTAAACACGATTAGAATTTACATTAATTTCTAATCACAATTCTAAACACGTTTAGAAACTGAAGATTTTTTAATATTCAAGAAATGTAAACATGTTTAGAATTCAAACAAATTATTTCAAGTTAAATACAAAATTTGGATGAGTAAAGTATACTTCTAAACACCAAAATAGTTGGTGTCTTATGCCTAAACGCTTTTGGTGTCTTATATCTAAACAAAATTTGGCGTCTAAAAATTTAAACGTTTTTAAAAGAACGTAACACATATTGAATTAAATACACATTACATTAATACTTTTGAGACTTTAAGAGATATGCTAGATCTCAGAAAAAATAAAAGCAAAAATATTCAGACAATGTTTACAAGACAAGAAAAAACATATATGTCCATGTGACTAATTAAGAGCAGTCAAAATTGTTATACTAGTGAATCCTCAGATTTTGAATAATCTCATGAAAACAAGAAAACAGAAAACAAGAACACCGATGTGTTTAAACAACTTATTAATGTAAATCATGTACCTCTTCAACGTGAAAACATAAAACAACTCTTAAATTTGTTTAGAGTTTAAACACGATTAGGATTAACGGTAATTTCTCATCACAATTGTACATAAATGCATTTTTTCTAAACACGTTTAAAAACTAAACATTTTTAAATATTCTTTATCCACGTTGGTTGCCATATTCGAGCACATGTCTAGAACGCGTTAAGCATTTCTACAGCATTGGGTCTTTTCTTTATTTCAAAGCTCAGAACCTTAAACATCATTGGCAGAGAACTTGCTTGATAAGAGACAAAATGCATCTGGGTGTTTTCCTTCTCTCATACAGCTCACAATATACATAACGGGGTCAGCATCTTCGGGAATACTCCAGGTTGGTTCCTCAACAAACAATTCTGTAATGGTACATCCAAGGCTCCAAACATCAGAAGCAATGCTTCCGCTTTTTCTACCCAATAACACTTCCGGGGCCTGATATGATGGTGTTCCAGGTTGAAAGGATGTGCCATCTAATGTGGTCGTCATGGTATTCATTGTCTTCAACTTGCTTATCACCAAGTCACACAGGCGAATCCTTCTTAAATCTGATGAAACCAATATATTTTCTGGCTTAATGTCCCTGTGTATAATTGCTGGGGATTGATTGTGTAAATAAGCTATAGCCTGGATAATATTTCTTGAAATATACACTTTTTGTTCAAATGATATGTTGTCATACTCTCCACTGAAAAAGACATCATCGAGATTTCTACCATCGTTAAGTTCTGATATCATAAACAACTTATTGTTATCTAGCGTGTAGGCCATGAGCTGTATAATATTAGGATGGCGGACTCTTCTGTGTTAAAAGTTCCTGTTTAATTAAATGTTTTGAAAGTTTCATTCTCTTCACCGTGATTTCTTTTACTGCTACTGCTGTTCCAAGCCATATAGCTTTCCTTATGACTCCAAATGCCCCCCTCCCTATTTCTTCGCCGAATGAAAGGTCTGTTATCGATACTTTGGGTAAGCAGGTACACTCCATCTCATTTACGTCTGTCTGCTGTGACAATGTTGGTAACTGTTTTGGAAGTACTGTTAGAGCTGGCAACTGTGTTGTAGGTCCTGATAGAGCTGGCAACTGTGTTGTAGGTTCTGATGTAGCTGGCGTCTGTGTTGTAGATTCTGATGGAACTGGCAACTGTGTTGTAGGTCCTGACAAAGCTGTTGTAGATTCTGATACAGTGGGCAACTGTGTTGTAGGTTCTGATGGAACTGACAATTGTGTTGAAAGTCCCGACACAGTGGGCAACTGTGTTGGACATTCTGATGGAGATGGCAATTGTTCTACAAGATCTGATGTAAATAATGACTGGGTTTTCGGGTTCAGCTGCATCTTTCTTCAGGAAACATTCTTTTACAATACACTTATCTTCATATACATGCATTTGTCCACCAGAATATATCACGGCTGAATATACCCCTGGTGTTTCAACTTTGATGAAGGATACATTTAGTCCTTCACAATGTAATTCTCCATCTTTAAACCACTGGTATAAAATGTTTTGGTTATGAACCACAGCTATTAATCCCAACATTAGGTCCCCCCCCCTTTCATACCATAAATTTCATTTGGGCCATACATAATTACATCTGAACCTCTGACTGTTGTGTAATCTTGCAACTGATATGACCCATCATCTAATTGTGTTAAATACATTCGATCATCCTTTGAAACAAATGTCGTAAGAAATCCATCGTCAACCAAACAATTATACTGTTCATAGGGTGTTTCGTGGTGTGCAGCCAAACCGTAACAGGTTTTCATAGAAGCACAAGAAATGGAACTTTCATTGTTTGAGTATGTAGATAATACTGTTTTTCTGAAAGACAATTTGATCTTTCCAGGAACTTCATTTTCACCAAGAGGACTTTTTCACACTTTTCTAGGTTCATCCTCGTTTAGCGAATTTGCTTCCTTTGGTTGTTTTAATAAATCAGGGGCGCTTCTTCTGACTTTTTTGGTGACTTTGTTGATTCACCCCTTCTTTTTGTTCGTAGGTACAAGTGATATTGTGAGGAAAACAATCCATGAGATTTTAGATACATCTGTAAGGTACATTCCTTACCTTCTAGGTCAGTGAATGTTTCTAGACTCTCGCCAGAAAAACTGGCCAGTGATAAATCCATATGATCTAAGTCACCTAACGACTTTTTCTATTTGGAAAAAAGAACTGTGTGCCTTTTCTGATGATACTTTCCACTGTCTGGACTTCATCTGCTTTATATTCTAAGTCTTGTACCTCCTCCCTTTTTTTACAGTAACTACCCTGTACTTTTCACTGGAAAAGTGTTGCCATCCTAGATAGAGTTTGTAAACACTGTGTTTGCCTCTCCCACCAGTACTTCTATTACACTGGCTTTTATCTTCTTTCTGAAAGATAAAATAATGATTGGATTTAGTTTTCTCACCCAACAAAAACTTTGTAGAACAAGAGATCCAAGAGGAATCTTTGCACCCACCATGGAATAATTGACTTCACTTTTAAATATCAGTAGTTCATTAATGACATTGACATGTTATTATATTGTTATTAATAATTGATTTTCTAATGTAATGAAAATTCAATGTATGTAATATTTTCATAACATCATGAAATTATCTATTATTACTTATTACTTATTTCTTATTTCTAAATTGTTATTTGTTATTACTTATTTGTTATTACTTATTTGTTATTATTTATTTATTATTACTTAATTGCTATTACTTATTTGTTATTACTTACTTATTATTAATTATTTGTTATTACTTATTTGTTATTTAAATGTTCTGAACCGGTTTATAGAATTCAACTGATTCCAAAATGAAAAATATAAGAGGCTTGAAGGTACTCATACAGCATTATTACCATAATTTTTGACACCCAGACCAATCCAACCCCAAATGACAACTTACTGTTCTTCCCGGCGAGAGGCAGACAAAATTTCAAGGCATACAATACTGATAATTTACCTTTCCAGATACAGGTGCGGCATTTTTCTTTTCCTGTTAATCATCCCCTTTGATGATCTTCGTGTTTTTATTTCATGAACAAGTTGCTGGATCTTGTCTTTCTGGATATTTCAGTCTGAAAAATGAAATAAATACTTGGATTCCGCATAACTAGACCTCGGGTCAACAAGGATATTCCTTCAGCAATTTCCGAGAAACAGAGGTAACAATATGATAGCCAGCTGGTCCACAGAGGCTTGAAGTTTGTCAATTTTAGTAATGTTATAGAGAGAAAAATATATTATAAACATAATGTTATAATTCTCAAGACGATTTTCTGTCAATTAGACTTCATCAGTTGAGCTCCAAATTTTAAATTACGACATAAAAAGTCGTTATTACTAAAAAAGTCGTTATTATGAGATTTTAAAAAGTCTTACGAGATTTCGTTATAACGAGATAAAAAAAATACGAGATTTCAAAAAAGTCGTTTTTACAATATAAAAAGTCGTTATTACGTGATTTAAAAAGCTGTAATTACGAGATCAAAAAAGTCGTTATTACGAGATAAAAAGTCGTTATAACGAGATTTCAAAACAGTTGTTTAATACGAGATTTTAAAAAGTCGTAATTACGAGATAAAAAAGTCGTTATTAAAATTTCTTAATAAGTAAACGACTTTTTTGAAATCTCGTGACTTTTTATCTCGTTATAACGACTTTTTATCACGTAATAACGACTATTTTTATCTCGTAATTACGACATTTTAAAATTTCGTAATATACTATATAACTAATATACATATATAGGTCTATTGTCGTCTTTCACTTGAAAAAGGTCAAGGGGCCGAAAATTTCTCAATATTAATGATTAGTTTTTTTTGTTTTTGTTTTTTGGTGTGTTTTTTTCGCATAACGATACTTCCCTATGGAGGACATTGAATTTTATTGAATATAATTTTGATAAAAAGTTGGGTTTTTTCACAGTTTACCACATGCTTCTCTAACTCAAATCCTTGGACCACCCTCGTTTGGTCAGGGCTTTTGACTTCGCTCTGTTTTTATTTCAGTTTTTTCTAGTGTTGGTATTTTACCCTACATATCAGTAAAATTGTTTTCTTTTTCTCAATATATATGAACACGAAATTTATAACTTTCCTTTGTGATGAGGCTCACTGCACATATTGTCACTGACGACAATTTGTGTAAAGTGTCACTGCAATACTGTCGCCTCAAAATAGGGGTACTCTTGGCACATATTCTAGCCGGCGACATTATATGCCGCAACAAATCGTCAAAACAATCCGCCGAAAGTTTTTATAATGATATATCTAACTAAACTAAATATTAGAATAAAATATTGATTTTTTCCTTCATATGGGCAAGTGGTCACCAAGGAAATGATATAAGCCTAATCCAAGGATTTTCACACACACACACACACATATATATAGTTGGGAGTCCCATCTAGGAGAAAAAAATCCTGGATCCGCCCCTGATCCTTTTGTCAAGGCACCACTGGGCTGCAAGTTCATATCTATCACAATCATGAAGTAATGACAAGAGCGAACTATATATATATATATTTTTTATATATTTTTTTCCAGGGGGTGTGATTCCAAATTTGGACAAGTAGGAACTATATACATGTATATATTTTTTATAATTTTTTCCAGGGGGTGGGATTCCAAATTTGGACAAGAAAACCCAAACCCTCTTAGAAGGAGTACTATCACCTCAATATTACGGACTGATGATTATCATATTGGGTGGTTACATTTTTTTTAAACTTTGCAAATTCCAGGGGGAGGGGTCCGGACCTCCCGACTCCCATCTAGATCTGCGCCTGAGGATATTGAATGAAAAGAGCTATGCGACATGGTTCCGTCACATTGATAAGGTCCGTCAACATGTAATTTTCTTTCGGGACAGATGTTTATGCGCGAACTCAATAATGGAGGTACAAATGTACTACATACTTAGTCCAAGTTGTCTAACGTTCGAATATAAAAATGCGGTCGTAACTTTGGAATATATGGACTAGATCATTCTTTTTCCCTGGTGTTGAATGTGTGAAGTGGTGTAGGGATGGGGATTGGTGTGTTGGTAAGATAAGCGACGAATAAATTCAATATTACCTCATCTTCGTTTGAACTGTCAAGGTCTACATCCATTACCTCGGCCATTTCGCTACCGTAATGTGAAATGCCGCGTTTTGACAACAAATAAGTGATAACAAATAAGTAAAAAACTAATTTATAAGCCATAACTAATAACTTAAAAGTCCCTCCAGGGCTTCCGTACGTCCATAAACGTGTGTTTTCAGTGCTTATTTGTACATGTTCTGGGCTTGTTTTCGGTCATTCGTAAAACCCGATGACTGTCAGTGTCACGAGGTCAAGAAAAATGACTGGCCTAGGCGCTTTGTTCAAAACTATTCAACCTGGCCAGCTTGTGAAAGATATTTCAGCATCACATAAAATCGGCAGCGAGTAATGTTTGCACTTAACGCATAACTTCTTGCCGAAATTACCTGTTTATGATACCGGCACAGCCCATGTAATGAAGAATTTCGGCCTACCTGACACCAACTTCTTACTAGGCTACTCCTTGGAAGTTGGAAATTCCTTCACTAACTGAGTCAGGGGAAAAACGTTCACAATCTTGGCGTTGTTGGAAGATAATTTCTCCCCAACTTTTATCCGATCCATGGAAATACCGTAAACACCAAAAACAATAACGATTTGCCGAAAACACCAGAAAAAAGCACCGAAAACACCAATATCAATAAGAAAACAACATAATTATTAAAAATATTTATTTTTGGCTCCTTAATGTAAAGTTTAACATAATTTTGATGCATTTCAAAGAAGTTATTACGATATTATTTCCGATACATAAGTCACACGTGTGAGCTCAGATTTACATCCTAATTGACATCTAGATGCGTTTAATTTTTTGCATTTCTATTCAGATATACATTCATTTAATTCATTCATTTAACTTTTTGTTTAACAGTTTACTTGTACTGAATTATGCATTTTTTTCTTTCTTTTTTTTTTGTTTCCTGAATATGAACAACATGGTGATCACAACTGGGAAATGTTTGCTCAAAACTGGGTGAAAAAGCAGATTTTACAATAGGTTTTACATTGCACTATATTTACAGGTTCCATATTTTGATGATATTGTTCCTTATTTTCGCTCTGAATGACAGAATTATGACAATATGCATTCACAGTGCTTTTCTTCAGCTTGGCGGGGAAGGGGTGGCATTAATGGTGGCCAACCTATTTCAGATATTTTTGTAAATATGCAAAATCATCACTGTAACTAACAATGACCAAACTGGGTTTATCAGTAGTAGACACACTGGGGAAAACACTGGCCTGATATATGATGTTATGCAATATGCAGAAGACTATAATATACCTGGATTATTATTACTTATCGATTTTGAAAAAGCTTTCGATACTGTCTCTTGGGATTTTATATTTCAAACACTGAAATATTTTAATTTTGGACTATCAATTCAAAGGTGGATACATATTTTTCAAAACAACATATTTTCCAATATTTACCAAAGTGGTCATCTATCTAAAAATGTAAACATATACAGAGGCTGTCGCCAGGGGGACCCTATAGTATCACAAATATTTATTTTATGTGCAGAAGTACTGGCAATAAAAATTTGAACATTTATTCCTTTTATTAGTTTATTATTTCTAAATTTTATTGCCAGTACTTCTGCACAATTTGCTGACGACACAACACTAATATTAGATGGTTCTGAACAATCACTCTCTCAATCGATAAAAGAAATAATAGATTTTGGTAACATTGCTGGATAAAGCTTAACTTCTCTTAAACACAAATTACATGAATAGGGTAAAAAAAATATAGCAAAGAATCATTATGTCCTGAGTTTAAATTACAATGGGGTATAGATAAATTCAATCTTCTAGGAATTGATTTCGATGTAAATCTTCATAAAATAACTAAATTCTATAAAGTCTTTTGATAAAAAACTACTAAATCTCAAATCATTAATTAAATCATGAAAAAGAAGAAACCTAACACCCTTAAGAAGAATTACGGTTTTTAAAACCCTTATTATATCTCAACTTAATCATTTGTTTTTAGCTTTACCTAACCAAGATGCAGGCACTATCAAAGAGTTAAATACCATAATGTACAATTTTATATGGGATGGACACACAAACAATATAAAAAAATGATAAGTGGGGGGGGGGGTGTTAGAAATATTAGATATAAATTTATTCATGATAGCTTTAATATCAACTTGGGTCAGACGATATTTGACTGGGAAAAAATTTGGAAATATATATTAGAATCAAATATTAAAGATAAAACTAAACTTATTGATTGTGGTTCTAAATATATTAAAATATGTAAAAATAAATTTACTAATGCATTTTGGAAAGATACTTTTACAGCATGGAAGATGGTAGTTGATAAATATCCATTTAGCAAAAATAATCATATTGACTGTATACCCATATGGTACAATAAAGACATAAAATTTATAACAAGCCAGTATTTTATTCTAAATGGTTTTCTAACGGTGTTAGATTCATAAAAGATTTCATGAATAAAGATAAAGACTTTTACAACTTTGAGGAATTTAAAAATGAATACAATATTGACACAAATTTTTTAACATATAATGGTCTAATTGCATCCATAAGAAAAAAACAAGTATTGACTATAGTCACTGCCTGTTACCCAGCATTAACATTAAATATTGAAATATTTTATAGAAATATAAAAGGAGCGAAAGACATGTATATCTTACTTAATAATAACAATATAGTTAAAGCATTGGCAATAAAAAAAATGGAATGAAATATTTAACCTCAATTAACAAAAATGGAAACAAATTTATAAACTACCATTTTACATTACACAAGACACAACAATGCAGTGGTTTCAGAGGCGCATTAATCATTTCATCTTAGGTACAAACTGGCTTCGAAATAAAATTAACAGTAATCATAGTTCAAAATGCTACTTTTGTAATAACGAAATTGAAACTATCTTTCACATTTTGGGGGGAATGCTTTAAAGTAAAAGAATTACTTACAATATTTCATAATTCCGTTCTTTTACAAAATGTTGATTTAAAGTACACGCAAACAACTTTTATCCTTGGTTTCTACGAAAACAAAAAAACTTATTTTGCTGACAACCAAATAATACTATGGATAAAATACTATAAATTCAAATGCAAATTGAAAAATAATACTTTTAATGTATATGGACTACACCAATTTTTAAGATATTACTACCAAATAGAAAAATACATATACATTAGCAAAGGAGACATTAACCTATTTATGAAGATATGGAGCAAGTTGATATCCTACTTTGATTACAAAAACATCAAATATCATTTCATAACATTGTACATTAAAACAATTGTTATACTTTTGCATGGAAACTGCATTCATTTTGTTTTAGATTCACTTTTATTAATTTTTCCACTTTCTAAAATTTCATGTATTTAATAAATACAATAATTGTATATAGGAAGAAAGTTTGCACCTATTATTAAAACCATACTATTATAAAATACAATTGTTCATCCATTGCAAATCACTACCATATACACCTGACTAATTCTTTAAACTTTCCTTACTCTACCCATCTTTCTTTTATCTCCTTTTTCTCTCCCTATATAAAAGTCCTCAGTATACAAGTTTTATACTAGCGCCATAAGAATTTAGTTATGTACATGTATATACATGTTTATTTATGTGTGTATGTGTATATTTATGTGATATGGTGTTTATATGGGTATAATATATGTGCACATTTATGTGTATATTTTTATATGTATGTGTGTACTTATATAGATGTATTTCAGTAATGTCACACACATTTAGCTAGTATGTAGTCATAATATTGTGCATGCATGATCACTATGATATAACATGCATGTAATATGTAATTAATGTAATATGTTAATTCCAGAGTTTTTCAACTCAAGGAATCCTTATTGTATTGAGGACAATTAAATCTTTAAAAATATATATATTTACTTAAAACAATTAAAGTAACTAGAAAAAAAACTGAGTCAGAACTAAATTGAGCCTTTTTGTCTGCCATCTCTCCGTCACACTATGCCTGTCTGTCCGTTAACTTGTAACATTTTTTAATTGTTCTTCAAAACCACTTAAGGGATTTTTATGAAACTTTGTAGGAAGTAAGCATTCAAGGTCCTCTACCAATTCATTTTGGCTTGATTGGCTTAGGGGTGGATCCATGATGGGGCAAAAGGGGCCTCAGGGGGTAACATCTTTAAAAATCTTCTCCTCCAGAACTGCTGCATGATTGAAAAACTAATTGTATCCGAGTGATCTGCATAGATGTATGATTCAAGTTTATTTCTTAGAAATCGGAAAAATAAATTTTTTATGTGTTTTTGACGTCTTTTTAGACTTTGTAATTTTCATTCACTTTTGTATGATTTTCTCCCCTTTTATTCATTATGATGCATACATCTTATGTGTTTTACTTGTGATTTGGATAAATGCTTTTCTGAAAGAATATTGCTGAAATTTAATTTTTTTTGAATTTTTTATGCAAAAATGAAAGGGGGGTGAGTAATTTTTCACTGTGTCAGATTCTTCTTCAAAAGTGATGAAAGGATGTCGATGAAACTTTATACCAAGCAAGTACTCAAGGTCCTGTATTAAGTGTGTTCATTTTGGCCAGATCATCACATGGGGAAAAGAAGCCTCAGGGGTTGCCCCTCTTTGAAAATCATCTCCAGAACTGTTGCATGGATTGAAAACTAATTGCATCTGAGTAATCTACATAGATGTATGACTAAAGTTTGTTTATTTTGTAGAAATCAGAAAATAAATTTTTGACGTCTTCTTACACATTTTCACTTTCATTCATTTTGTATGATTTCTTTGATTTTCTAACCTATTATTCATTATGATGCATTCATTTTATGTGGTTTACAGTTTTACATGTAATTAGGTATAGAAACACTTTTTTTAATTTTTAAATTTTTTTATGAATTTTTAAAACTGCAAAAAGAAGGAGGGGCATTTTTTCACACTCTCATCTTGTTCTTCAAATCGTTAAAGGGATATTGTCAAAACTTTAAAGGAAGCAAGTACCCAAGTTCCCCTATCAAGTTTGTGCTTTTTGACCAGATCAACTCAAGGTGGATCCAGGGTGGGGCAATATAGGTCTCAGAGGGTACCACTCTTTGAAAAATCTTCTGCAGAACTGCTGCATGGATTAAAAAACTAATTGCATATGAATAATTTACATGGATGCATGATTCAAATTACTGTTTTTGGAATAAATTTGAAAATTAATTTTTGGCATCAACAAAAAGTTAACAGGGCAGAAATTGTCTGGTCGATCCTTATGGGAGTTATTTCCCCTTTTTAGTTGATTTTTTTTTTTTTTTTTTTGCCAATTATCTTGAACAGTATGATAGAGAGAAATTGAAAGAAGCAAAAATGTTTGCAAATGAAAAGGTTCAAGGATATAGATGGGCTCCAATTGTTTTGTACATCTATAAAAGAAATCTTCCTTTTAGGAACCAATGATTTACTCAGGTGACCAGTAATGCCCATTAGACCTCTTCTTTCTTTCTGTCCTGGAATAACGACCTGTTTCAACTGATAATTTCAAATGACCACATTTAAACTGTACCAAAGTCATTGAAAATTTTACATTTTTGATATTTTTAGATGATCTTCCAATTCATATACAATCTTAAACTGTTTATAAAAGCACACAAGTATACAAATACATATGATATGGTAAATATAAAAACAGATCAATACTTATTGAATATGATAATCAAGTGAGTGGAAGTAAATATTAGAGAAAGTTGACATCATAAACTTTTCATTGTACAGATCTTAACTTCTTTTGATTAACATTTTTGTGTGTTTAGCTGTTTGAAATCGAACTAATTCAAACACTGACAGGTTTAAACAATAATACCTTTTTATATATCTAATACATAAATTACAATATAGCCTCAGCAAACACATTTTGTCCAAAACACTTTTTTTAAAGTTTTATAATCTTTTTTCTTCTAAACAAAATTCTGTTATTAACAATTTGTGCAGATTGATTAAAATTATTGATATGAGAGTTATCTCTCCTGGTTGATATGCATGTGTGTGCATATTATACGCCTGCATTTTAAGTTGGGCGTATATTGACATCGTCCTGTCCGTCCGTTAGTTCATTGTTTGTCTGTTCATATGTCAACATTTAGCTTGTCCGGTGCTTTTTAAGCAAAGTGCTGAACAGAAATTTTTGAAACTTTATACTGTTGTACCTTGCAACAAATTCTCGAATTTCAAGGTCATGGTAAGTAAATGTAGATCACCATTACTATTTTTAGAAATCAAGCTTGTATGGAACTTTTAAGCAATGTACAAAACAGATTTTATTAAGACATTATACAGTTGATCCTTGCAACAAGTTCTCGAGGCGAGTCATATTGAAAGGTGGTAATTCGTGGTATGCAAATGTAGGTCACCATTACTAATTTTAGAAATCTTATATAACTGTACGTCAATATTTAACTTGTCTGGAGCTTTTCCAACAAATGGATTCTATTGAAACTTTATACAGTTGTTCCTTGCAACCAGCTCTCGAGATGAGTTGAATTTCAAGGTCATGGTTTGTGAATGTAGTACTGCTACTATTTTTAGAAATATTATGTAACTTTGCTTTTCAACACTTTCTGAGTAATTTTATGAATGATTTTTTTATTGAACTTCACATACAGTTGATCCTTGCAACATGTTCTCGGGACAAATCAACATTTCAGCATCATTGTTTGTGAATGTAGGGCAACATTACTATTTTTAGAAATCATACATAACTTTATGCGTTGTGTAGGTTTTCGAATGCAGGCACATTTAATTATGCATCTCCATGTACTTATACCTGTATATTATACAATTTTATAATCGCGTACTAATCTAAATGCAACTAATATTCGTCTTTCACACCCCAATAGTACATGCTAAGTGTTAATTGCTTCCTTCAAATAAACTGTACATCACTTTTCATCATGGGTATATTATGTACCATTGCGATGCTCTTGTTATGTAATATATTCATTCTAATGATTGTATCTTGTTTGTACTTTCTCAGTCTATTTAAAAACCAATCTCTCACCACTCCCATTTTCTTATGTCAGAGTGAGTAGATATCAGTTTTTTTTTTTTACTTAGATTGGTATTTTCTCGGGATAGCTCTGCACAATGTGAGAATAAATGAACTGAATTGGACACACTAAAATAAAATGAAACTCTTCTTCCGTATCAGTAATGGAACATAATCTATGTTCATATCAAGTTGCTCTTAATTACTACCCCAGTTCTTTATATAACTCCTATATACCTATGCATGACCATAGTTCCTGAGTTCTTTATATAACCTCTATAAAGGGCCTACCCATGTAGGACCTTACTACCTCAGTTCTTTAAATAACTCCTATATACCCATACATGACCTTAATACCTGAATTCTTTATATAATCTCTATATACCCATACATGACCTTAGTTCCCAAGTTTTTATATAACCGCTATATACCCATGCATGACCTTAATACCCACGTTCTTTGTAAAAACTCTATATACCCATGCGTGACCTTAGTTCCCAAGTTTTTATATAACTCCTACATACCCATGCATGACCTTAGTAACCCATTTCTTTAAATGACTCATATATACCAATGCATGACCTCAGTAACCCAGTTCTTTATAAAACTTTTATATACCCATGCATAACCTTATTACCTCAGTTCTTTATATAACCAATATATACCCATGCATGACCTTAGTACCCAAGTTCTTTATATGACCTATATATACTCATGCATGACCTTAGTTCACAAGTTCGCATCAGATCAACAACTGCAACACCTTGCTTCAGCAAAGACGTGGTACATCGATGGAACTTTCAAGATCGTGTCCAAGCCTTTTGTGCAGCTGCTATCCATCCACTTCTTTGCCAGATCCGGTGACGACATGAAACAGCTTCCAGGGATCTACGTCCTCATGCCAAGGAAAAGAAAGAAGGACTACAAGCAGGTATAAAACCTTTTTTTAAATAAGAGAAAAATCTATACTTTATTTAATATCTTGTTTTGCTTTCAGGTGTTTGCCAGGATTTTGGAGTGCCATCGCCCCCCGTCACCGAGCTGTTGGTTGCAGACTTCGAGGAGGGAATGTGGAGAGCTGCGAAGTCTGTGTTGAGTAGTGTCCGGATACACGGCTGTGCTTTCCACTGGGGACAAGCAGTGTGGCGTCATGTTCAGGAACTTGGATTACAGGTATACTTATTTATGTATTATATTACGATAAATGATTTTCAGAGTGCACTTAAATTATAAATAATTTATGAATAATAATCTATAAATATAGAATAACAAATAAAAACATGTTGAAATATTAAAAAAATAAATATAATATTTTTGAAACATCCAATGTATATGATAAAGTTAATATAAATATTAAAAAATCTTCTTTTTTTCAGATTGACTACAGCCAGCGGGATGGTGTCTTCAAGTTTGTGAGGAAGCTGCTTGCCCTGCCATTTCTACCAGAGGAACAGATTCCCGTCGCTTTCCACGCACTGAAGGAGACCGTCACCAGCGAGCGACTGATAGAGCTGACCAACTACATCGAGAGGACCTGGATCAACGGCGACATCTGGACACCATCATCGTGGACCGTCTAAATGGCTGTGAGGACAAACAACGACGTCGAAGGATGGCACCACCGCATCAACAGGAGAGCCCAGAATCCAGCCTGCCCTTCTATGTGCTTGTGATTCTTCTCTTCAAGGAAACCGCCAGCATCCCAAACCAACTGAAGATGATCAGCAAGGGAAAACTCAAGAGATTACAAGACTCCTACAGTGCCGCATCAACCACTTTGGGACAATACAACGATGGATCCATCAGCGCCAGCAATCTTCTGAAGAAATGTGGACAGATCTACAACGGACAGTGAAGAAGAAAAACGTGCCGAAATTTGTGGTTAAAGTGAAAATAAGAATTAAAAGAAATTAGTGCTTAAAATATAGTGTGTTATTGTTTATATTATTTATGATTTATTTTCAATAAAGTTTAGAAAAGAAAAATTATTTTTATTTTGTCTTTTGTTGTATTTCTCGAAAGGAAATAGAATTTTTAAGCGTAACTGACGCCAGATACATTCAAAATAAAAATAAATATCGAAATAAAAAATATATACATTTATTTAAAAAATATTGCCCCCAGTTTGCTTTCTTAAAGCTGGGGGCGAGTTGTCTTAACCTGGGGGCGAGTTGTCTTAACCTGGGGGCGAGTTGTCCTGAAAAGGTGGCGAGTTGTCTTGGGGGCGAGTTGTCTTGGGGGCGAGTTGTCCAGCATTCTCTTTATATAACCACTCATGCATGACCTTGCTACCCCAGTTCTTTAAATAAATCCAATATACCCATGCATGATCTTAGTTCCTGTGTTCTTTACATAACCTGCATGTACCCATGCATGATCTTAGTACCCGAGTTATTTATATAACCTCTTTATACCCAAGTATAACCTTAATACCCAATTATCTGGGAAAGAGTACAATTATTCTTCAAAAGTATATGTGATTTGTTCATTTATGATGTAGAATTATGTTTTTCAATATTTTTTAAGGGAATAACTGGGGAAATATACAAGAAGAGTTTTACGGATGTGCAGATATATCCATACAAAATGACTGCAGCAAATGTTCAATTAAGCATCCACAATGTAGAAGAGGGAAAGTTTATAACACACATCCCAAGACAACAACCAGTACAGCCCCAGCAACAACTAGCACAAAGTATAAAAACTGCAAAGCAAAAGGAAAGTATACAGGGCTAGCCTTAGCTGACAATTGCTGCAAAAAGAACTGTGCAAAAGGCAAATGTCCACAATTCTGTGATTGTGAAAAAGAGCCAGTTTTTGACTGCAAAGTGTAATAAAATAATCATTGAACACCCTTAGATCCACCTTGGGCCTAAAAAGCTTAATAAAAAAAAAAAAACTTGAAAAGTTTCTGTATACAGTAAAACTCTGTCACGATGAATTTACAGGGAATCAACATAAAACTTTGCTGTACATATACTTGGTATTTCTTTTTATACGAAAACTTGTCGGCAGAATAATGCTTTTGGAACAAAATCACTGTGAGTCATTTGGAAACATTTTTGGATATATACAAATCAATATTATCAAAACCAAGATTTAAAAAAAATGATATATTTTGTTGTAACAACTTCAGTGAAATAAGTATACTTAATGATTCTTTATTTTCACCTACACTGTACCATACAAATACATTAGTACATTGTTGAAGGTCACCTGGGGCACTCTGGTTCTTGGGTACATTACCATTTGCTGTGTAATTAGTAATGAAATATTCATAAATTTTATTCCCAACTTGAAAGGAGCGATTTTTTTTTTCTAATTTGTTGGAACCGGTTGCATTTATGTTTTACAAACACATCTTGTTCTTTCTGTTTCTTTGTGTTTTTTGTTTTTTTGAGTTTTTCTGAGGGGTTGCATCTGCTTGAATATTTGCAACTTGAGCTCTCTCTTCAAATTTTAACTAAACTTGATAGCAAGCTTTACATGTAGGATATGTTGGAAAGTGGTCAACATTTGGCAATACAATGTATTTGTATGATATTATTTAATATTTGATTTATGGAACTTTTTTTTTATGAATGGCTTAGTCCTTGAGGACATCGTTTTTCAAACACATTTTTTTTTTAACATTTTACTTTCAAGAATCACCAGTCCATTTCTCTTTCTCTGTTTAAATTTGGTATCAAGTATAAATTTAGTTACTAGGACAACAAAAATTGTAAAATTCTTTGCATCTTGGTCTAGGGTTTGTAAACAAGGTACTTATGTTACTGATAAAGCCATTTATGTTATTACTTCAAGATCCATACTTCAAAATTTATATCAAAAAATTCCTGAAATTATTTTAGATTTCTTAATTAAAAATCATTTATTTTAACGTGAATTACTAATAATAACAGTAATAAAAATAATGATATTAATAATCATAATGATAATACTGTGGAATCTGTCTTGAGAGACCATACCATCTGCCACTTAAATGTGGTCTGTTGAGACAGGTGGTCTCTCAAGACAGGTGGTCTCTCAAAACAGGTGGTCTCTCAAAACAGGTGGTCTCTCAAGAGGTTTTTAAGGATCAATTAACCGAGTGGATTTCAGAAAGTGATCTGAAAAGACAGATGGTCTTCCAAGACAGGTTCCACTGTAATGCTATTTATATCTGTAATAATAATAATATTTGTAATACCAATGTAAGGAAATTCTAGCTCCCCTGGTCAAAACAGTTACATATGTAAACTAAAGTTTATTTTCATGTTGCTATGACTAATAACTAGGGGTGATAAACTTTATGGTTTCAATACTGTGATGCTCAACCATTTGGCAGCCAAGTTTCCCCCCCTTCCCCTATTATACTATACTGTTAATTATACATTAAAAATAATATGTACAAAACAACAATATGTAAATTCTGTTTTTTAATTAATTTGTAGGGTTTTCATGCTATTTGTTAATTACACAGTGAGTTGAACAAAATTAATATAAAGAAAAAATTTAAAATTGACAACTTTTTTCAGTCTAAGGAACTCACAAAGCATTTGAGATAATATATTTTTCATCCAAGTTTTTTTTAACTAGGAATAAAAATTCTAAAATAATGCAGTAAATTATATAATTTTAGTAATAATAAAACAATTTAATACAGGAAAATATATTTTTATAGAACTTTATAAAATTCTGTGAAAATACCTTTATAAATATATTAATGAATATATGATAATAACAATTGTTATAAAGTTATTATTAATAATGTAACATCTTTTCAAGCACAACAAAAATTGACAGGGCACAGAGAGTTACAACTCATATTCCATTTATTTGCTAATTAAGGAATGCTTAACAGTGATTAAAGGTGAAAAATGTCCTAGATATTTACCATAAAACTTGTTTACTGAACTTCTACCAATGCTGTATGGACTTTGTAATATGTACCATCTACCATTACACTGGACCTGAGTTCTTAGATCAATTTAAAGCTTTGTAATGTGTACCTTGAGCTAATTGTCATCATTACGATGGTTTGTCTCCATTCCATCATCAATCATGAGCAAATTCTTATGAAACTGATGAGAAAGTTACTTAAAATGGGCCTTCAATTCCAAAAGCTTGGGCAGTGTCTAAATACATGCTTGTTAATTATTTCAATATTTTTGTTTTAACCAAATGATAGTTCTTAATTTCATGTATTTTTGTGTCATTTCAAATAAAATAAAATCTATTAGTTTGTAAATTGGCATATAGCTTGCACAGATTACATGTAATCAGAATAAATATTTTACTATTTATTTCTTCTTGTGTTTTTACATTTATCTTTAAAAAAGACATAATACTATGAAAACACTCTTTTAACATGGAACTTCTTTCAGAGCTATTTTGCAGATATCTGATGAGAAATAATAAGTAGATCTTTGAGAGCTTTTTTGCAGACATCTGATTAGAAATAATTAGCAGAGTGTGAGCTTTTTTACAAACATCTGATGAGAAATAATTCGCAGATCTTTTAGAGCTGTTTTACAGATATCTGATGAGAAATAATTAGTAGATCTTTGAGAGCTGATTTGCTTATCTTTGAGACCAGAGCCTGTCACCATAAAACCTAAGAAGTCTGAAAGTTTGATTCAACTCGGCAAATCTGACGGGCCTAGCAGGCCAATTTGAGAATGTTTTCAGACTTGGCATGTTTAAGTTAAAATTCCTGAGTCTTAAGGTGCCAGGCCCTGATCTTTTAACTCATCAACCCCTGAAAAACAATGGATTCTACTGTAAATCAAGGACTTAGGCCAGTCCAAATGTGTCTCTAGGGGAGAATGAGTTAACTACAAATACTGGCGGGAGACCAATTCTCACCAGGCCTATGGTTTTGAGGACAAATTTTCATATGACTAGCATTGTCCTCATATTTTGCACAGAAAGGTTGATTGAACACCTTTTTTTCTTTGAATGCCTATGCATGTTAAAACACTGTATATTTGTTATCAAAACTAAAGCCCTGGTAAGAATTGGTACTTGGTGAGAATTAATGACCTGCAGTAAATATTTCACCAATCATCTGTATAAAAAATAAGAGTGACATCGACAATGATCTGGATGAAGATGTAATTTTGACATAATAAAGACATATTTATGATGAACAATTTAGTTTACAATGAAAATTTATAATTAAATAATCTATTGTAATTCAAACAATTTATACAAGGGGCCTTAAGTCACTCACCTGACAAAATTGGTCAACATTGCAGAAAACATTAAAAAATGTGTAAAAGATAAAATCACTAATAAATATGAAAACCATTAAGCTCATTGGACCTTAAAAATCACCTGAGTGAAATGTATTTTACTGACAATATACTGAAAAGAATGGTGGTAATCACTGAACAATAGGGAAAAACAGCACAAAACATGAAAATATCCACTTCAAAGGGAAAATAACCCCAATAAGGGTCAACCTGACAATTTAATTCCTATTGACTTTTTCGTAGATCTTTGCGTTCTGAACATTTTTGCTTCCTCCTCTTTCTATCTATTATTCTTTTCAAGATGATAGGACAAAACTGTCAAAAACATGAGAAATCCAGGAGAAATAACTCTCAAAAGGGGCAACCTGACAATTTTGGACCTATTGACTGTTTTGTAGATCTGCTGAGCATTTTTGCTTATTGTACTTTCTCTCTATCTGTTATACTTTTCAAGATATTAAGACAAAGCTGCCAAAAACATGAAAATCTGTAGATCTTTGCGCACTGAACATTTTCATTTCCTCCATTTTTACTCTACCTATTATACTTTTCAAGATAATGTCAAAAAATATCCAAAAACATGAAAAATCTACTTAAAAGGGAAAAAACTCCCATGAGGGGCAACCTGACAATTTCGGCCCTGCTAACATTATTGTAGATCTGAACGTGTTGAACACTTTTGCTTCTTTCACTTTTACTCTACCTATTATACTTTTCAAGATAATATCAAAAAACATCCAAAAACATGAAAAATCCACTTAAAAGGGGCAATAACTCCTATTAGGGGTGATATGACAATTTCGTCCTGTTAACTTTTTTTGTAGATCTTTGTGTGCTGAATATATTTGCTTCTTTAACTTTTACTCTAGCTATTTTAAGGTAACGTTTTTTCTAGCTCTAATAATTTTGGAAACACGCATTAAATAAAAAAAATACTGCTGACTCATTTGTTCTATTTTTAGCCATGACAGCCATGTTTGGTCCCAGCCGCTTTTCATCTGCAAACTTAATGCAACTTTACATGGTTATACTTTTTGAGTGCAAATTCTAAATAATCACCATTAATCAGTGTTTACGTCTACAGAGTCATGAAGGGCCAGGTATGTAGGAAGTTCTCTTGACTAGTCACTTATGTGGAAAGGCTATTTATACCTGTGTAACCAGGAAAGACAATGAAATTAATGTGATGTGAATGACACATGTAATCAGTTTAATCACTGTGAATAATTAACCCAGTGTCCAGTCACATTAATGCCTACCAGTATATTGATGTTTTCACAGCTTTCAAATCATCATTATCTTCAAAGGTAAGGCCTTTTGCCTGGTAGTATAAGACTTCCTTTTGCACCCTCCTCTCAAATATTTTCCAAAACAGTTAACAAATACTTTAACATCCAATTATTAATTTCTATATATATTTCATCGATGTCATCCAAAACATTTCAAACAAATTCATACTTTTTAATGTCCTCTGTATCTGTTTTTAATATCCTCTGTTGTATGTTTTGGGTAATATTTGAGCAGGGGGGTTGCAAAAGGAAGTCTTTCCTAATCAAGATGTTTATGTATACATGAAAATTATTTCACGGAGTACAAGGGTTCATTGATAACTATATAGCATTGTACTGAAGGATTTAAGCAGGGTTGCTGATATCCAACCCTACAGGAAACAGGGCAAGTGACTTTAGCCGAATGGACAAACTTGCTGAGAGACAGCAATGATTCAATATGTATTAGTACCGAGGGCTATTCATGCTGACATGGTAGCAACACTAGGTGAGGATGCCCCTTCATATGTTACCATAAAAATTTGGTTGGCAGAATTTACCAGTATGCATGGCAGACAGAGCCTTCAGGATGACCCCACCCTGGAAGACCTTTCATTGTGACAACTCCTGACATTGTCAATGAAGAAAATGGTATTATTATGGGTGATATATTATGCATCATTTCATAACCACTTAAAAGAAATATTAAGATTAAGTGCTGTGGAAAGCTCAGTAAAGGTGTCTTGTTTCACCAGGATAATGCAACATATTACACTTTATATTCAAGCTTGGGATTCTCAAATACCTAATTTTAATTGTTCTAAGCAGTTTGACTACATGGTTCTTTTTGTAAGAATCCCAAACAACCCCTCACTTTTCATCAGTCCAATAAACCTATATCATTCATTCAGACATGTTGTTCGTATTTTTACTTTAATGTAAAATGCCACACACACAAAGATGTAACAGACAATGCCCCTGCTCACAAGTCTGTCATTGCCATGGCTGCCTTTAATGACTGTGGCCTTGAACTGATTCAACATCTTCCTTACTCACCTGATATCTATTATTTATTCCCAAAAGGTCATTTCCAGTACCAATTTCCAGACAGAGTATGACATCATATATGCAGTGGAAGACTTTCTAGACAGTCAAAAAAGAGACCTCTTTAAAAGTGGCACAGAGGCCAGCTGCGTATATTCCATACAGACTAACAGGCTGTAGCCTACACCAAAAAATTCCTTCCTGCACCTATTCCCTCTCAGCATGAATAAAGCCAGTCTGCAACTTCATCCTAGCCTACACATGTATTTTTTTAATATACGCCACTGGAGGTTCTTAAACATCGCTGGTGAAAGTGTATAGATGCTAAAAGAGATTAAGTTGAAAATTAGTGCAATACATCTCCCTAAAGACAAATCCTTACATATATGATGCAACACTTAATCCTCGTTTTTTTATTCTAAACTTGACAGTTGAAATATGATTGTATATTTTGTCATTATTATGTTTCCAATGTGAAATATGTTGTGAATCCCAATATATATATATATTAAGTGGAATCTTATTATGTCGAAATTCGTTGGGTCGAAATTCCGGATATCAATGTTGAACAGTCGGTCCTGATTTTTGGAGATAGAAAATTATATTATCTAAAATTTTGGTTATCTTGATTTCTGGATATCTCAGGGATGGTCACATGAAATTCAAGATAATACAATTCCACTATATATAAGTATGTATATGTATACACAGATAATATAAAATGTTTATTTCACAGATTTTATCTAAGTTTTACTATATTTACAAAAACAGTGCTGAAACTAGTAGTAGGAACTAGAGAATATGCACATTTCATTAATTATCAAGTAAAACAATAGTAATTCACCTCAGATAACAATATTAAAGTAAAGTTTTATTCATAAAATTTGTGTACTAAAACAAATAATAACAGAAAAAAAATGACATAAAATATACATGTACATTAAATTCTATATTCACAAATACTTGATGCTAAACTTGGCCATTACCTATTTTCATCATCCAGAGTTACCTCCCCTTGTAGCAGGTCTAGATTGTGATGTCATTTGTTTGTGCATAAAATGAGACAAGTTATCAATTGTGACATCATATGTTTGTGTGAATGTAACATTGTTTTCTCATGTAAAGACAGGACCTACTGACATAGGAGATAACTACGACTAATGAAAAGACAGAATGGTGACTGATAACGGGTCATCAGGCAACTTGAAAAAGCAAAGTAGATTGTTTCATATTCTATTTGTAACATTTTCCCATAAGCACTTTTAAAGCATTTATTTATCTATTTCACACAGTACTCCACCTGGCATTCCATAATAAATGTATGGGGTCATATATTATTCTTCATACTCAGTATAATACGAAGGAAAACCCACCGTGAGTGATCTAAAATTGATTATAGAAATCCAAAATGGTAACCCAATCAATTTTCATTTATAATCTAATACTGTCCCTACTGTTACTACTATATAAGGGTTTCCATTTAACTGGTAACCAATCAAATTTATAAACATTGGTTAGAGTGTGGTGTTTCATTACTGATAGACATAGCAAGTGGACTATTTAAAATTAGGAGCTATACCTCTGGATCAAGATGATGAGCTCTTTTCCCATGATTTAATTTAAGATATCTTGTAATATATACATATACAGTAGGTCAGATAAAAATCTATAGCACATATTTAAATCTGCATTTATAGTCCAAGTTACATATTGTAGATGATTTAAATCATTCTGCTGCTATGATGGTACAAGGTTCTTCTGTTTACACGTTTTTTTATCACTATTATCATAAGTGGGTGAAGTCTTTGGTACTTCTGGAAATGACAAGTCTTTAAACTCGTCCTTCTCTTCTTTTCTTAATGGAGAAATGGTAGGCACTTTAGGAAATGCAAGTTCTGAAAAAGAGAAAAGTTTCCTATTTATACATTATTAAATTAATCCCCCATAGGACATTTTGATCAACTGTAATCTGTTCATTATCATTATAATTTTATATAAAGTTAAATCTTAATATAACAAAATCATTTTCTATTACTTTTTACGCATAAACAAAAACACAGACATTTCCATGTTCAGTCACTTTACATTATAAGTGGCATGTCAAATGTAAACATTTCTTAAATACAAATTGTAAGCATTGTCACTTTAAAATGTTTATAGATTATAAAAATTGTCAATGTTTCAAACATATCCAAAAGCGTGTAATATTGAATCAACACACAAAATACATAGCATCAGATGTCACCTAGTTCTCTCTATACAATTATCTGTGCATACAGCAAACTGAACATTTGGAATAGATTTGGAATCTATTACAACTGTTTTTACAGAACTTGCATACAGCACAATAGATCTCCTTGACTGTGACATAATCAATACTTACAGAACTTGCATACAACACTTTAGATACCCTCGACTGCAACATGATCAATATTTACAGAACTTGCATCGTAATTTGTATTTACAGAACTTGCATACAACACTTAAGATACCCTCGACTGTGTCATAATCTATATTTACAGAACTTGCATACAACACTTTAGATACCCTCGACTGCATCGTAATTTGTATTTACAGAACTGCGGTAGCATATAACACTTTAGGTCACCTTGACTGTGTCATAATCTATATTTACAGAACTTGCATACAACACTTTAGATACCCTCGACTGCATCGTAATTTGTATTTACAGAAATACGGTAGCATACAACACTTTAGGTTCCCCTTGACTGTGTCATAATCTATATTTACAGAACTTGCATACAACACTTTAGATACCCTCGACTGCATCGTAATTTGTATTACAGAAATACCGTAGCATACAACACTTTAGGTTCCCCTTGACTGTGTCATAATCTATATTTACAGAACTTGCATACAACACTTTAGATACCCTCAACTGCATTGTAATTTGTATTTACAGAACTTGCATACAACACTTTAGGTTCCCTTGTACCTGACATTAATTCTGTCAGCTCATCAAAATTTTCTTCTTTCTTTTTATCAATCTTTTCCTCTAACAATTCGTCAAGTTCTTTTTCCAAATCCTCTTGGCTGACATCATTTAATCTGGATGTTGACATACTTATCTCGTTATCTATCTCACTCTGATCCTCAATGACCTATTAAAAGTCAACATCTACATCAAAATATGACTTGTGTCAGTTTGTGTGTGTATGTGTGTGACTGTGTGTACGTATATGTGTGTATATGTGTATGTGTATGTGCGAGACCGTGTATGTATATGTGTGTGTGTTTGCAAATATATATACCACTTCTTAGGGAGATGAATTTGGGCTATTGGTTAACCAAGGGAAAGGAACAAATTTTTTAAAAATTTATGTATTAATGGAGTTATTAGAGGAATTCCTTAAGGATTCTTAAGTATCCTTTGGTATACAGACATGCAAATTGTGTCCTAATTATTGTAGAGCGGCACAACATGACTGCCAATATGTGACCTGCAATCCAGAAGTAATATCACTGTACGGTAATCGCTACTGACATGAAATTTTTGGATGCTGTGAACATAGTGAAAACTGTGTAACGAGAATGTTTTGGCAAGTCATTATAACTCAATTTCTTTGGTTGAAAAAGAATCATAGTGAACATTTTTGTGATTCATCAATCCTTCATATAATTCTAACATAGCAGCTCAAGCAGAATTGGCAAAAACCATTGCTTAAATGCAACCAAAGTTCGTCTTTGTGACAGCTATGAAGATAGATGATGATTAAAAATGGACGTTTAATAAAGTTTTTAAATTCCTCATTCACAAGCAAACTTTAACTTGTGTTATGCTTTGCTTCGCCTTGCCTCATTATGTCATTTTCATGACTTCCAAACATTTCACATCTGTCACGGTTACCATTCAGTGAACAGGAAACAGTAGTATGCAAAGGAGCATAAGGTGATTACACTTGGGACAGAATACAACAGATGGAGAACTTTAAGGTCCAAGCTGAATTTGAAAACAGACAAGAAATTGGCAATCATCATACTCAATCAGACGTTGTTGTTGGTGCTTAGCATCATGAAGAGTTAGTTTTGACTTTTAAGCAGCCTCCTTTTCGATTCTGTGTCACTATTTTATCATTTAAGAGTTTATAAATAGAACAATGTACTGGGTTTTTCCCACAATTAATTAACTAATTTGTTGGAATAGAACTTTTAAAATATGACTAAAGTAAATGCAAATACGCATTGTGTACAGAAAAGTTTATATATGAACATTACTCCCCAGAATGTGGCTTTAAAATTAGTCAATCAGTTTTGAGTTAATTAGCCATTTGTATAAAACCATACCGTATGTTACTTGAAGTGCCCAATAAAAGCACATTTATGAAAAAAAATTCAATTTCTTTAGCAAACTTTGTAAATATTGACATAAAATAATATATACCAAATTTCAAAGAAATCTGATCATTGGTTCATGAGAAATAGATTTTTAAATATGTACCAAGTTTTAACCATTTTTGAGCCTCTATGGGTACTATCCCCTATTTGTTTGCAAACTTGAAGCCCTTTCTTCTTCCTAGGAGCAAACTTCCTGCCAAATTTGGTTGAAATCTGTCCCATGATTCTTTAGAAGAATTTGTTTAAATGGAAAAGTTCATGGATGGACGCTGGACATTGGGTCATAGCAATAGTTCATTTGGACCTTTGAGTAAGACCAAGTTATTCTCAATCTGATCAAAATGAAAGTCAATTGTTTATCAAGGATCTTTTAGAATAATAAATAGTGTTTTACGCCACACTCGACAATTTTTCAGTTATATGGTGGCAGCCACTTTTTAATGGTGGAGGAGAGAAACCAGTTACAATGGAAGCCTGGAAGAGACACGGACCTTCCGCAAGTAATCTGGCAAACATTCTTACAAATATCACCTTAGGATCCAGCGGGGCTAGAACCTGCACGGACCAGAAGTGAGTGACTTCATGGTTCAAAATGTGATGCTCTAGCCACTTGGCCACAGAGGCCCCATTTGTCAAGGAGGGGTAGGTTCATATTAATTAATATACTGTAATGAGGAGCTTACCAATGTTAAATTATCCATTATATCTGTGACTTTGTTGATATCGGTTTTGTTTGTCAAAGTCTTCAGAACTGATGTCCCACATTCTATTGCTGTTAGAACCTACAAATATATAAAAAAGATGCAATTTAAACAAGATGTTGCTGACTGTTGGATATAATCAAAGTCATATTTGATTTTTTTTATATAAAGCTTCAGATCACAATAATTTATTCTACAAATACACCTATACATACATGTACAGTAAAACCTGTTTTCAGCAACCACTTAAGGGAGATAGGAAAAGTGGCTGCATAAGACAGGTGGCCTTTGGTTCCAGGTTGACAAAACTCACAAGAAAATTTGTGTTCATTATGCAGTGTATAGCATCACATGTATATTCATATACAAATACATGATAGTTGATGTTAAGATGATCAGGTGTCAAAATCATGTATATTACAGAACTCCCCAGCTTACCTGTTTACAGGTTTTCTAAAAATGGATCATGCCATCAACCATCCTAAAATACATGGCTGCTGAAAACAGTGTGACCAAGCATTTAGTCATGAATATCACTGGCCATTGGCCACATTAGACAGGTGGCTGCTGGTTTAGGTATGTTTATATAATAAAATTTATTGGGGGGAACAGAAACTGGCTGTTGAAGACGAGTGGCTGCTGGAAACAAGTGGCCTTTAAGTCAGGTTTGACTGTACATGCATTTCTTTCTTTAAATATATATAAAGACATATAGTGCACTATCTAAAACTGAACTTCATTGCTGAGAAGGAATTAGGGCCCAAAGTCACCAAATTTACTCACTACTCAAGCTAAACTAACTTTTCATGATTTTAAGGCAAAACATGCAAAATTTATTCTGTCACTGGACATGTTTGTGTACTGATGGCCTGCAAATGTAAATAATGGTAAAAGTTATTGCTCATTTGAAGAACACTTCAGGAAAGTATAAACGATACCCTACTCAATGTATTTATTCATTTTTAAAGGAAAATCATAAGTATGTCACAAAAATTTATATTTGAATGATGAAAAATAATATATGTTTGCTACTCACTCAAATCCGTAAGTTTTACAATGACTTGATCGTAAAAATAATGAAATAAAAGTTGATCTTGAGTATTGAGTAAATTTGGTGACGTTGGACCCTGCTTTTAGAAGGATTAGTTTCAGGAATTTGCCCTGTTTTACAGAATAACACGATATGACAACCTACCATTTCATCTGATACTGCATTTCTTATCTTGTTCAATATATCATCTAACAAATCCATCGAGCCTGTCAATTTGTCAATCTGATTCTGGATTTTCTTACTTTGACGTAAACTTCTTAGAGCCTGAAACAGTTGTAATAAAGTTCAAGAATAATTTCAGTAGACAAATATGTGATATTCAAATCCCATACAGAGTTATGTAACATGGCAACCTGCCAGAGGGAAGATAGGATGTGGTAAACATAAGTTTATTCGTAGGAAGAAAGAAACGATCTTTAGCGATACTAACCAGACTAATCTCAACAGTGTGACTGGTACAATCTCACCAGGGTATCTAGACTAATTTCAATGTGACTTGTACAATCTCACCAGAATCACGAGACTAATATCAACAATGTGACTTGTACAATCTCACCAGAATCACGAGACTAATATCAACAATGTGACTTGTACAATCTCACCAGAATCACGAGACTAATATCAACAATGTGACTTGTACAATCTCACCAGAATCACGAGACTAATATCAACAATGTGACTGGTACAATCTCACCAGAATCACGAGTGTGACTGGTAATATCAACAATTTCAATGTGACTGGTACAATCTCACCAGAATCACGAGACTAATATCAACAATGTGACTGGTACAATCTCACCAGAATCACCAGACTAATCTCAACAGTGTGACTGGTATAATCTCACCAGGGTATACAGACTAATCTCAAATTCTTGCCAGTACCTTTCATCAACACATGATGACAATCTGCACCATAAATACATTTTGAGCCATAAGGCAATTAGACCCCATCAATCAACGTGGGTTTTGCATTCATTGTTAGAAGCAAGTAAAATAAAACTGAAGCTGGACAACTATCCGGTAATCCAGATTTGCCAATGTTGATAAAAAAAATGGAATTTCAAGTTGAAAGTCAGAAAAGACAAAATAAGATTTCCAATTTAAATCAGAAAGAAATTATGTTTGAACATAAGGTCTAAATAATGGATTGCTTACATATTGAATCATGTTTTTCTTCTTGTACATCAATGCTTCTTTTCTCATTCTGAAATAATAAGATATCTTTAATTTGATCTGAAACACATCATGTGACATGATATATAATGTTGACCTCAGAAAATACCACTTACTCGGGATCATAAATCAAGATGTCAACCTCATCAAAAGTCAACGATCGTTTTATCAGAAGATCATCATATCTTGCTAATTTATATTACAGAAATATTACAAAAAGGAGCAAGCATTTCATTGACCTTGATTGCTTACTGTAGTCAATCGTAGCTGAAAGCTGTTTATTATTTTGACACTTGCATTACTTTCAAACAAAGCAACATACAGGGGTGTACTTTACGGGAACATCTTATTTCTACATGACGTATAATGGAACAGTACCATTTAAACAAAATTGACACCCTAATTGAGAGTAAATGGTCGGCTCTATGATTTTAATGGTCACCTGAGTGAATTGTGTGATTGCAGTTTGAATATGTCATTTTGATCAATAAAAAATTATGTCACAAACTGAAAAAATATAATCAACTGAGAGAAAATAACAGTTTACATTCATTCTGCATGATCCCTGACCTTAAAAATTTCCCCAAATGATCAT
Organism: Atrina japonica; assembly: GCA_030159075.1. Taxonomy (NCBI): domain Eukaryota; kingdom Metazoa; phylum Mollusca; class Bivalvia; order Pterioida; family Pinnidae; genus Atrina; species Atrina japonica. Next base: position 225,936 of record BROG01000284.1, read on the forward strand.
GACAATCTTTGTAGAATTTTAATACTTTATGATCTCTCAGATTTCATTAAATGCATAGACATTTATAATATTTTCTAAGACTATGCATGTTACATGTATCACTATATGGCTATATTGGCTGCACCCCACACTGTCAGGATCATAGATTTCACCAATTCAGAAGTATGATTTATGCTCTTTATAAAAATCTATTCAGTTTTTTGGTTTTTTTTACAATAAACAAAAGTAGAGAAAAAAATAAAATTCTGTAAGATTTCATGAATATAAGACTATATTTTTGGCATAGTTTCTACAAATTTAGGCTTAAAAAATATTGCTACTCTTCATAATTACATTTCTATGCTTTCAAAACAAAACAACAATGATAACCAGTTTGGTATATATCAATCAACTTCAACCACGCATCAACATTCTCAAGACAATTGTTAAACACCGACGACTACCTATTTTAATGAACACCAATTAAAATACCTTTACAACCTACATTAAAGTCAATTTCAAATTGTAAATGGACACCATATGTCAAATGGCTTGTCACAATCAAACAAAATTAAAAGGAAATAAGAGGAGGCAGAGCAGTGAAAGGGAATCAAACAATTGTCAGAGACACTAAACAACTGTCAGAGATACTAAACAACTGTCAGAGATACTAAACAATTGACAGAGATACTAAACAATTGTCAGAGATACTAAACAATTGACAGAGATACTAAACAATTGTCAGAGATACTAAATGCAATAACATCTGGAAATGTCTTTCTCATTCACAAAGAGAAGAAATATATGTTTATTGTACGATATATATACTTCTTGTGTACACACGGACTGATAGAGGCAAGTACAATTGTAATTTATAACAAAAAGATGTGTCGTTGGAAAAAATTGTCAAACTCTACTTAAAAACATGAGTTTACACAAAGAATGAAACTGCACTTTTCTTAAGAAATTATGCTTTTTAGTGAAAGAATAATAGAATCTATCATGGGTGCGTTAAGTGGATAAACAAATCTCCTTATCCACTCAACATACCCATGTTTGATTATTTTTCTCCCATGTTTTTTTTAAATACAAGTTTATGTAGATCTTTGCAAATAAAGTCTGACATAAATATGCACTGTATTCTTGGAGACTCAGAAACTCTATGTCACAAATTGTACTGTGATGTCATAGCATGTGTCAGCTGCCTTTCCCTAGGGAAAGACAGAGTTATCTTTTCACAGGTAATCACTGTCTTTTACAGGCAGGTGTGGCAGAGACTACACTCCATTATGACTTAAGGTAGGCAGGTCTGAGGATATATCAGTTTCACGACAACTGGTGATTACAGTTTAAGAGCATGAGAACAGATATTAAAAAGAAACTTAACATACCGGTCTTTTTCCTTGGACAACTTTTCTGTTTTATTCAACAGCATGTCACATGTCTTCTTAATTCTGCAAAATCCATCAGATGTATAATGCCAAAATGAAAAATTTGTGTTTGTGATTATACCAAACTCTAAAATAAAAATAAGAGATATCTATATAAATGTACGTTGTACCTGTACAATAGAGAAAGTAACTACAGTGTCTAACATTTGTATTCTATTTCTGAGGGCTTTGGTACAGGATTTCTAAAAAAGAGAATTTTTTTACACTTGAATAACCAAGCAAACTCACATCATACAATGGACAACAATAAAATTACATTCATTTCAATGTGACCTAGAAGATCCCAATAATCAATTTTACCTTGTTGAAGTTTATATGTCATACAAACCTCGTAAAAGCATTTGTTTATTTTCCCCTGAATAATTCAATTCAAAAGATGATTTAGAAATTGGTAATTTAAAAGAGTTGACATAAAAACTGACTTGCAAAGATGACATCATCAGTGCTTTCTTAGTCTTTCTTAGACTATTTCAAAAACAGCAAACTGAATTTAATTGAACAAGTGTGAAAATGGGCTATTGTCACTTATCTTGAAAACTCAGGGAAAATGGACTATTTTTCAAGGTCAGTGAATTATCTGGGAACTTTAAAAAATTGACAATGAAAAATGAAATTTTGGTAAAGAACAGTATAATGGAATTCTCAGTTACCAATATACGGTAATAATGCATTGTTTGTGTTGATGCTTTTTTGTTTGTTAATCTAAAATTTTGATTGAAACAAAATTTAAATGGATGGATTGAATACATGTAGTTGTATGGAAGGAGATGACCAATGACATAACATGGTATTGATGGGTGAAAATCACATTGTGGTCAGGAAAAAGTCAAGGATTTTAATTTAACCTAGATTGTGGCAACACTGATAATGTCAAAGATGTTAAAATAAAAATAAATTTTGACTTTATTACCTTACATGCTAGCTGCAACATATAAAACAGGAGATGCAACACTGATAATGTCAAAGATGTTAAAATAAAGATAAATTCTGACCTTATTACCTTACATGCTATGAGGTGCAACATTTTTTTATAAAACAATAGATGTGGCAACACTGATAATGTCAAAGATGTTAAAATAAAGATAAATTTTGACCTTATTACCTTACATGCTATGAGGTGCAACATTTTTTTTATGTGGCAACACTGATAATGTCAAAGACGTTAAAATAAAAATAAATTTCGACCTTATTATCTAACATACAATTAGGTGCAACACTGATAATGTCAAAGACATTAAAATAAAAATAAATTTTGACTTTATTGCTTACATGCTATTTTATAAAACAATTTTTTTGTGTGCAACACTGATAATGTCAAAGACGTTAAAATAAAAATAAATTTCGACCTTATTATCTAACATACAATTAGGTGCAACACTGATAATGTCAAAGACATTAAAATAAAAATAAATTTTGACTTTATTACCTTACATGCTATGAGGTGCAACATTTTTTTATGTGGCAACACTGATAAAGTCAAAGACGTTAAAATAAAAATAAATTTCTACCTTATTACCTCACATGCTATGAGGTGCAACATTTTTTTATAAAACAATGGAGATGGTTGAGAAATTATGTGGCAGTTATAGTGAATTCATTACATTTCATTTTTTTCAAATCTTTGTTTTTCTAGAACCACATACGAACTGCCCTATGCTAAATGCTACTTCATGTAAAATGGATTAGAATACTGAAAATATGTTTGTTATTCCATACATGGACATAATTATCATACCTGAATACATGAAAGTCTCTTTCTTTGATGGGGGAAACCACTTTTTCATCTTTGCAACAAAACTTTATAAGCTGTAAAAGAAAGTATGGTTTGTATTTCTGTTGATTTAACTTGAAATATTGAGCTATATATTGCATAAGTTCAGTGATTGGAGAGCCTCCCTTATTCCTTCATTTGGCCAATCATCACAGTGAGAGATGTCTACTGTGTATATTTGTGATTTGTACAATCAAACAAAGGAATAAAATTGCACTACTTAAAACCAAACTCCATCTAGGCATAGAGCTGTGAAGACAGGAGATAAAAAAAATCATCTCAGAAAATCTGGGATCAAACCAGGGACCTTCATGTTGAAGTTCTGCAGGGACCTTCATGTTGAAGTTCTGCAGGGACCTTCATGTTGAAGTTCTGACAATCTATCAACCGAGCTTCTCTGTCCACTCTAGAGTCTCGCTTCAATATTTGCCAGTCTACATGAAGATGAAACTAGGTCAATTTTTAGGTGCACTGTAACAAGGTTTCTGCAATGTAACAGAGAAACAATAGGCTTATGTGACTTTAATCGGCATTTCTGGCAACTAATGATTTTCTGTTTACTTACGAACCAGTGACTTTGACTTTTGACCACCGGCATTAAGACTTTGCCATAATAATTCCGAGATGATACCTAACAAATTTATAAGCCATATGAATAAAAATGTACATGTCATTTGAAAAACCCCTATGTATATATGAACAGATTATTTTTCTTTGCAAGCTTTTGATATTCACTTAACAATCGTGTATACCAAATTTGAAAGAAATTTTATCTTTGGCTCACAATATCAAGATTTTTAGATATATGTCATGTTTTGGCCCTTTTTGAGGTCCATATGGGTATAATGCCTTAGATTTAAACTTCACTCAAAAAGTCTGTAGATACGGACTCAAAAGTCATGTTTACTAAATATGAAAGAAATCTGATCACAAGACGATGCTTACTGAAGCTCTACAAGCAACCTGTGCCTAAATTTGGCCTTTTTCTGATCCTTTTAGTTTCCTATGGGTACAAGCCCCTTTTTGTTTACAGACATATTGCCAAATGTTGTTGAAATGTGTCCAATGGTTCTTGAGAAGAGGTCAATTAAATGGTAAAGTCAACAGCTGGACCAAAAATGACAATGACAAGGTGACCTATAAATTATTGACTGTGTACTAATGTAGGACAATCATTGAAATGTATTTATATTCTTTTATCACTGTTAATTCAATTAAAACTGTTACTATCTGCCATTTTTTCAAATTCCCTAATTGAATAATTGTAAATGTGTAAAAGACTAAAGGATTACTCCCTAAAATTCAATAGCAACAAATATTCTGTAATATAATGAATAACTGGGTTTTAAAATGATTGATATACAAAAACTGTGTAAGCTGACTCAAATAAAAACTTGTAACATACTATGTGTGTATTTTCTTGATGGACTGCTATTTTCTTCTGTATGACAATTTGCCGCAATACAAGTAAAAATTCGAATTCTGTTTGAACCAAGTTTCGATTTCTATCCCATAATTCTGTGTATTCCACCACTGAATCGGTAATGTCACAATATGTATCACAATAATGAGTCTGCAGAAGCTGACGACACTTGTCCTAAAAAAAAGGAATAAATGAAAGAAGTAAACAAAAGACCAAAGGAAGGGAAAATGGTTGTCTATCACAGAACCAAATACAGTAAAACTTGCTTTAGCGACCACCTGTGTATAAAGACCACCTGGTCATAAAGACCGTTTTTTGCTGTCCCCAATAGTACCATTTGTGTACATATCAACCTTTTTATTAAGAACATCTGCCTATAAAGACCAGTTTTATTGTATCCCTAAGGAGATCTTAATTTACAAGTTTCACCATAATAAACAAAAGATACTGAACAATTGATCTGTCAAAAGGACAAATATATATAAATTTAATAAATAATCCAAATATATGTGCTTGTCACATATTCACTTCCCTCGGCAGTTGACAACAGGACAAACTTTAATTTGATCATGAGGTTTGTTTTGTCATGGTTTTGAAAAAATGTTTGTCTCTGGAGCACAAGGACCTGATGTTTTCAGTTAGGAAGCCAAGAGTACTGCAAACAGTAAAGGTACGCTCGTCAAGATCATGAATCTACGGTGAAAGAATATAAGTGTTAGTGGGATGACAAGGTAAGTTAATGGACAGCTGGACACCTAGACAGACGATATACCCTGGTCTAATATTATACTTCCCATCTTACGACAGGCATATAAAAAGAGAACTTTGGAGGGCATTGTAGAAGATTTTATCCTATTAACATCTTACTGGATACACTCAGGGACTCCGTAAGGCATATAGTATTTTTTAAGACTAAGGCCAGTGGATTCTCCTAAATCTACATGCAAGACATCAATGAATAAGAAAAATCAACTTTTATATAAATTATTTTTAAATATAAAAATTCAAAGTCAGGGGCCCATTTTACGAAAGGTCGTAAGTCCTAAATCCTAACTTTTAGTCCTAACTATCATGGCAACGCATCGCTGATTGGTCAGTTCCATGACAAATAGGACTAAGACTAAGGATTTAGGACATATGACCTTTAGTAAAAAGGGCCCCAGGTCATTTTGAGATAAACTTCTCATGCCTTGCCATTGTTAATAGAGCCCTATAACTGCACCTAACACTGAAGTTATGTAAAACAATCTCACATGAATTTACCCATCTGTCCAAATGAGAATAAACTTTATACGGCTATAATGTACATGTGTTTATCTACAGCGTATGAAAATTAACCAATATTACTGAACAGCAGATGCTATATCCATTAGGAAATATCAAGTGATTAGGGCATTTGATGGGATATTTATAAAAGTGTACGTATTTACGATTTTTTCCCTAACAAAACAGTTCTAATAAAAAAGAACAACATACAAACAAAACAATATGTTATACACAATGAACACCATTATACATTGTACATGTAACAGAATTAATAGTTTTGAATCCTTCCATAATACATGTACATAATGCAATGTACATTATAAATGTAACATAATTATCAGTTTTGAATCCTTTTATCACATTATGATACCTATTCTTACCTGAAGTACTTCTACCATAACATATTTAATGTCTTGTTCTTCTTCTCTTTTCAAAGCTTTAATTCCCCATGTGAAAGTTGATTTAACAAACTTGTTATATCCCCATGTAAGCCAACCATGATTTGTATTTGAAATGTGATCAAACTGCAACACATCGGTATCTTCCAGCTGTTTAATCTTCCCTTGTCTGTTTAAATAGAATAATGACATGGATTACATCCTAAATTGTCAGTAATGGCGGTTATCATATTTATAATTATCACAGAGCACAGTGATTACAAAGTATTTGTTATCTGTAACGTTTTTTTCCGCCAAACTTATATCTGATATTAGACTGTATTCCAACCTTTTTAGCGTCTTTACATTACTTCTCATTTTATGCTGACATTTTCAGCGTCTTTACATAATTTCTCATTTTATGCTGACATTTTCATTAATTGTTTTTCTTGAAAATTGAAATATGGCAGCTTGATGCTAAAAAAAAAAGATAGCAAATAGCAAAATAAATAGGAAAAAAAGAGAGAAAAATTCCTAATTTTGAGTCAAAAAGCTGCAAAATTCCCAATTCCAGCACCATGGCCATGTTCCCAAAAAGGTAATAAATAGCCCTGATATAATATGTGTACTATACTAAAGTCTCATTTACTTTCTCCTTGAGCGCTGTAAATCCATTGACATCTTGATTAAAACTATGCAAAAGGGAAGTTGCAGTGGTAACGAGGAAGGTAATTACTACATGTATTTTGAAAGTAATGAAGTACAAAGTGAAGATAAATCTTTTTTATTATTATTAAGTGCTTCAATCAAAAGTTTGATGACAAAAATAAGGCAAAGTAATGCTCTACATGTAATCATAGATGCTGTGCATTTCTTAGGCTGAAATTCTGTCCAAGTTACTTTTTGAACATTAAAATACAATGTATGTAGACTATAAACATTGTAGTCCAAATCACCTCACCTCTCTCTTTGTTTCCACTTCACATACATGTATGATAAGTCCCCACGCCAATTAGTTTGAATTATAATAAAAATTTAAATACAGTGATATATATTATGTAACTTTAGTACTAAAACAGGCAGAGTGAAAATAACAGAGTCAAATACTTCCCTACACTATCTGTATCAAACCTTGTTTACTCTGGGTATGCATATGTCAAGCATTAAATTTCAGAACTTCTTAGATCATTGTCACAATGGATTTAGAACTAAAATTAAATGATTGTCCAGTCCCCAGTGTCCTATGAAGTTAAATGGGTACACATACACATCTCCACAAAGATCCAGTATTGACATCAGAAAAAAAACTTAATCCAAATTGTTCAGCATAACATTTTTTTTATTTAAGATGAAGTGCTTTTTTCTGGTCAGTTGTTTAAAAGAAGTGCTAAGGTTCTAAATATTTGATGTCATAATTTAACTGTGACATCATTTTTGGGGACAGGTGTTGCCCTTTTGAGACCAAGTAGACTCCCTATGAATGTTATTTCCTGCATTTGTAAATAAATGAGGGCAAAGCCCTCATATATGTAGAAAAGTCACATTTTTCCAACTACAACCGAGTACCGGTACCTATACTACTAACAGTAAAAAGTCTGCTCACAACATATCCCAACATATTCAAATTAAACGCTTTGGAAACATATTTTCCAATTGTATTAGTCAATAGTGTTCTAAATATTTGATGTCACAACTAAACTTTGACGTCATTTTGCAGGAAAGGTGTAGCCACTGTTAGATCAGATTAACTCCCAAAGTATGCCTTTAACAACATTTTTAAAAAAGCAGCTGTGTAGTGCATTTGCTTGGAAGCATTGTAGTAGTTCATTGATTTGATTCTTGTATTTAATGCAATGGAACATTTACATGTTAAAAACATGATTACAGAAACCGCTGGTGATTGTTTTCGCCCTCTCTGTTGGTATCAACTATGTCTTATTAGAGGGCGAAGCCCTCATATATGTAAAGAAGCTCACATTTTTATTTCTACTACATCTGGGGACTCATACTACTAAAGGCATAAACAAAATGTCAGAACTGCAAAGTCATTACTTAAAAACGCATTGCAAACGAGGTAATACACTACCGTACTAGCAAACATTTTGCAGACTGAGACTAGGCCATAACAACTAGTGTTGACCATTGAACCTGATCACGAAGCACATCAATTATTTGGGTAATGTGAACTGCACACAATGATAAGTAATTTGGGCTAGAGTAAAATATATACCATAAAAACATTATGTTGCATTTAATCCATAACTAACAAATACATGTAACACATAGATTCTATTTAAGTTTTAACACCAAGGAAACTGTCAGCTACACAGTATTTTATTTAAAACACTGAGTGAATGACCGGGACATTTACATGATAAAAACACTGAACATTAATCCCTTTGGGGATTCTGTTATTTTGTCCCTGGCAGGGGGGGTAAACACGGCAGAATCCCCAAAGGGATTAATTGAAGATGTAAAACTGTTGATGAATGCTTTCGCCCTCTACATAGGTTTACCTATGTATTACTCGTATTACTTATATTTTTATATGGAGCTTCCAAGGCTTTTTCCTACTCTTAGTATGTGAGCGCTAGCGATCTCTTTATTGTAGAAATGTCACAACTTGATTCAAGTCCAATAATTACAGCACTCTTACAATCAGTCCTCCAGTGTGTACTATGGGCTTCAAAAAGTTTCAACCAGCAAATCTCAAATGAGGCTCCAGCATATGAATTCCTAGAAACATGGCTGATGTAAATTTCTAATCTGATTGGTTGAATTATTCACATGGTTGAGTACAATGAGTTTGTGGGCAGCCTGATCCTGTAATTGCTAGATTAGTTACAGCCTAGATATAACAGCCCAATCCCATAATAGTCGGATTAGTAACAGCCTAGATGGCTTACCAACATCTTATTGTTCTAATAAAACAAGGCCAATTAGGCTTCACTTTAAATTTGGCAATAATTTCAGCATGATTTTAAGCAAGCACTTTATTGTAATTGTAAGGGGGCAGAAAATGAGCTGTACACACATTGGCAAGGGCTGAAAATTTTCTTTTTTGTTAAATTTTGCCTGGGTCCAGTCCTCTGACTTAAGCTTATGGGTCAAATAACAATAAATTTAAGTCAGAGTTTTAATATAATCAATCAATACAAATAACAATTATCAAAGGTGGGAACACAAAATTATATAAACCAAAAACTGCCAAAATCATATAAGAAAATGACAATTTAACTTTACAAAGGAAACAAATAAAGTTAAGAAATAAAGAAGTTTACAGAATAGTCATTCATTGATTCAGACTTGTTATGGTCCTCGGACCCACACAGCAAGAAAACAACAGAGTCCGAAAGTAAAATATGTAGGTCCTGGACCTCGGAGTTGAGGAATTTTCAGCCCCTGCATTGGCTACATTTAAATTAATGTTACATTACAATGTTAAAATGACGAAGCTGCTCTCGCTTCAAGACAATGCCTTAGATCATATTATGCGAGCTAAGCCAGCTCTTTATTGTAGAATTGTTGCATCTTGAGTCAAGTCCAATTATTACAGCGCCCCCTTCCATTCAGAGTCCTCCAGTGTGTACTATGTAAAGGCTTCAAAAAGTTTCAATTGGTACATTACAAATGAGGCTCCGCATGTGGGTTCCTAGATACATGGCTGCCGTAAATGTCTATTCTGATTGGTTGAATTATACATGTGGTTGAATACAATGGGCTTTGGACAGCCCGATCCCATAATAATAATTGATTAGTAACAGCCTAGATATGACAGCCTGATCCTGTTACAGCCGGGTTAGTGGCAGCCTAGATATATATTTTGATGGCTAACCAACATCTTATTGTTCCAATAAAACAATGCCAAATACACCTTACCTATAATTTGTTTGGACAACAATTTCAGCATGATTTTAAGCAAGCACTTTATGGCAAAGGGATAGAAAATGAGCTATACATACATTGGATGCAAAACACTGTCTGCATCAATTTAAAGCATGTGGTTTTCCTAACCCTATGCAATTAATGCTACATTATGTTACAATGACAAAGCTGTGCTTGCTTCAAAGCAATGCCTTAGTTCATATGTTAGTTCATATTACTTAACTTCTCTCTCACTCTCTCTGTCTCTCAAACTCAAAGGCAATGCCTATAGTCTGTCCCATATTAGGTCATGAATTTCAAAATGAATTTGTAAAGCAACCAATCGTCAAAATAAAAACATTTAACTGATATAATTAAAAAAAGAAAAAAGTTTATCATATATCAGAGGTTTTGAAATGAAAAATAATTTACTGGTCAACCTGACCAGTGAATCACTAGATTTCACTGGTCATAACAAAATATGAGGTCCTAATATAAATTTCAAAAATAAAAACTTGGGTGAGTAAAATTTGAACTACTGGCCTAAATGATAAAGTGGTGACCCAAATATTGTGGACAAATATCACTGTAAAAAGTAAAGAAAAACACAAAGGAGGACCACCAATTTATTATTCCTACACCGGTGAATTTGGTTGACAATAGTAACATTGGGTCGAATGTCCCGTTTAAGCTGTTAACGATCACAGTTTAAAAATGTTGACAACAAATAAATATAAATTGTATCTCCTTCACTTGACTGAATTGTTTTAATTAGCAGGAATCCTTCCACTGCTAGCTGCATTGAAGTCTATTCTATCCATTTACAAGCTATTTTGAGTAAACACATCTTTAATTTTTCTTGGGAGAATGATTTTTATTTTTAACTCACAATGAGTATGTGATACTTGCCGTCAGTCATGACAGGTCAATATTTAATCACATGGTTCTCACATGATCAGACGTAATAATTTCTGTGCGTGAATAAGATATAACTTTAATATTAACACAAAAACAGGATTATGTCTTGTCTAAAATGAATGACGGCTGTGACATAAATTTAGAAGGATGGTGGGGCACTCGCCCGAACGTTTTATTTTGGGCCAGTAACTACTTGTCTTTGCCAGACTTTGATCAACTTGTGGTTGCACACCAAAGTGGTCGCATCTGGCGAGCTGGCGACCAGTTTATTACAGGTGCTGATTATTATTAATCATCTGGTTTTACCTGTGTTTCCACAGAAATTAGTAGAAAACTTGATAGGCCATGAGACTGCCATGTTTTACAATTATCTGCATCAATGACGCATTTGAAGAGATTGAATGGTACGTAAGTTCAAGCCTTTTACTGATTTGAAACTAAATTACAAAAAAACGCACATGCACAGAGGTAACACAATCCAGATTTGCTGGCGCAAACATTGAACGGTCGTTTGGACTGATCATTTGATGAATTTCACTGGACTTTTGTCCAATTTACCGGTTGACCGGCGGATTTCAAAAACTCTGCTATATCTCTTCTACATACTTTTTTCTGTTTGGTCGCTTAAATTTTTGAAAATACTCTTCCTACAGGAATCTCTGTGTTATCCATGTAATGTCAAATAATTGGGTCATGTGAGTAATCATTAATATTCTCGCACCTCTCTTGACAAGAGTTATATGAAGGGGAATAACTCACAATATGTATTATTGTTGTAAGGAATCAGTGATTTGTGTATTAACAGATCAATGAGCCAGGCTAAATCAGTATGACCAATAAACGTTCCCGTTCTTTTACTTCCACTCTGAAACTTCTAAAGATGGCCGCCATTACATACGTAAAAAACCACAGGATAATTTAAGTGCGAATATCAAGTACAAAACGGATTAATTTTTATTTGTCATGGACATGTATAATTAATGGAATATGTATAGGATACCGCTACGTTAAATTTAAGAGGTAGGTATCAACCTTTTTACTTTAATCAGCCAAAATCAATGCACAAAAATGACTTGGGACAGACTATAGGCCAACAGATGACAAATCAATTCAATAATATTAGTAAACGTGGTATAAACTACCGCATCATTTCTCCTACAACTTCATTCAAGCACCGTGGCCGTTTTCCTTCTCGTTCAAACTTCAACTGCAATGATTTCAGCTCGAAAACCAAACATTTACATTTTCGACAATCGTTTGTTATCAAGTCAATCCAAAAAGTCATTTTTTGGTCCCAAGAAGGTGGGTTCAATTCTCTTTCACGAAATGGTGAAAAAAGAACATTCATTCGTGTTTCGTCTTTCCATACAGAAGGTCTGTCGCCTTCCATAGTGGAGATGTAACAAACTGAAACTGGATGAGTAAATGGTTTATCAAAGTAATTTAAACGCATACATAAAATGTAGGGATTTTCCTTTTAAAAAACGTAAACGTAACTCCGATTAAGAATACTAATATTTAGGTCAAAAGCTGGAATCAACAGATGTAATATTTCCGGAAATGACAACATTTCTCGATGCACACTGAAATAATAAACATCTTTCTTTGTTATTAACAGCAACCGAAAAAATAATCACATGAAATTAGTTAGAGTTAAATCCGAGACATATATTTTAATTAATTATGATGGCATCGGGTACGACGGCATACCAAATCAGTTTTAAAGCATTCGGCAATATTTATTTTTCACCGCTAACGCACCATGTTACATACGATAACATTTTGTTATACCGATATCCCCCATATATCGTTGGTTATACATTTGTGGTTTGGGACTTTAAAATCATCATAATAAGCAATTTTAGGTCGGTTTCCGTGAAAGAACTTGAGTAAGCTTTTCATACTATATGTTTAACATTTATAAATGTTGTTTTATATCATTGAAATTTCGAAAGAGTTTTATAACTTGAATGAAAAAAACTGTTTATTGTTTCATGGTTATAGAACTTTGATATAAGCAGCGATATATAAAGCTAATAAAGCTAATTAGCTTTATATATCGCTGATATAAGTTATCAAAATCGGTAGTTACCTTCAAATAACCCCGAGTTTTTCCATCCGATTTGAATACATTGGTACAGTTGTGGGACTTTATTTAAAAACCTCGATCAAAAGAGCCGGGCTATTTATGGTCTAGATTTTCGTCAAATACTGTATAAAATCAGCGATATATAAAGCTATTAGCTTTGTGTATTGCTGGCAAAATGTATAAGCGTAAACCAAACCTCGGGCAAAATATCCGGGCCGTTTATAGCCTAATTTTCGTCATATAAATATTATAAACATAATACCAAGGATATATATATATATATATATATATATATATATATATATATATATATATATATATATATATATATATATATATATATATATATATATATATATATATATATATATCGATATTGCCTGACAATTAATCACATTGTGAAGCAATAATTCATTTGAGACTATGGGGACACCGGTACCGTTTTAGAAAATAAATTCGGAAATTGGGAATTTTCCATGCACGATCTAACGACAAGTCCCATGCTTAAAGGCGTGGAGGTTACGAAAATGTTGGCCGAGCATAGCGAGGAGCGAAAATTTCAGGAATTGTGTTATTAATTTTTTGACTTTTATAGAAAAAATAAAGGTATCACACCTATTTTGTCAAATATACTGTATAGGGGTAGTATTTCGCTGTGCTCCTGCTAGAATTTTTCCTTGGTCACTGAAGATAATAAATCTTCTAAGTGATGGATTAATTCTGAGGCAATATTTCGTAAAGGGGTTGGGTTTTAAGCATCTTTCGGAAATTTTTTTAATTTGGAAGTCCGTAGACGCATTTTTCTGCTCCCAAACGTGAAAATACACCTGGCAATCCGCTAAAAAATCACACTAAATACACTTCTCTATAGAGGGTTGATTCAGCACCGAAAGTAACTAAAAATCTGAAATGGAAATGGAATTCGGCACCGGTCAGCCGGGAGTTCGGGAGTAAGCTCCCGAAATACTTTTTGGAATTATCCAGTTAATCAGAAGCCCGATTGAATATTCTTTATTATGCGCAAAAAGTAAAACACTCAATATCCACAAATCCCCTTATTTGCAATAAAGCTCTTCATTATGCAGACTTTATACTACATATTGTCGTCTTTCACTTGATAAAGATCAAGGGGCCAAACAATTATGAATATCGAGTGTTTTTCTTTTTTCGCATAACGATACTTCCCTTTGGAGAACATTGAATTTTATCAGAATTATTCTCTATTATCCAGACACAAAACAACCGTTTCCCCCAGTCCTATGATAGATGTCCTCGCATTATATTTTCCGATGATTGTTTCAGGTTTTTATGCTGATACCTGATTTATTATTATTATTATTATTTTTCTTGAAATGAGACAGCTTGATAGTAAAAAAAATGTTATATAAAATAGTAGACCTATATAGCAAAATAAATAAAAAAGAAAACAGAAAATGTAAATATTGCCACCCAAGGTCCTATATTATAGGACTGCGTTTGTCCTGTGGTCCAGGTGTGCCATGCGTCCCAGAAATGTACACGAGGGTTAATTTTTACATTGCAACCCGTTTTTATCCCAAATAATGCATTAAATTGACAGACTGAATATTTACCCAAAATAACACGAACTTCTACAAAAGCGATTTCAGAGGGGTCCAGAATTGTTTTTATTTTCAAAAGATCTGGGCATTTTTTATTATTATTCATTACTTTAAAAACTCTAAGTGACCATTTCCAGTCTACCATAACCCCCCCCCCGACTACAGAAAAGTCATTTTAAGGGGTGTGGCTGCGCCCCTTTAAATTTGCCAGTACCTACGGACTTCCGTACCTTCTTCTCGGTTATTTTATGGTGTAGAACATGCATTCCGCATTTACTTTTACTATGTGTCCGTTATTTATTTTCTCAAGTATTAACGGAAACAAGGTAACGTAATTTCTCGCGTAATTTTGGTGTTATTTTACTTCAATGAAATTTTAGGTGTATCTCACTACTGTCACAGACAGATGACTAATTTTCCTTGGAGTCATTATACTTCAGATACAGTACAGGTATTATGAGATCACTACTCCAAAATCATGAATTCGATCAGAAAATGGTTTTATAGGCCAAAAGTAAGTTACTTTTAACCCATATTGGATTTTGTATTGTGTAATTCTTCATTTTGTATGACAACACTGTTGCTTTATTCACTCAGAACTATTTTCACCTGTTTACGTTCACGTTGTATTTATGCTTAAATGTCAGTGAAATGAACTCGAGGGCAGTGACAGCAACAATTACATTGATGTAGTGCACTATCTCAATGTCACCTCTTTCTCTGTACTAACATGTAGCCTAACTGGAATAGAATCTGTATCAACAGATTCAACTTGTATGACAATCACAATTAGCCTACCTGTTGTTTACTTCAGTATTCAGTTCCTGGCCTGAACTGACTGAAGTCAACAAATTTACCCAGTACTCAAGCTCAGCTATTATTAAATTATTTGACTATTTTGACATTGATATATACTAATACATGTATTGTATAAATGTTTATAAAACCTGGATGTAACTGACTATGAAACACATTTCTTTTTTCATTCATATCCATAACATTGAGTCAAATTTATGAATTTCTCATATAGAATTAAAAAAGATTTACTGGTCAGCAACCAATTCTCGCCAACTCGTTTTATTGTACCTGATATTTTCTGGCTTGTCGCAGAAATTATATTTTTCTTTTTGTTTGGCAATCAGAATAGTGTCTTGTCTTGGAAACATAGAAAAATATGTATGGCGACCCTAAATGAAGAACTCTAGCTTTATTTTCACTATTCATGATTTTGTCTATGCAGAAATAGCATGATCGTAATCTATAAACCATAGGCAATATAAGTATTACAAGTTTTACATGAGAAAATACTAAATCAAATGTGTATAACAATAGAATTATGGAGGTTTTTTATGAGTTGATCATCAACTCAGTTATGTTATGCTAAGTTGTTTATTGAGAACAAGTGAAAGCACATTTTGCAGTATGGGGTTAATAACACATTATATTGACACAAATTTACACATGTATGTGCATTTCAGCAACATAAACTCAACTTTAAGATTGAAATTTTCAAATCACACTTTTATTTGTATATTTTTGTTATTTAAAATTACGAAAATATAGTAACAATTTGCTGAAAAATGTAGGTCTACAATACTTGTTGAAAAATATGCTATTAAAGGTCAGTTCGGCATCCTTTATGAATTTTAAGATATTATAAATTTGCTTTTGAATGTTACTATTCAATTATTTTTTACCATTATACTTGTGTGATAGAATTGACATTAAAAGTGATTCACTGGACTGTTAACAATTCTTGTGCACGATTTATATGGAAATGAGTTTTGGTCAAGTTTCCTTACTGTGTATTGGCAAGATCTAGCGTATAGAAAATGCGCCATTCCTCATTCACATGATCTTAACTGATCAAAAAACTCATGGCAGTCTTTGAAGTTTGGAAAATGTTGTACATGCATACGTATTTAGTCTATTGACAGAGAGATTTAAGGCTACTTATGGGAAGTATAGCGTAAAGGTTCAATACTGCCCTGTCGCTTAGAAATTTAATATCAATGAAACAATGTTTATTAGCACAATATTTAATAATCATATTGCTGATCTACATGTGTATGTAGTTTGCTGCATAATAAATAAGCCATCAGTACTCACGTTAGGTCAAATGTCTGTCTCAATTTTAAGTTACTTTTTTTTTGTAAAACCAAATTTTACCGAATTAAAAAGTAATTTAAAATTCGACCTGTAAGCGACTCACATGTAAAATAAATGGTTAAAAATGTGAAAAAATTGTGAAATTTTCATTTTCAGTATTATTCTTATCTGAAATAAAATTTGTGATTCTCACTGGTTTTTGTTAATTTGGAAACTCTGGAAATAACATACATTTTCTCAGTAAAAAGGCTGATGTTATATTGTGCAAATAAATTCAAAATTTACAACGTGACAGTGGTTCCCTGTATTGAAATTAACCAGCAATATATTTTAAGCATGTGTACACAATATATACTTTTTCAGTATACTGAGTGTATTATACCTCATTAAAATTTACGATTACCATCAACTCGTATCAGTACTTTTAGTACTTTGATAAATTTACGATCAACTAGAATTACAGTAGCAGACTCCATCATGAAACGACGACTCGGCCTAATATATAGAAAACGAGAGGTATATCAAAATGGTTGAGATAAAAAGATCATGGAATTAAAAAAATTTGAATCAATTCAGTAAAAATCAATAATTCGGTAAAAAGTTTAAGATTAATTCGGAACAAGAGTTTGATCAAAACAATGAAAATGTGATGGGAAAGTGTGTCTATAAATAGCGTAACTCAAGTTATATTAATTACTATTATAAATCTACAAAATTAAAGTTTTTGGTCAATAAACGTATGTAAAATTAAGTTGTTTGTATTTGTATTTAATTGATTCTAAGTAAATGCAACTTAATAACACCCACTAAACCTTCCAGAAATCTAGAGTTCATCAGATTTCTTTATTTACATGTACATGTAGTAACACCTGTAAAAGTATGCATGTGTTTGCACATTTTACACCCGTTAAAAACAGCTGGTGAGAATTGGTACTTGGCAAGAATTGGTCGCTGACCAGTATATGTTGGGTATGTGCGACCACCCAATTTTTAATCCAGTGAATTGACTGTAATTTTTAACTTTTTATTATGTTGCCCTATGAGATTTTTATCTTGATTGCCACAACAGAGACAACTGACTGTGTAACACTCAATATTTGAGTACTCTCCTGACTCAGAAGTAAGAACAAAAAGTACTGGTATGGTAATAAAAAATTTGAGTATGAAATGAACTTATTTGTTGTTGATATTTTGGAAGTGTTATTGAATCAAGCAACATTTTCATCATTATTTACAATTGTATGTCATCAATATGCAAAAATGTCCAGTTCAGTAAGTACACATATATGTACATGTAAATTAATTTGTGCTTTTCTAATAGTTGAGATTGAGTACTGAGTACAGTGTAAATGGTGTATTCACTGTTCATAACATGGTAACAAATGCAAACTACATAACATGTACATGTGTCATATATGATATAAGGGTATACACTAGGCCTATATATAATTATATATATATATATATATATATATATATATACAAAGCACTAAAAGCAGCAACACTATATATTCTAGGGTATTGGATCTAAGCAATAGATACAAGTCAAGAAAAGAATATATAAAGCTCTAAAAACGACACAAACAAAATAAAAGTCAAATTTACAGGATGACCTGTAACTTCAGCAGGACAAAACAATTGAAATAACATGAAACATTGCAAGAGATCTCAGATCTAGCATAAATTGGATAAAATATATATATAAGCCTTTTTCTATAGTTTCCTTTGGCCCCATACCCAATGCAAATTATATGGGTTTTTTTCCAACTTGATTAAAAATTTCCAATGTGATGTTTACATGTAGTCCATGGTCGTAATGAAAAATGAATTAATGCAATGGAAATAGCATTGAGAAAAAGGAAAAATGTTTTCCCAATTTGACACAAATTCAGGTTAAAATTCCCTATTGTGTCGCCAATGTCATTTTCCTAAAATTGACAGAAAAAGACCTGGGGTCCATTTTACAAAAGGTCATAAGTCCTTAATCCTAACTTTTAGTCCTAACTACCATGGCAACGCATCACTGATTGGTCAGTTCCACGACAAATAGGACTAAGACTAAGGATATAGGACTTATGACCTTCATAAAACGGGCCCCTGATATATATAAAATCAACAATAACAAATTAACTATGTTTGACAAAGGTCAATCGCAAAATATTTGTTAAATATAATTCATGATAACTATATATCATTACATTATATTGTATGTACTCATTCAGATAGAAAAATCGTTGATTTTTTAAATAATGTTATTATTTTTCCAAACTATTCTCATATAAATTTTGGCCTATGAATATGATAAAGAACTTATTAATAACATTATTTTCATTATTATGTGTACCATTATGTGTATCATTATTATCCAAGGACAAAGACGTCAATGTTGTGTACTGTATGGTCTAATTGGTCTTTGATCTATATATTTAGTAGTTCAGATGACAGGTACATTTGTACATGTGTATATTTGTAGAAAATGTCACAAACATTTACATATACATTATGTACATGTGTACATTTATTTTGAAAAGAAAAATGGGACAGAATTAATTTGGATTATATATATCTATTTTTTAGAAAACAGACTCTTCTCATTTAGCACAGTTCTTCTTTGCTGATGAAGAGTTAAATCAAGTTGCAACAGAATTAGATAGCTTTGATGGAAGGAAGGACCCTGAACGATGTACAGTTTTAGTAAATAAACTCAGGTCATGTCAGGACAAGGTGCTTGTTGTCATACAGAAGATAATAGAGGAAGCTGTTGGGCCATTTAAAGCAAATCGTGATTTCAGAGTTAAGTTTCCCGATGATGTTCTTCAGGAAAATTTGGCGGGACAATTATGGTTTGGAGCAGAGGTAAGTTTATATACCCGGTACATGTATTTAGATGGTCAGTTTTTCCTTAGAGTGTAGCTGTTTTCAGAGCAAAATAAATATTATCTTCCAAAAAAAAATTAAGAAATGTAGGTGTTCATGGTGTTAATATTTGCTATATACATCATGTACATATGTTAATGTTGTTGATAAATACACAAATTTCACAAACAGTGAATAATTTTACGTGTATTATAAAAGGTCGGGTTTACCTGTCAGCTAGCTTTAAACTTGCATAGAATACCAGTATGTACATGTATATGCAACTTACATGTATGATTCTTAGTATAGGCTAACAGGGCTCTCAGTGACCCGAGGGTATGCATATTTGAGGTGCTGAATTTTTCTTGGACTCATCAAAGTTGCAACCCCAAGTCCCATAGGACGCTCAAGATTGTGAGTTTGATGTTAACACCTTTTAATCAATCCCATAATTCCTTGCTGATTGTTTAATTGACACGTCCTAGTACCTGCGCGTCCTCATAATCACTGGTCATAAAACAACACTCAGATAAAACTTTACCTGTGCCACTGCTTATGAAAACGTGTAGGGTGCTACTGCTAGTTTACCTGTTTTATAATATCGTTTGTTGTTATTATTAGACAGACAAGTAGAATAGACATGCTTCCTTGGAACTCGGTTGTACAAAGCACTGATGTAAAAAATTTGATATTTAAAATATGTTTTCATTTCATTGATTTTGTAATTGATAGTCCATTGCATAACTGCTTCCTACTAGAAAATTATTTCATTAATTATTTTTACTGTTTATGATCATTCTTAAACATTATTTATTTCTTATTACATTTATCAGTGCCTTGCAGCTGGATCTAGTATTATGAATAGAGAAATAGAGAGTGCCTCAATGAGGCCCCTTGCAAGAGCCCTGACCAAGAATTTGGATAGTCTTCGGACCTTACTCAGGGAACAATGTCTACAAAATCTTACTTCCTATACAGAAAGGGTAAGTTTTTATCTCCTACAAGTTACTCCAGAATATTCCACCCTTAGATTCTTTTTAAATCTTCTGTAAAGTATGATATTCAAGGGTTGAGTTTGAATTACATTGTAAACTTATTTTACAGACGTCATTCAAGAGATATGCACCCTGAAAATTATGACATCATCATATGTTATGTCTGGAGATTTATCAGGTTTATAACAGGATAATGATATTAATTTGATTACATACATATACTTGTTCCTGTTTTATATTCACATTGTATTTGTTTTTGCAGATAAGAGAGGCATTGATAATTTTTGACAAGTTGTTTGCAGAGTTTGAGCTCAGGTAAATTGATTTGCTTTTGAAATTTTTCTATCCATATTTTAGGGGATACATTTTCTATAGATGTGAGGAGCATATCGGCGTAAATGCAATAAATTGATAAAAACAGTTTCTGTATTGTAAATGAGTGTCCATTTATTTTCAGATATTCATGAGATGGGAGTTGTCTGTGTCCTTCTGACTGCCCATCTATTTCAAGTTTTGTTTGTTTGTATTTTGGTTAAAGTTTTGTAATTTTGCTCACCATTCACTCAATACTGGTTTCTCGGGTAGGGGACATGTATTGTTTCTTCAATACTTCCAGAGTGGTTGATTTTTTCCATTCTTTTGAACATAGCAAAATCTCTGTGGGTAATAAACTTTTTAGCAATGCAAAATATAAGAATGAATTAGTTTGTGTACTTACAATATGACTTGATAAGTTTTGTTTCACAGAAACATTAATAATTTCAGCTACGTCAGCACCATGGTTCCTGTCAAGTCTATGAAGGAGTATGATCTCACTCAAGAAATCACAGTTCTCTTCTCTGAGACAGTTCAAAGGTCAGGTTTTTTTAAATTTCCTCAGACATGGTTAATGTCAAGAAAGTGAATGATTACGATATCTATATAATAACTGTGTGTCTGCTTTTTGTGAACATTATTGAGTTTTTGAGCAAGTTCTTTGTTCATCTAATATAACTCTCAAGGAATGGAAAATGCCAGAGGCCAGTTGATTGTAAAAAGTAGAGGTGAATTGTCAGAGTCAAACATTAAACTCAAAGAGTTTAATTTTAGTAATGATTTTGAACAAGAAGCATGATCTACATTATTGTTTAGCATGAGTATTTTGTTTACATCACATGACTTGATGTAGGTACTCGTTTGTAGAGCATTCACTTTTCTAAGGCATTAGCACAGTGCGTGACTTTTCATCACCAAGTACCATATATATACTCGCTTCTAAGTCAAATTTTTTACTGTAAAAATTAGTGAAAATGTTGGGGGGGAGGATCGACTTATAAGCGG
The DNA here is from genome assembly GCA_030159075.1 of Atrina japonica. Taxonomy (NCBI): domain Eukaryota; kingdom Metazoa; phylum Mollusca; class Bivalvia; order Pterioida; family Pinnidae; genus Atrina; species Atrina japonica. The sequence goes on from BROG01000284.1 coordinate 247,934, forward strand.
GTCAAATGAAAATAAAATCTACTCACGAAAAAATATTGAAGTTTGCCTTTGAATATGCTTTACAGGAATAACTCTTGTTGACGTACGGAAGTATTATATATACTTCAACATGGGACGTATCTTTGTATCAACTTATGTAATTAACATCGGAGCACACAGGCGTGCGTTGTCTGTAAATTCAATTATTCACTAACTTCAAAAGTACCACTATTGTATACTGCTGGTCACCTCATACACACAAACTATGGATTTGTTTTAACTAGAGTGCTCTATTTTAGTAAAGGTCACTATTTTAATTACTTCAATCAGCTGATAATTGGTAAATTGATTGAGAGGAATAAGGCAGAAGTACCTGAATTTTAAACATTCTGCAATAATTGCAACTCTTAACATAGTTTACGGCACAGCCTCAGGGCTTATAACTTCAATTCACAGTAGGATGCTTCCATAGAGTCCATAAGGGAACTTGTCAAAATAAATTATTCCAGATAATTCTAGAAGATTAAGCTGACTTACAAATTGATATAGTAATTGTTATTAAAAAATATTTGTGTTTTGAAACTTGTCAGTCCTACCCTGCATTCTCCCTAGCCATATTTCAAACTCAAGAAAGAGTGCCATAAACTTGATCAAAAGTATTTTTATTTCGAACTGTATTTGAAAGTGAGAGCTTCTTTTAACTTATAATGTCAGCTTTAAGAATTTATTTTTCATAGTGTGGCCCATGTATTTAGGGACTGTTTCAAAATATTTTTTATCATTATTTGGAGACAATATTCAAACATCATACATTAGAAGCTCAGCATCACTATAAAATATTTAGTTGTCACTAGATGATGTACATTGTGTATTATACACAAGAATATAATTAAATCTGTATCTACTAGTAATAATCAAGCATGGACTTATGAGCGGGTCAAAGCTAAAGCCATCAAATTCTGGAGTTCAAAAAGGGGGTTGACTTATATGCGAGATCAACTTATAAGAGGGTATATATGGTACCTAACATGAAAAGAAGTGAGACTTCAGACCAAAATTCCATCTTATACTAGGAATGGGAGGTTAAATAATCTTCACATTAGTCCATAAGGAGGTAAAACTGTTTGAGACCTCACTCACACATTGTAGCTAGTGTCACTACAACACACAAACCATAGAGTATTATGGTAGGTCAGTGTACTTTGTGCATTTTACAGCTTAGTATGTACATTACTTTTTTTCAAAATGCACTGTCAGTAGCAATTTGTTACAATTATACATTATGGATGTTTTCAAAAATTGCTGATAAGGTTTTATATACATCAGGGATTTTCCACACTCCTTTGGGATTGGGGTCTGTGACTTTTGAATTGGGAATTTTAGCAACAGTTTATTGAAATTGGGAAAAGAGAAATATACAAAATAATATGAAAATACAAGAATTTCTTCAAATTCATCATCATTTGACTTCAATTGGGAAATTTTGACAGCAAATTGGGAAAAAATGCATTCATTAGGAATGGGGCCTTATTTCGGCCCTGTATAATAGTGTGGAAAATCCCTGTACATGTAGTTCTTTTCTGAAATGTTTAACTCTATTGCATCTTGTGTGCCACACAAAGTTAAGGGGGTTTCAAGTTATTCCAAAGCACTCAGAATTTTTTTAATTCATATCCCTTGTCATGTTAAGTACATGTATGTACTATTACCGACAACTACTTCTATTCCATACATTTTATATCAAATATGTTAAAAACAAACATAACATTACAATTCCGTTGTTTAGCAGCAAGAATTTGAGATGTATGCAAACCCATTGAACACTATCTTAATTTTTATTCATGACTTGCAGGGCTATGAAGCTGAAACTTATTTCCACTGACATGATTGACAACTATGACCCAGCACTTATGTTCACTATTCCAAGACTGGCCATCATTTGGTAAGTATCTGCATATAGAAGTTAGGGTCAGGAAAATGATCATTCTCTGAACCCCCAAAACTAGCCATCTTTGGATTAATATCATAATATGATTTTTATATAATATTGTATAAAAGTGAGGGTCAAGAAAATTGTCTCAACTCCAAAAACTAGCCATCATATGATTAATATATATATAATTTTATATAGAAGTGAGGGTCAAGAAAGTGGTCACTCTCTCAACTCCAAGATTAGCCATCATATGATAAGTATCTACATATAGAAGTAGACGTCATGAAAATGTTTACTATTCAAGGTTTCCATTAGACTCAAGTCCCTGGTTTTGACCCCTGAAATTTCACTACAACCCGATTTTGATGCTTGACAAATTCACCACAGGGGTCATTTTGACTCTCAATATTTTTACTGAAGAGTCAATCTAAAGTTTATTTTCATGAGGGTGTGTAAAGCGATTGACCAATGAAATTGAATTATTTGATAGCACATGCTTATTGACAAGCTGTAAGTTTTCAAGTGGGTGATGTAATTGAATCTTTCCTGTCCATCAATAAATAAACAAATCTTTTAACAAGATTAACTAGACTTAATCATCACTGCTGATTGTTAATGACTTAGTAGTGCTGATCTGAAGCCTGTCAGAGGTTCAATTTGTCCTCATGGTAAGATGCACGAAAGCTGTCTGCATGTCGTAAAATATGGTAACAAGTTTATTTATTCTGTTTGAATGTTTACTGTAACAGCAAACTAATTCCATTTTATCTTAATGTGACCTTAGATTGTTATTAGAAATACTGATACTTTTGTACACTATTCTTCGATCTTTGGCTGAGTAAAATTTGAAATTTAAAATTTGAGCGCCATTACTGTGAAGTGCATCTGCAAACGTCAGCGATTTTTTTTTTCTAGACAACAGCTTTACACTGGTTAAAAAAAATCTAGCTGATTAGAATGAATACCAAAGTGATCCCCTGGACAATTAACACCTCCCCCCCCAATCAGCTGAAATCAGCTATGTATAAACCACAGGTACCTGAGGACAGGAATTTGTATTTTTTTTTATTTTGTTAATTTATTATTATTATTTGCATTATTACTTTGTATTTACTTTCTAGGTTTTTTCCTAGTTTAGATTATGCCCTGTTTCTGATGATAAACTGTATATATTGGAGTATATGTATAGATATCGAAAATCAAGTCAATATCAAATTTCGAAATAGAAATAGTTCTACTCGTTTTAAAAGTGTACTTTACACATTACACATGTTAACACATTGTAACCTTGAATGGCTGAGCATTTACAGATTGTTTAGTATAACACATTTTATTTCATTAATAGAAATGGGATTGGGCATAAGTTTTACCAACATTATTTGTGTCCTCTTCCTAGTATGGTCACAAACAAAAATGTGTCACAGATGGCGGTATATACAATGCTTGTTTAACAGTTTTCAAGTAAACAGGTATTTACAGTCTGTGTAGACATTGCATCTACATTTAAAAAAAATGTGCACAGGGCTCTACAACACTAAAAAAAATCACTCTTCATTTGGCCAGTGAACCAGAAATTTTACTAGCCAGCCAGGAACTTTTACTCGCCAATATACATATATATATATATGTGTGTGTGTGTGTGTGTGTTCATGTGTTCTTAAAAAATCCACTGGATGAAAATATAGAAATGAAATAAAATATTAATTTTCTAAGTTTATGTAACATTTTATTGTTTCAATCCATTTAAAACAAGGTTATTAACTGCATGTTGAACTTTTTGTGCATTTTTTATCAATCCAGTAGTGTTTATATGCCTATATTTTTGATATTTGTTGCTCTAATATTGAGGCAACCTTAAACTTTGTTTTTAAATATTTAGCGCCAGTTTCTTTTCGACAGAATTTACAAAAGAGAGACTGCCCACTAGAATTGAAATTTTGCCCGTAAGTTAAAATCTAGAGTCCAACACCCATGACATGATCGTCAGACAAAACACTATGAAGTTCTTTAATTTATAGGTGTTTGTCCGACATTCGGGTGTTAGACTCTCGATTTTAATTTACAGATAAAATTTCCAGTTCCGACTGTGGTTAATCCCTTTGGGGAATCTGTCGCGGCCGTTTTATTGTGTTGCCCCACGATAAAACGGCCACGATAGAATCCCCAAAGGAATTAGGCTGTGGTCTGCCTGCCCTCCTCATCGAACACTAGTCCGAACTTTCTGCCCCGGTTTTACCACTTAAAAATCGGTTAAATTAAAATCAAAAACGGGACAGAAAGTTCGGCCTAGTTACACTAGCCATAACTCTGTTCCAGTATTCCTTTAACCAAGATCGTTTAAACTTAGTAGTGTCTAATGATGCTTCTGTTGAAATCGACCGAGAGAAGAAAATGTCATCGTGTGCTGTTAGGAAAATTTCAAGTCGAAAACATGAGAGCAATACAACGTGTTTTTATACAGTAATCCACGTGAGTTAGATGCTCTAGTTTATCGAAACTGAATAACCAAATTTGTTGTTGTAAAGCGCATAACAGACCATGATTTCGATAATGTAATTTCACAGTGAGAACGGACAAACTTTTGATTTCCGGTTCGGGGAAAAACTAGTCGCAATGTGGCGACTGAATGAGGATAAACACTCGCCAAAATCTAAAAAATGGTCGCATTTGTGAGTGATTTGGTCGCATTGTAGAGCGCTGGTGCAGTGAAACTTGTAATTTTGATTCTCGTCTCATTATGACTCTTCAGTTTTGAGTTTTGCCCCCCAGAAATTTTCAGTGAGGTGTCAATGACCCTTGACTTTCAGCCCCTAATGGAAACCCTTACTATTCAAAGACTGGCCATCATAAGGTAAGTATCTACAGATAGAAATAGGGGTCAAGAAAATGATCACTCTCAACTCCAAAACTAGCCATCATTTGTTAAACATCTGTATTTTGAGGTAAGGGTCAAGAAATGCCATCAAAGGTAGCTGTACAGGTGCTCACTAACAGAATGTCATGTGTAGATTTTCGCTTTTTAATTTTGTGTTTTGGATAGTAATGAATTGAACATGCTTTACTATATCAACTAAAACACACTAAAAAGTCTTAAATGAATTGCCAAACATTATTTTCTGGCATTAATATCAATGTAAATAAAAGAAAAACAAACAATATTGACAGTATATTTATTAATTTCCACTGAAAATCCTTAGCCATAATGTAGGTTCTGCCATGTTTCCTGTCAAAGAGTGTTAATGATTAGACTAACACCAAACCTGATCCATCAGGTTTTGGTGTCAAGTATCCAACACTCAAATTTCACTGATACCCTGTCGCTGACTACTTTTATCACTTGTCAGAGTTCGAAATTAGCACTAGTCTGCAAGTCCAAGACCAGTAACTTTTGCAGCGGACTAGTCAAAGTTGTGCTTCCACTAGTCCAGTTGACTAGAAGAAAATCTGTATAAACATTGCAGTATAAATATCAGCAGTTTAAGTTTATAATGAACATGTACATTAAATATCACCTACTGGTAACTAGTGCCTTAATTTTTTTCTGAAGTCAAAGATAATCAAAGTTGTTTTGACTTATGATAGTATTAAAACACAAAATAGTACCAATTCAGTAAATACATGACAATTTGGTAATTTATCGTATCACGTTTGGACTAGCAAATTTGTCGTAGGACAAGTAAAATTTCTTTCCAACCAGTCCAATTGACTAGTGAGACACAACTGCTAAATTTGACCCCTGCTTGTCATCTACTCCAAAAACTACTTAAGGCTCTCCTAAGAACATCAGACTCATTTAGAATCAAATGCCTATGTGATGACATTATTATCTATAAGTAGTTTTGGTTTCATTTTGCAGTGGACTGTTGGTGTATCCAGAAGGTCCATTAAATCCTGACTTAGAACCTTCAAACATATCGGAAATGTTTAGACCATTTCAGACTTTGCTATTAAAAATAAGGTATGTGCTATATATGTTGTGCTGTTTTCATGTTTTACAGTAACTATTTCAAAATCGTCAAACATTCTGCACATGCATACATATCTTTGTTCTCTGAATAACTAATGTATATATTACAGTTTCTGAACATCAGCAATGAATCTCCTGGAATTATGTATAAAACGTTTGAAATTAAGATTTTAGAACATATTGACACTTACATCAGACCTGTTACTAACTCAGTTACAATTAGTTATACAGGTGGACTAGACCATGTCATTAAACTTTATTTTATAGGGATTGATAAACAAGTTATGTCACCTTCTATTATTGTCTCTCATTGACCTTGATGTTGGTGTGTGGGGTGTGATGATAAACAAGTTACGTCACCTTCTATTATTGTCGCTGATTGACCTTGATGTTGGTGTGTGGGGTGATTGATAAACAAGTTATGTCACCTTCTATTATTGTCGCTGATTGACCTTGATGTTGGTGTGTGGGGTGATTGACAAACAAGTTATGTCACCTTCTATTATTGTCTCTCATTGACCTTGATGTTGGTGTGTGGGGTGATTGACAAACAAGTTACGTCACCTTCTATTATTGTCTCTCATTGACCTTGATGTTGGTGTGTGGGGTGATTGACAAACAAGTTATGTCACCTTCTATTATTGTCTCTCATTGACCTTGATGTTGGTGTGTGGGGTGATTGACAAACAAGTTACGTCACCTTCTATTATTGTCTCTCATTGACCTTGATGTTGGTGTATGGGGTGATTGACAAACAAGTTATGTCACCTTCTATTATTGTCTCTCATCACCTTGACCTTGATGTTGGGGTGTGTCTCTCATTGACCTTGATGTTGGTGTGATTGACAAACAAGTTACGTCACCTTCTATTATTGTCTCTCATTGACCTTGATGTTGGTGTGTGGGGTGATTGACAAACAAGTTACGTCACCTTCTATTATTGTCTCTCTCACTGACCTTGATGTTGGTGTGTGGGGTGATTGACAAACAAGTTAAGTCACCTTCTATTATTGTCTCTCATTGACCTTGATGTTGGTGTGTGGGGTGATTGACAAACAAGTTACGTCACCTTCTATTATTGTCTCTCACTGACCTTGATGTTGGTGTGTGGGGTGATTGACAAACAAGTTACGTCACCTTCTATTATTGTCTCATTGACCTTGATGTTGGTGTGTGGGGTGATTGACAAACAAGTTAAGTCACCTTCTATTATTATATCTCATTGACCTTGATGTTGGTGTGTAGAGGTCCTTGCTGTGGGAGGAAACCAATGTCCCAATGAAAACCCATGTGTTTGACTTGGCAAATGCCATACCATCTCACATACTCCCCTGTCAAATCTAAGGATCCAACACTGGTTGCATAGGTGAGAAGTGATTACACTACATGGACACCCATGGCATTGATGTAGGGTTGGTACCATCATGAACTACTGTACATATTAAGTGAAAAGAAACTCTTGGCTCCAGAAAAGGCTCTCTGCAGCAGTGATGATCCTCATTCTTCCATTTTGATGTCATATACCAAAGCTCCCTTTGCTCCTAGATGGTGTTATATACTTCATTTTCATGATTTCAAATGATTTTATTTGTAGAGAACTATTGTACACATTAAGTGATAAGGAACTCTCTGCTCTAGAGAAGGCTCTATGCAGCAGTGATGAGCCTCAGCTTTCAGTGCAGTCTCAAAGTGACCAATCATCACAGACCGACCCTGGATTTGAGGATAGTATTGAACCTAGTACATCTAACGCATTTACGGAACTTAATATGACTTTGGAAAAATTAGATGTTAATATTCTAAAGCATACCTCTGGCTCAGGTAGTCCTGTGACACCTGTAACACCTGTACAGACATCTGAGTTTGGTGATCAAACACTATTGTCTGTATCACCGGAGGTTGATTACTCTCCCACAGGAACCTTAATTAATTCTATGGATGAAATGGAATCTCTTAACTCGAGTTTAAATAAATCAGAGAGCAAAGATTCAGGACTTCAGAGTGAAAATGTTAGCACGACTGAAGTGTTGAGCTTTGACCATAATACTGTGATACAATCTTCCAACACTCGAGTGACTAGTTCAGAAACACAAGCAGATGTATCTGCAGAGGAATCAGTATGGTCACATAACTCTGAAGCTGATCCGGAATCATGTTTCAAAAGTTGTTGCCGACCGGAATCTGACAGTAATGTGCACCATTTTTGTAGAGAAATAGTTGAATCTATGATGGAAGCAGCTGTTAATATGGCCTTAAGTAGGATAACTGAAGGTAGTTATAGTAGACAACAAAGCTGGCAGTATAACTTAAACATTGAAATTCCTAGGATTTCAGTATCTGACCTACCTCAGTTGAATCAAGACACTTCTTCTGTTAGTTTTTCTGAAAACAATGTATTTGACTGTGATAGTGAAATTAAGGTTACAGAAATTGTGTCAAGTTCTGATACTTCAACGATACAATCTGATAATGAATATGACAGATTATGTAGCAAGGCAATAACAGAGAACGTTGAAACATGTCATGAACCAGATGACATGAAACATGTGTTGCATTCTATCTGTGATGAAAACAATGACCAGAGTTCATGTTTAAGTGATACAACATGTTGTGACAAATCACCTCAACATGATGTAGGGCATTCAGATTGTTCTTGCACCACAAATTTAGGAGAACAGGCAACCAATCAAAGACTTAAATCTTCACGGAAAACTAGTGATAAAGACAGAACAACAAAACCACCACTAGACAGGATTCAGTGTAAGACAGGTTCCGATTTAAGCGAAGCACATGAGACGAATGAGGTCTTAGATTTACCACGTATTCAGCGACTGAGGTACCCAGACAGTATAAGTTCAAGTTTTTCAAGTTTCCATAGTAACACATTTGAAACAGAATGGGACAGGGAAAGGTAATATACAGATTTTTTCTTTCATTCTTTTCACATTTGAACACAAACACATACAATCATTGTTTTTTTTATATCCAACTAATGGTTATTACCCCATTTTACATACATGTTATAAGTTAGCTTCTGTCATGGATTCCTACTGTTCCACCACTTTATCCATATGAAATCTCATTTACTAATTAGCAAACGTCTAATTATCAGTGGTTGACACTTTTACAGGTAAATAGCCTGTGGGCATATTAATTATTGAGGGTGTTAATGATTATATAAATCGTCCTGCCCACTGATTGGCAGTTAATTGGTGATAAGACTATCAATAAGTCTAAGACTAAGAGAGTGTGCAGTATGTCATGTGACACAAGCTTGGATCATTGGTAATGAGAAGCATGATACCAGCCATCAAAAATGGTTATTACAACATCTTAGATTATTTGTTATGTACTTCAACAAAAAAGTTATTTTATTTATAATAAAACATGCAAGGCATTTACCTCAAGGTCTAAATTGTCACAAAGTACATGTAATGGCAGACGTACTTCTGGAAGTAGTATAAGAAATGGAACCGGACCGGACTGGTATTATAATTAATTATGGAAACTTTTTTTTAATTTTAAACAAAGTTGTTATCTGTTATTCAACTGGTATGTGTATAAACTTGCAAAATTCATACAATATATATTAAAAAGGCATACAGTGTAATTGTCACTGCAAAAAAACCTTGCAACATGCAAAATAAAGAATTGAAAACAATTTTGTATTTATTTAACACCTGAAAAGTAAACCCAAAAGTGTCCCAGAAAATGTCCCAGAATTTTGCGATATTTGTCCCAGCAATGTGTTATTTTCCCAGAAAAAATCCCAGAATGATCTACAAAAAATATGGCATGTATGATTTTATTTGCCATAGAGTTTACTTAAAAGCTGTCAGTTTAGCCCAGGTTTGGGCTTAGACATTTTATACATTATTGATTGTATGTGTTAGTTATTTAGTGTTTATAATTAAATGAAAGTTCACATGCTGGATATTAACTTCTCTTTCTAGTGGTGGCAGCAGTGAAACAAGTTCTTACAACTCAGAAAGCAACGATGATGAAGAAATAGCTCTTGCCATACAAGCTGCTGAATTTGCCTCTAGGAAAGAAGCCAGGTCGCGATTCCGGAGTAGCAGTGATCTCATACATCGACTTTTTGTTTGTATTTCAGGTCAGTTAAAACTTCTTTGTTTCCATAGGGACGGTTAGTGATTTGAAACATAGTGTGTTTATTTTTTTTTAAATTGGTTGCAAATCTGTTTTTTGATATGTGCATTTTCTTTTTTTCTATAAATGATAATCTTTCCATGGTGTTTACATTCATGTCATTACCATATTTTGTTCTTGTAAACAAACATCTACTTAGACAAACCTTTCAAGTAATTATGTTTCTTTTCCAATGAATGTTGCTGTTCAGGCCTGAATTTCTTAAGTTTGATCTTAAACCTCAATTTAAATTTAGGTAAGATTTTACCTAAATTACATTTCTCATCTGAGTGGGTTTTGTACTCAGCTGAGTGCAGTTTGTTTTGCCCCAAGTTTACCCTTTTGGAAGAAACCCCTGTTATTCCAATTGGTAAAAGGCAACAAAATATTGCATATATGTGTTAATAAAGGATAAGTAATGGTGGTGTTTGTATGGCTCTTGTATATTAATACTATTTTCATCAGTTAAAGGGAATAATCTACCATAATACAGTAATTCACCATGTTAGGAAATATAAAATAACTCTAGACAGTAATTCTCCATGTTAGGAAATATCAACAACCAAGTATGATCATAAAATAACTCTGTATACAGTAATTCTCCATGTTAGGAAATATCAACAACCAAGTGTGATCATAAAATAACTCTAGACAGTAATTCTCCATGTTAGGAAATATCAACAACCAAGTATGATCATAAAATAACTCTAGACAGTAATTCTCCATGTTAGGAAATATCAACAACCAAGTATGATCATAAAATAACTCTATATACAGTAATTCTCCATGTTACGAAATATCAACAACCAAGTGTGATCATAAAATAACTCTAGACAGTAATTCTCCATGTTAGGAAATATCTACAACCAAGTATGATCATAGAATAACTCTATATACAGTAATTCTCCATGTTACGAAATATCGACAACCAAGTGTGATCATAAAATAACTCTAGACAGTAATTCTCCATGTTACGAAATATCAACAACCAAGTATGATCATAAAATAACTCTAGACAGTAATTCTCCATGTTAGGAAATATCAACAACCAAGTATGATCATAAAATAACTCTAGACAGTAATTCTCCATGTTAGGAAATATCGACAACCAAGTATGATCATAAAATAACTCTGTATACAGTAATTATCCATGTTAGGAAATATCTACAACCAAGTATGATCATAAAATAACTCTGTAGACAGTAATTCTCCATGTTAGGAAATATCAACAACCAAGTATGATCATAAAATAACTCTGTATACGGTAATTCTCCATGTTAGGAAATATCAACAACCAAGTATGATCATAAAATAACTCTGTAGACAGTAATTCTCCATGTTAGGAAATATCAACAACCAAGTATGATCATAAAATAACTCTGTATACAGTAATTATCCATGTTACGAAATATCTACAACCAAGTATGATCATAGAATAACTCTGTATACAGTAATTCTCCATGTTAGGAAATATCAACAACCAAGTATGATCATAAAATAACTCTGTATACAGTAATTCTCCATGTTAGGAAATATCAACAACCAAGTATGATCATAAAATACTGATACAGTAAAATCCATGTTTAGGAAATATCAACAACCTGTATACAGTAATTCTCCATGTTACGAAATATCTACAACCAAGTATGATCATAGAATAACTCTGTATACAGTAATTCTCCATGTTAGGAAATATCAACAACCAAGTATGATCATAACATGTCCATTTAAGTTTTTACACCTTATCTGGTTCAGAGCACATTTCCTACATTCTAAGTTGTAACTTTTTCTTTTTTCCTCAGGTGTGGCAGATCAACTGCAGACAAATTATGCAGGTGATCTTCGACATATACTGAAGTGTGTGTTTGACATGAACAGTTCGGAACCTCTGATTTTACCAGAGGAAAATTCCAAGAAAGGTATTGGATTTGATAGACATCCAAGCTTCAGTGCTAGGACTGCACAAAGAAACAACAGAGCTCATGGTTACAGAAGTTATTCCTATAGATCTAGAGGTTTGTGTATTGTATCGTATTTTCTATAAGTAATTTCCATCTTAAGGAAGTGTGATATGCTGAAAGATAAACAGGAAACAACTATTCTTTTTCCAGGAGCATGTCATGTCAAATTACAGGTTTATCAGTTGAGACTTAACTTAAAGTTCCAACAACTGATGAATGATATATAAAAAAAATGTCACAAAATTGTGTTTTTTATAGCCGAAATCATGCCAAAGCTGGCTACTGATCCTAATGGCTATTGACAAGTGCAAGTTTTTCAGATAAGACTTGGCTAAAGTTTCATGTCACGGTAAAATTTTCACCTGAATTTTATGATATATCCATTTAACTGGAAATTTGATTGGTTGTGAAACAAAAGTTCCAAAAAGTCAATAAGGCAATATCTGTATAATTCTGTGTATACAAAAGAACTGTGGAAAAATATTCTGAGTAAATATAACACTACTTGTATAAAGGGTGCTGTTCCACTGCCATTCTTATCCAAGGAAGTTTCATTTTGCAAGATATGGTTAACACAGTAGAAGGCTCAATTTAACATTAAAAATATTCAAGACATGATTTAATTGTGGTCTCAATAAGAGGATTTTTCTTACCATGACTGTTTGTCAAATAAATCTCAAGCAGCATGTTATGGTTATACGACTGTATTTCTCTTGAATGCTCAATATAATTAACTACAACATGCTCTCTTACATCTGATGTTCCCAATATTGTTCATGAAGTAATTGTATGCTTTTGAACACTGTAGAACCACCGACATGGGTACCAGACAAAGATATTCTAAACTGTACATCTTGTGAGGTTCCATTTACTTTTGTGAGGAGAAGACATCATTGCAGAAACTGTGGAAAGGTTATTAATGTCTCAGATATTTCTAGCTAGCTTTGAACAATAGGACACATGCACACACAAACTTGCATACTTGTATAATCCTACACATGCACACACAAACTTGCATACTTGTATAATCCTACACATGCACACACAAACTTGCATACTTGTATAATCCTACACATGCACACACAAACTTGAATACTTGTATAATCCTATGAAAAAATGTGTTGTGAAACAGACGCCTTATGTTACGTAGAACATTTCAAAGGTGCTCTTTTATTGGACATTTACCCTTAACTTATGCCAGTGAATCCAGGAGAAAACAGTTTTTCTGTCAGTCCATCCATCAATTAGTTGAGGTTATGTTTAAAGTTTTGTAATTGCACACCATTCACTTAATAATGGTAATAGAATGCAGTTTCTTTCTTTTTTTTTTTGCAAAGAGGATCTTTGGCATAAATCCTGTGGCATATAGAAACATATTTTTGGTTTTTAATTTTTTTTAGGGTTAAGGTTTTATTTAAAGTTTAGGTCAGGGACTTGTATTGATTTATTGCTACTCTCAAAATGCTTGTTCATGTTAGTATCTCTATACAGATTTACAGTTGATAATATACAGATGATATTAATAGGATAAATTGTAGCTTAATTTACTCTCAAGGTACAAACAGATTAAATATGTGTATTCATGTATTGATGTTTTCTTTATTACTTGAAGCAAGGTGATAGATACTTTTTTCAATTAGAAGATATATAGATTTACATTACAGGATTTGATATTTCATTTCATTCTTATCTTTCCACAGATATATTGTAACCGATGTTCGGGAAACTTCGTGCCATTGCCACACTTTGGACAACTTACACCAGTTCGAGTTTGTAATCGTTGTTTTATGTTTCAAGTCACACCATTCACAGTAAATGAATAAGAAGAAAACTATTATATTTCATATGAAAAGTGCTTGCCTTTTTTATCACCATTTATTTCTCTTTTTTAATATGAAGAATGTTGTATATTGAAGTCATGTTACCAGCTAATACATATTTTACAGTTGTTACAAGTTGTTATCAAATTGTCAGAATATCTTAAAAAGACATAAAATTACATTTTTCTGTATGCTTTTTGGTACAAAGCCAAACTTCTGTCATAGATATGTGTGTATACATCCAGTATTTTGCAAAGAAGTCACAATTCAGTATGGCATTGTGAGAGTAAATAAGAATTTGTATTTCACAAGATATCAAGGTTCATATTGTTTTTGGTCAGTCTCTTTGCCAATTTGTCTGTTTGCAACAAACTCTCTGTTCAGCATGTATTTTTATTTCCTCAAACGTTAACCAAAATTTTTATAATAATTATGGCAGACTTTTGGCACTACATGTGTTTTGTAGAATTATGGGACTTAAAAATCTTCATAAATCATTTACTTCTGGGGGACAAAACATTTTGTTTCTCAATCACATTTTTTTTATTATATTATTTGAAAAAAAAATGAAAACCTTGGTCCATAAACACATAGAAATTTAAAACCTTGGTCCATAGGCAAATGAAAATTGAAAACCTTGGTCCAAATGCAAATAAAAAGTGGTCACAATAGTTTTCATATTGTTATACTTCACATTGATCTAATTATGTTATTGTAGATCCATACAAAAGGTAGCAAATTGATTATATTAGTTTAAACAGATGTAAGAACAATGTCCCCATTACTGTGTACATTTTTGATAAATATAATTTGACATATAAAATATATTAATACACAAGCTATGTTTACATATTTTATTTATCAAACCAATATATGGCAGTTGTAAGACAGCTTTAGTAAATTTGAAATACCAGAGAGAAAGTGCTTATAAGATTTAAGTCAAAAAATTCTATTTCATTCTGCCAGTTGCAGATTCCCTTATTTTGGAATGATAACAATATGTTGAGCAAAGATATTGAATGTCAAAATGTTTAGTGCTTTACATAGATACACGACAATCAACATAAATTATTTACTGTAATATCAGTACCACAGTATTCTCTGTATAAAGAGCTATTGTCCTTTTCAAAATCTAGAACAGTTAATTGAAAGGTGAATCTTATCTGATTGGTCAAATTGTTTTAGAGTTTCTCTAGCAAGTGTAATTGTTAACAGTGGTTGTGAATCATTTCATTGATTTTCGTGTTTATAATTTTATAAGTTTAGCATAATACAATTATGGCTTGCTCAATATTTATACAGTAGCTTGCTCAAGCTTTATGAAATACTTTCTACCATGTATATAGAATGTGTGTATCAAGTCTTCAAATAAAAGCTGCTACCTACCCTTTACTTTATGGACCAGAAGTGCTATCGTAAGATCATAATAATTTTGTGATATTTCTATGTAATATTACAGTTTAATTTCAAATATTTATGCATCACTGTTGTTTAACACTTGTATTTCCTCTTACACATTGGTTTTTTAACATAAACTCACTGTCTATGGGGGGTCTGTGTTTTTATTTCCTCACTTTTGTATGGATGTGTAAGAAGTCGATGATTTTAGTTTGTACAAGGTATCGCTGGACAAATAGTAGTTTGGAAATACTTACATTACTAGAGGAGCAAGTTTGGAGGTACTAGAAGTATATAAAACTAGGTGGTACAAAGTGTTATTATTGTAGTGGGAGTGTTATTATTGTAGTGGGAGTGTAGGCTATGTCTGGTAGTCAAATATTTGGAGGATGGAATCTGAATAGTGCAAGGCATATTATTTAGAGTACATTTCAGACAGAAATGGTTTTATATGGTTGTAAAATAGTTGATATTAAGTTTATTATATAATATGCCTCTGATGTACAGTTGGTTGTTTTGAGGTCAAATATCTTTCTAAAGAAGAGCAGATTAATTTTTCATTCAAATATAATTCTATGAGGAACAAGATCTCAATAAATCAGTTGAGCGGAATTTCATCTGTTTATGGTATATATTACTTTGGAAAGAGTGAAGAGATTGTGAGGTCAATGCAACATTGTCCCTGTAGGATAGTTTACAGGTTTCATTGAAAGGACTATCGAGTGTGAGATTTTCTACCTTTATGCAGATAATATTCTTGCTCATTTTCCAAAGTGCCTCTTCTTAATTTTGGATATTTTGATACAGAAAGATATACAATGCATTTTCACTGAAATTGTTGAAGACCACTTAACAATCAGAGAAAATATGACTTAAACATCCTGTAAACAGGTGTGAATTCCATCTAAAATTGCTAAAAGGGTTCTATAAATATAGAGCTGTTTTATAACATATTGTGTTGATAGGTCTTTTAAAGGAGCATTAGCTGCATTTACCAAAAAGTAATTTTTTGACTTTTTTCTACTTTTACTACTTATACTTGTTGTAAAATATCATGTAAGAGCTATACACAGGCATAAAAAATCTTATATTCCTATATATTTTTGTCAAAATGAGGTCAGGTCCAGTGTGGTATTCATATACAAATAGTAAGGTTGAGTTAATCATTTGCAAATAAGTGCCAAACCTTTTTTTCTCTAGCAATTTTCACAAAATTTATAGGAATATAAAAAAATCTATGCCTGTGTATATCTATTGTATGTTATTGTATAGCAATCTATGCACTAAAAAGGGGGGGGATATTTTTTAAAAAGACACGGCTAATGCCCCTTTAAGGTCACCCATGTCACTCAGACAGCATTGTCTACTGACCTTTTAATGTGGCTCAGAGAGTATTATTTATAGACCTTTTAGTGTCACTCAGACAACATAGTATATACACCTTTTAAGCCCACCTGTGTCACTTGGACAACATTGTTTATAGACCTTTTAAGGTCACTCAGACAACATTGTTTATAGACCTTTTAAGGTACTCAGAAAACATTGTTTATAGACCTTTTAAGGTCATCCGTGTCACTTGAACAAAATTGTTTATAGACCCTTTTATGTCACTCGGAGAGCATTATTTATAAACCTTTTAATGTCACTGCGACAACATTGTTTATAGACCTTTTAAGGTCATCCATGTCACTCAGAAAACATTTTTTATAGATGTCTTAAGTTCACCTGTGTCACTTAGATACCTTTAAGGTCATTCAGAAAAAATGTTTATAGACCTTTAAGGTCACTTGGACAACATTATCTATAGATATTTTAAGGTCATCCGTGTCACTTAGACAACATGTTTATAGACCTTTCAAGTTAGTTTACTAGGCAGTAAAATTGTTCTTTTTACCTAGACTGGTTAAGGAAGTTCCTTTATAATGTCACAGTTTATTACAGTTTGTGGATGGGTGTATCATGAGCCACCAGTGCAGCTGCTCATACCACATGGGTAGATTCCCTCATCTGCTTAACACACTTACATATCTATATATATATATACATGTATATATATATATATATATATGTATATATGTATATATGATTTTATTTATCTTCAGCCTGGATCCTGTGTTGTTGTTAAACTTTTGAAGAGATCACTGATATATGGTATTGATGGCTTGATTATCTTATCTTAGTATACAAACAGAATATAACCTGATTCAGATTAAATGTTCTGAACTTTTCAGTCAATTGTTTAGTGTAATGCATGAAGCTATACAGATACAGTTCAGATAATTATTATCTTTCATCTTTGGGTTTCGTACACACACACATCTCTGTTTTTATACATTGTACTATAATGTATATTTTGTGATATATATATATATATATATATTTATAGGTGCACTAATTTTCTCAGTATTAACTTTTACATATATCTTAAAGTGTTTAATTTTACAGATACATGTACTCTGTACATTGTTCTAAGAAATCTTGATGAGAGAGACATTGACTGTATACACTAAATTGAAATTCTGACTTGTATTTTCATATCAAAAACAGATTGTACTCAAGTTAGGTTGTAGCTTTAATGATAATTTATCATTGTACAAATGTTACTACATGTATATCAATGCTGCCTAATGTTTTATCAGATTTGAGGTAGACCATGGCACTTAATATAAATCCAGTGTTTTGATAGAGTCCTTATTTACAAGGTTTTTCATGATGCAAAATTACATTATGTAAGTGAAACATACATGTACTTCTTTATAACACTTTCTTTTACATTTGTCATGCTCTATGTTTTGTTGTGTAACACTTTCGGATTTATTTGTCTTCACATGCTCTGTGTCACTAGGTGTTCTGTTGTATAACACTTTCGGATTCATTTGTCTTCACATGCTCTGTGTCACTAGGTGTTCTGTTGTATAACACTTCTGGATTCATTTGTCTTCACATGCTCTGTGTCACTAGATGTTCTGTTGTATAACACTTTCGGATTCATTTGTCATCACATGCTCTGTGTCACTAGGTGTTCTGTTGTATAACACTTCTGGATTCATTTGTCTTCACATGCTCTATGTCACTAGGTGTTCTGTTGTATAACACTTCTGGATTCATTTGTCATCACATGCTCTTTGTCACTAGGTGTTCTGTTGTGTAACACTTTCGGATTCATTTGTCATCACATGCTCTGTGTCACTAGGTGTTCTGTTGTATAACACTTCTGGATTCATTTGTCATCACATGCTCTGTGTCACCAGGTGTTCTGTTGTATAACACTTTCGGATTCATTTGTCATCACATGCTCTTTGTCACTAGGTGTTCTGTTGTATAACACTTTCGGATTCGTTTGTAATCACATGCTCTGTGTCACTAGGTGTTCTGTTGTATAATACTTTTTGATTCATTTGTAATCACATGCTCTGCGTCTCTAGTTGTTCTGCTGTATATCCACAAAATAAGTAGTGAAATTACACAAAGTTCAAACACAGGACTCAAAGATTTTATTTGTTTTGTATGTCAAAATCTCTCAACATTTTACACCCTGAAGCTTTGTTGTTTTACAGAATATATATACATAAATTACATGTATTCTAATTTAGTGTACAGAAATATCAAATTTCAAAAAGTACTGTCAAGACAAAATATGTTTTCTGTTAAACTAATGTTAAAGCTAAATATGCAGAAAATGTTAAAGCAAAATATGGGTAGAAAATGTCATAGAAAATGTTACAGCAAGAAATGGGTAGAATATAATAAAGCAAAATAGGGTAGAAAATGTTAAAGCAAGATATGGGTAGAAAATTTCAAAACAAAAAATTGGGTAGAAAATGTTAAAACAAAATATGGGTAGGAAATGTTAAAACAAAATATGGGTGGAAAATGTTAAAGCAAGAAATGGGTCAAAAATGTTAAAGCAAAATATGGGTAGAAAATGTTAAAACAAAACAAAAATGGGTAGTAAATGTTAAAGCAAAATATGGGTGGAAAATGTTAAAGCAAGAAATGGGTAGAAAATGTGGTAGAAAATTTTGAAACAAAATATGGGTAGAAAATGTTAAAACAAACACAAAAAAAATGAGTAGAAATTGTTTAAGGAAAATGTGGATGGAAAATGTTAAAGCAAGAAATGGGTAGAAAATATTAAAACAAAATATGGGTAGAAAATGTTAAAACAAAAAAAAAAATGGGTAGAAATTGTTTAAGCAAAATGTGGATGGAAAATGTTAAAACAAGAAATGGGTAGAAAATATTTAAGCAAAATATGGGTAGCAAAATGTTAAAGCAAAAGATGTTTAGAAAATGTTAAAACAAAAAACAAATGGGTAGTAAATGTTAAAGCAAAGTATGGGTGGAAAGTGTTAAAGCAAGAAATGGGTAGAAAATGTTAAAGCAAAATATGGGTAGAAAATTTTAAAACAAAAAATGGGTAGAAAATGTTAAAACAAAATATGGGTGGAAAATGTTAAAGCAAGAAATGGGTTGAAAATGTTAAAGCAAAATATGGGTAGAAAATGTTAAAATATGGGTAGAAAATGTTAAAACAAAATATGGGTAGAAAATTTCCTAAGGAGTGAAATATGGCATTGTTATGAGAGAGAGAGCGAGAAAGGGACTAGTTATCTATATATATGAAGGGGCAGGTACCGGTAGGTTGAATTATAAGTTAATGGAGGTGCAATAATGTGTAAGGTAGTGCTTGTCATGGTTTTCTTTATTTTAGTTTGTAAAATTTATATCAGAATATGATATAATTAGAATGCAAATTGTCAAAGTTATAATGTTTGATTATTGGGGAGAGTTTTCACAATAGTTATTTGGTTGGGGTTACTATGACTTCAGTATAATCTGACAATGACTTAATCCATTATGTTATGATAAATTAAGAATATGAGTTGTCATAGTTACCATGTCTGTATTTAAGATGGAAGTGGAGTCACATATGATAGATATAAAGGTAGGGTTGTCATGGTTTTGATGTATTGTATGGATTTTATTATTTCTGTATGTTATTAGCTATATATCTGCGGTATTATAAGATGTGATCATTTTTAAGTTGAGGCTGTCACAATTATCATGTTTTAAGTTGTTCAAATAGTCATGGTTATAAACCTTACGTGTTGCCATGACAATAACAATTATAGGTTAGTATGCTACATCTAGAGTTCTGTTGTCATAGTTATATTATGGGGTATGGGAACCAACATGGTTATATATACAGTATATTGTGATAATGATTTGATATTAGGATGATCTATTGTAACAGTGTATTACTATTTTACTTGGTTGATATCATTTGTATTTCTTTGTATTGTCTTCATACAGGAATGCCACTGTATCAGGTACACACACCTATACAATACAGATAATTCTGAAGTGTTTAGATGTCAAATATTTGGTTTTAATTTGAATATACAACGCAGAATTCCACTTTTTCATTAGATTTGTAATATGTAATATTGTTATTTATATGAGCAAATTCTGTGCTGGCTATTTGTAAAATTCCTGTAACCACCATAGCCTATACTATGTATGGATAAAGCCTCTGGGCTTAATCTGTTTTACAGAACAGCAGCACATGTTGATCTGTAATACAGAATAACAGATTTCCCATAGCACCAAACATTAATCTATGATACAGAATAGCAGCACATTGATCTGTTATACAGAATATCAGCACAGGTTGATCTGTTATACAGAAAGTCATCACATGTTGATCTGTTATACAGAATAGCGACACACATTGATCTGTTATACAGAGTAGGAACACATGTTGATCTGCTATACAGAATAGGAGCACTCGTTGATTTGTTATACAGAAAAGCAGCACACATTGATCTGTTATACAGAATATCAGCACAAGTTGATCTGTTATACAGAAAGTCACCACATGTTGATCTGTTATACAGAATAGCAACACACATTGATCTGTTATACAGAGTAGGAGCACATGTTGATCTGCTATACAGAATAGCAGTGCATGTTGATCTGTTATACAGAATAGGAGCACTCATTGATTTGTTATACAGAAGAGCAGCACACATTGATCTGTTATACAGAATATCAGCACATGATCTGTTATACAGAAAGTCGGCACATGTTGGTCTGTTATACAGAATAGCAACACATGTTGATCTATTATACAGAATAGCAGCATGCATTGATCTGTTATACAGAATAGCAGCATTTGTTGATTTGTTACACAGAATAGCAGCACGTGTTGATCTGATATACAGAATATCAGCACAGGTTGATCTGTTATACAGAATAGCAGCACAGGTTGATCTGTTATACAGAATAGCAGCACGTGTTGATCTGATATACAGAATATCAGCACAGGTTGATCTGTTATACAGATTAGCAGCACATGTTAATCTGTTATACAGAATAGCAGTATAAATTGATCTGTTCCACAGAATAGCAGCACATGTTGATCTGTTATACAGAATAGCAGTATGCATTGATCTGCTATACAGAATAATACAGATATTATAGCAGCACATAATTATGATTTATTATGTTTGGTTAATATTTTATTTATCTTCCACTGTAATACTACTCAGAATACTGTCAAATATGATGTATTGCACAGAATATGTTAATCCCACTTAATGAGTCATTTACCTACCACATCAAGACATATTTCAGAGAGAGAAAGAGAGAGAGAGAGAGACTGTGTTCATTTGTAAAATGTCTTACCCAAATTACAAAGATATCAAGAAACCTGGTAATCCTCTTCAATTCTTTTTGTCTAGAGACGGAATGATTTTAAGTATACTTACCTTACATATGCTATAACTGGCAGTACAGATCTACATAATGTCAAAATGGTGAATCAAGGTATAGGTGGAAATATATGGTACATTTATATATATATATATATGTAGACTAATACTTTATAACAAATGAATTAACCATGGTTTTTGGATACTTGGTTATTCATTTGTGTCATTATGCATTTTTATGTAGATCTGCTTCAGAATAAGACTAAATGTTCTAGAAAGTTACATTCCCCACATTTATGATACTAAATATGATTTTATACCAGTATTTACATGTCATTATTAATCAAGACACAAAAGGAGTGCTTGCTTAGTTCTTATTCTAAAATTGTCTTTAATTATGTGATTGCTGGAATATATATATGTATGTATGTATAGTTGCAAGTGGCTATTATCATCTTATAATGCTCTGAAATAAATGGAGAAAGTGTGTAAATCAGATAATAGTTTTAAAATATATTGACAACTCTAAATGGCAAAAGGTCAGTTTTAATCTAAATCATGAAATTACCTGTTACCCTTTGGTTTTATTGTGGAAGAGAAATAAAGAGTTGAATTGTTATCAAAGTCTTATTACTTCTATTTTTGCTGACTTGAAGTGCAAAATTGGCTGCAAGATCTGTGAATGTGATCTGTCCAACATTTACATTGTGGTCTACCTTTTTGTTAGCTCACTTGGTCAGCTATTGCAATCACTTTGTGTCCATCAGTATTGTGATGCTCATCAGGTCTGCCTCGGCATATGTTAACTTCCAAACATGGCAGGAATGTGAATTTGGCGATTGTCTATCTGGGGTTGATTAAAAATGTGATATGTTGGACAACATGCATTCGATTGGCTTCATTTTTGAACTTCTTGTCAGAATTTGCAAATGCAATGGAACATTTCTTTTGCAGGAATAATTCTTATGTAGTAACTTTTATATCTATGATGGACCTATTATAATATTGTTGTCCATCCGTGCATGTCTCCAAATATCTTGAGTTTGCCTTTACGAATCCTTAAAATTTACAAAATGTTTAGTGCCATGAAAACTGGACACCTTTTGATTTTGACTTACGTCATTTTAGAGTTATAGGATTTTAATTATTAAAAATTTAACATATGATAATAAATCAAGTTTGCTTTTACAAATCCTTACGGAATTTTTACACGATTTTAGGTCTATGAAGACGAGGCCTAGTCATCTTTCGATTTTTACGATTTTGACTTTTGTCGTAATGGAGTTATGCGACTTCATTCATTAAAATTTGATCGGAATTAGACATGTCTGACAATAAGTCAAGTTTGCTTTTAAATCATAACAAAATTTTTGCGAAATGTTTAGTGCCCGTGAGACTACGAATCTTTCGATTCCTTGGATTTTGACTTTTGTTGTTTATGAGTTATGAAACTTTATTCGTTAAAATTATATATATACATGTATATATTATTAGACGTATTTGACAAGTCAAGTTTGCTTTCATAAAAGCTTATACATCGAGTTAGCTGTCACGAATTCTTACGAAAACTTTATGCATTGTTAGTTCCCTGTAGACTAGGCATATTTGGATGCTTACGATTTTGACTTTTGTCATTACAGAGTAATGGAACTTTTTTCATTAAAATTTGATCAAAATTAGACATGTTTGACAATAACTTAAGTTTGCTTGGAATTTTGTCAAAATCCCTTCAACAGTTTCAAGAAATAGGATGACTGAAAAA
Organism: Atrina japonica; assembly: GCA_030159075.1. Classification (NCBI taxonomy): domain Eukaryota; kingdom Metazoa; phylum Mollusca; class Bivalvia; order Pterioida; family Pinnidae; genus Atrina; species Atrina japonica. The sequence continues at coordinate 271,619 of BROG01000284.1, forward strand.
TTGCCCCTTTAATCTGTTACAGCCTTAAATAAGTCATGTCAAATTAATTACATGTAAAACACATAAACCGCATGCATTTCAGTGGATCAAGAAGGTTAAAGAAATTATATGGAAACAAAAAATCCTCAAAATAGGTCTCTAGACGATTTCTTCAAAAATAAAAAACTTGAATAATACATAAGAAGGTCACCCAGTTAGATTTAGTTTTTCAATCCATGTAGTGATTTAGGGGAAGACGAGTATCCTCTGGGACTTATTTAACAATGAACTGCCTGAAAATAGGACCTTGGAAGAGGACCTTGAGTATTTTGTTTCCTGTAAAGTCTCATCAAAATCCCTTCAGTAGTTTCGGAAAAGTCAAAAATATGAAAAGTTATTAGACAGATGGACGCCAGACAACAGGCGTTCAGAAAAGCTCACTGGAACCTTCTGCTCAGGTGAGTTAAGACACAAAATGCATTTTAAATGGGCAATAGCTCCGACAAGGGGCCACCTGCAATTTCAATCTTGTCAGTTGATTTGTTGTGGATAATTACATGCTGAACATATATTACATGATATTTATATTTACAGTGATCCCTGTATATAAAGACCTTCATAGGGACACAAGAAAAATCGGTCTTTATAGGAAGGTGGTCTTTATATAGAGTTTGATCTGTATACTTGAAAATTGGGGGCAACCAAAAACCGTCTTTCTGATCAGGTGGTCGGTAAAGCGGTTTTTACTATACTTTATACTTATTCAAGTATTTACGATAATAGCCAAAACATAAAAAATCTGCTGACAATCGGAAATAACTTCCATAAGTGAACATCTAACAATTTCGGTCGTGTTGACCTTCTTAAAACCTCTGTGTTGGTCATTTTTGGAGTACTTACTTCCTCCTTAGGTGAAATATTTTTTTATTTTTAAAGTCAAAGGCATGTGCTGACCACTGTTTTCGCATTTGCTGAATCAACATATTTAATAAAATTTTGAAAATATACGTCCTATGGATGATTGAACTCAAGTCTTGACTTAAATGCTTCCAGGATTTCAGAGATAAAATTATTATTAAAAAGTTCCCAAGTTTATGGCCATTTAATAAAAACAAAAATAAACCCAATAAAATGGTACTCTTTTGAAGATCTTTGCTTCTGAACATGTGTGCTTCTCACAATTTCTCATTATCTATCAGTTTTTTTCAAATAAATAAACAAATAAATAAATAAATAATAAAACAACAACAAAAACAAAAACCCGCAGTACAGCATTGCTGGAATTAATCGAAACAGACTTCGATATTTAAATACGCATTTTGTCCACTACCACTCAGATTCTTAACAAAAATACATTTCATTTCAAATTCACAATACATGTACATGTATGTTAATTTTAGTCTTTCGAAAAATCGTCGGCATTCCCACGGACAACAAGCTACTTCAGTCACAAGTTTTGGGGTAAAGATAAAAAGCTTTTTGCTAGACGTGGTTTTTGAGTAGTTACATCCCTTTATTATCTGTAGACCCTGTGTTGTTTATGTCGACAAGATAATCTTATATAAAATTGGACCTTTTCAAGTTTCAACATACCATAATTTATTACAAAAAGGTAAACTGCTTAGTACTGAGATCTTACTACCTAGATCTATCGCCAAAATTGTCCGAGGGGCTCCGTGGCCCAGTGATTAGAGCAACGCACTTTGAATCATGAAGTCCCGCTAGAAGCCGATTTTGTAAGTAAGTTTGGTGTCAGTATACATGCAGAAGAAGGGTGGTCTCTTCCCGGGTAAATTGGTCCCCAGTTGTATTTCCGCTTCGCTTCACTCGCTCTATTAACGAAGTGTAGTAGTCGGACGGGGACCAGCTTACTTCCCGGGTACATCGTAACCGGTTTCTCTCCTCCCCATTAAAAACTTATCGTCACCATATAGATCTGAATGAAAAGTGTTGACTGTGTCGTAAAACACCATTCAAAATGTCTGATAATTTGATTTCTATGGGTACTATTAGACGTCATTCGATTGTGACGTCATAATCACACACCTGTTCTATTGACGGATTATTATTATTTTTTTAAATTGACCTATCGCCAAGTGTCTGACATGTTTTTTACGTCATTCTATTGTGTTGTCATAATCACTTGTGTTTGACGGGCCATTTAATTGTGACGTAATAATGGAAAGTTTGCCAAAAGGTGCGTGTCGGCATTTGGCGATAGGTTAATTGTGATGTTATAAAGGAAAAGTCTGTCAAAGGTTTTGTCAGTCCTTTTGCGAAATTATGTGAGAGTCTAACCCGAGTAACACAGTCGTTGTATTTTGTTCACTTCGATTTCTACATTTCCTCTGGAGGACCCTGGCCATAAGAGAGCGCTGTAATTATTCGAGTTAGGCAGATGAATTAAGAAAGAGTAGCATTTTACGATTGATATACAATGACAATTATTACAATTACCATTTTTTTATTAACTGAAATGTTTGGTTATTTGAAAGTAGACCATAGGCCTAGTTGTTCAATCATATTTAGAAATTAGTGATAATAACTCCTCCCTGTCACCTGATCTCAACACTGGATTTTCCAGAGGTCAGTACTTGAACTACATGTACTTGTATATTCATTAATTCATTATGTTTGTATATTGTTCACGGATTTTTTTTTTTACCAATAACGCTTTAAAATCCAGGTTTTATATCATTTATATAATTTATAATATATATTTTACTTGCTAAAGGAGCCGAGTCCTCGACTGAAAATTCGAAAAGAATATTAATTGATCATCTATGGAATATAAACTTGTATATATTAACGGCGTAGGACAAGGGGGTAGCGACGTGTCCCCGCACTTTTGAAACTGGGGGCACAAGTATGTTTGTACCCCCCCCCCCACTTTTTGAAGTAATTTATTTTTATCACCCAGTCACAATTGTCTTATTATTTGGGTTAAATACTTGTTTTTTGTATAAATCTTGAATAATTTTCAGATCAAAGCAATAGTCCAGGACATAGATACAAATCTTGAATGGAAACCTGATTTGCCATGGAGGAATCCGTCGACTTACTATTACAGTCAAAATGAAACACGTGAGGAGTGTATTTCGTCACCAGACGTCTCGCCAACGAAAAGGCAACTCGCTCGGAAACAGAGTAGTCGCAAAAACTAATTACGACCATAAAATTTGCGGAATATTAAACTCCCTGTGTCCTTACCTCGAAATTATATCCCCTCAACGATCATATTTTTGCAGGTGATGATGTGGAAAAAAGAGGTCATATTCAATTTCCCGTCTGTGTTGGTAAAATAGTATAGTGCCAAAATTCGCTGTCGCCGAAAATTGTAAGACAAAACGTCGTCGATATTTAAATGTCAAATTGATCCAACTTTTTCTTCTTTTGATTTTATTGAATGAACGGATGAATGCTATGCGTACTTACTATTTTTGCGCCCCTCGGCTGCACAAAATTATAATACTCTTCCTTTCGAATAATCCATCAACGAATTTTTAATGATAAACATATTCTTAGAAATATGTAGCTTTTTTGTGATGATTAACGGAGAGAAGTGTCCGCCTAACTTAGTTGCAAAAATTGGTGCTAAAGTTGAAAAAACAAAACCTTTAATTTTTCTATAAAATCGAAAAATTAAAGACAAATTTCCGCTTTATTTAAAATTTACACCACTCCAACTTGAAATCATCACCCTACCATTCATGAGGTATGCATTGTATAAACAGTTTTAATTTAAGTTTAAATTTTAATTTTTGAAGTATAAACAAATTTAATTAATGTCGTCAGCCTAAAACCGCATTTGGATTTGCTTCTTATGCCATTGCACAAAAGAATGCACCATTTTCAAGCTCATGGCGTCTTGTCACCCCACCCCTCCCCAAAAAAGAAAATTCCAGGATCGGCCCCTGTAATCCATTCTCAATATTTTGACGGCACGTTTTGTCCCCCACCCCGAACACACTTTTCTGGACCCAACTACGCTACTTTTTCGTGAATTTCTCATGTCTATCTTCCCACGTCAAGGTTTGAAAAGATGAGGATGTCGTGGAAAACGTCTCTTAGTCTTAAACTGTGTATACTGATTATCTAGTAAAATTTGGAATGAAATATTGATAAACCAAAGCACACACCTAAGAAAAATGCCTAAGGCGGGACGTGGTATCACGGAGGAATAGATTGAGTCACATCCAACATGAGTCTGCAATGTTGCTGGAGTTTTGTATTGTTGAGGACAGACAATTCTATGTAGGTGCCATAATAATAATAATAATAATAATAATAATAATATTATTATTAATAACGGGTCAAGCACGCACCAACACTGTACATTGTGGTTGAATTTTTCAGGATATGACTAGGTTGGTAAATAAACATAAATATATGGGACTTTTTAAAAAGTTTTTCCATAAGCTTAGTGATTAAGGAAAAGCATAGACCTTATTTTTCCCTCAGGTTAGAAAAGATTTTTTTCACGGAAACTGATTAGTACCGCTGATATTTTGTATTATTAAAAAAACACTAACAACCTCTATATCTCTTGTTGGCAAGATATCAGTAGCAAATAGTGTATTTACTATTTATTTAGAATGTGAAATAAAAAGTTACATCGACCGATCGAACTACTAAGAGGGATTTACTTCAGAATCTCTCTCTCTCTCATAGCGACTCCATCTGATTTTATGAATATGATTTCATAAACCTCTAGGCTTCTTATTAGATTAAGCTTTGCCTCACACACACACACACACACACACACACACACACACACACACACACACACACACACACACACACACACACACACACACACACACACACATATATATATATATATATATATATATATATATATATATATATATTCCCCTGTGAAGTCTTGTCCTTCGGATGAGAAAGTAAAATCAGAGGTCCCGTGTCACAGTAGGTGTCGGCACGTTAAAGAACCCTCACTGCTCAATGACAATGGCCGTAAGTGCCGAGCTTAGGCCGCAAATTTAAACCCTTCACCGGCATTTGGTGATGTCTCCGTATGAGTGATCTATATTCTTGAGTGGGACGTTAAACAACAATAATCCGCTTTGAAGTCTTTTGAGACGCTCCCCGGATATTTTTTACTGGTGGTTGTTTCCCTTGACTCATTTCCTGAATAACGTCATCCCAGATTCTGCTTCCGCCATTTTCTACAACAAACAAAAAGTAGATGAGTATCTTGCATTAAAGATGCGAACACAAAATAATGATTAGGTGAGCTGTGTTAATAATGTCAAACATAAAACATATAAGATAAAGTACAATAAATGCACAATGGGAGAATTAGACTTTGTGACTTTGCAGACTGTTGTTAAATATACCAATCATTGATCAGTGACAAGGGTTTGCCTGTCATGGATCAGCATCAACCACATGTTTTGTAATGTTATTGATCAAATGATATTCAATATTTCCAATTTGGGGATGTGATTTATTCATATTTCTATCAAAGGGTAGAATTGGTAACATTTGTTACCATAGCAGGGACATTTAAAAGAGATGTCCAAAAACGCCGTTCTTTTATTTTTAATGAAATTGAAAAGAAAACAAATGACAGGAAAACAGGTTTCAGTGATAATTCATTGTCTCTCATTTTAAACTTTGCATTTGTTGTATTTCAAAGGTTTAAAAGCAATTTTTATTAAACATAGTTACAATTATCATATTTGATTTGAATGATAAATTATTATATTTTAAGACAATTTTGGATAAAATAAAGTTTCTTAGTTGATATGACTGCAAAGTTCACATACATTTGTTATCAAATGATACATTATTGTATTTTTAAGGGTTAAAAGTAATTTATAATTCTGAAAAATATAATTTGAATGGGTCACTATGATTCTATTAATGATGACAAAAAGAAAACATTATGTCATTACCGATTTAAGCATAGTGAGCCCAATGCAGAATTTTAAATATACCAAGGTTTTAAAATTAGCCCTTGTAAAATCTCCAAATGTGTTTAAAATTTGGCAACATAATTACTTTCTTGCCTTCATGGTGAATTATTTTTCAGACAGGAAGAAAACAATAATAAATCATCTTAGATAACCTGGCTATATTTTAGCTTTTACATATACATGTATATTAATTGGAAAAGGAATAAAATAAGAATAAGAATCAAACTAAAATAATCCCAGGTTTTGTTTTAGCTCATCTGAGCTATTGACGTATTGTGATCACACGATATCAGACCAGTCTGTCGCTTATTTTCTGTTGTTAACTTTTCACATTTTGGACTTCTTTTCTGAAAATGCTGAAGGAATTTTGACAAATTGTACAAGGATCAAGTACCGGTACTCAAGTCCTCTACCAAGTTTGTGTGTTTTTACCAGTATGGGTGAGGGGTGGATCCAGGGCAGGGATTTAAGATTAAGTTCAAAATCTGGGACTTAGTTAATTTGGGTTCGGACTTGGCATTTAGAAATATCCGAAGTCCATGGACTTTGAAATTTCTCAATTGGACTTGCCAAAAATTTACTGTCCAGTCCTGAACTTGAGTGTCTTAAAAAGAAAATTGAACCCCTGCAAGTTGGACAAAATAGGTCCCAAATGTTATCTAACTTTGAAATAATTCTTCAGGACCACTGCATGGATTGAAACCAGATTGCATCTGAGTGAAAAACGCACCCAAAATGAATCGGGTAAAGGCAGTTATGATTGGTTAGTCAGGTAGCAGCTAACAGATCTGTCTTTAGATTTGGTCTGGATTAACATACCATTCATTTTGTGAGTTGACATTGGTATTTTAATCTTTGACATTTCTAGTATTATAGGATCAAAATCAATTAGATAATATTATACCAAAATCAAAGCTTAGCAGACATTTTGAAATAAAAAAAAAATACTGGTCAACCGGATTAGCGAGTAAAGGAATTTCACTGGTCAAAGACAATTTTTTTACTGGTCTGTATATATAGACAGTTGAAATGAAATGGGAAATTACTGGACATTTGGACCATTTACCAGACTATTGTAAAATTTACCGGTTTTTCTGGTAAGACCAGTGAATTTCAAAAACTCTGACTCAGGTGATCACATCCAAATCACACATTTGTGCATGTTCACATATGATGTACTAAGGTTTAGTAGTAGAATATTTGCCAGACAAGTTGAAGTATGAGGTTTTGTGTTTGAATCTACATATACTGGTATTTATATGTCAGGGCTGAGAATTTATAACACTGTAAATCATTTGTCCCCTTCCAAGTTTGTGTTTTATTTTTGCCAGATTAGCTCAGGGGGGATCCGGGATGGGGTAAAAAAAGGTCCAGAGCTCTCTAATAATCTCCTCCAGAACTCCTGCATGAATTGAAAAACTAATTGCATCTGAGAGATGATTCAAATTTGATGTTATTCTGTAGAAATCAGATGATTAATTTTTGACATGTTTTTTATTTCTTTGAGACTTACTCATTTGCATTCACTTTGGTATTATTTTTTTTAATTTCCTTCCACTTGATTCATTGTAATGCATTCATTTTATGTATTTTACGTGTAATTAGGAGAAGAAATTCTTTAGTTTGATGAAATTTGATAGGGATATAAATCCCAATGGTACCATGCAGGTGTTTTTTTCTTTTGGTTGGATCCAGGAAAAGCAGAATAGGTATGGGGGTGCCCTCTTTGAGAAACTTTTCTTGCAGACCATATACATACATGGACAAATTAAATGCATTGGAGTGATCTAAAAGGACGCGGAAAGAAATGTTGTTTTTGGTTCTGTTCTGAAATCAAATTTCTGATATATTTTTGGACTTTTTCATTTTGATTCCAATTAAGTGATTTCTTTTATAAGCTCACCTGGCCCGAAGGTCCAAGTGAACTATTGCTATAGCCAAAGGTACACCGTCCGTCCTCGTCTATCTGTTAACTTTTGCATTTAAACATCTTCTCAAGAACCAGTAGGCTAATTTTTTGACATTATTTTGAAAAGCATAATAGGTTAAAGTGAAAGAAGCAAAATTGTTCAGCATGCAATTGAGCCGGTTGCTCCTTATGGGAGTTTTTCCCCCTTTTAAATGGATTTTTCATATTTTTGGATGCATTTTGACATTATCTTGAAAAGTATAATAGGTAGAGAGAAATTGAAAGAAGCAAAAATGTTGAGATCTACAAAAAAGTCATTAGGGCTGATATTGTCAGGTTGCCCTTATGGGAGTTATTTTCCTTTTTAAGTGGATTTTTCATGTTTTTGACAGTTTTGTTCTATTATCTTGAAAAGTATAATAGATAAAGAGAAAGTGAAAAGAACACATATGTTCAGCATGTAAAGATCTACAAAAAAGTCAAATACGGCCGAAATTGTCAGGTTTCCCCTTTTAAGCGAATTTTTCCCATTTTTTGGATGTTTTTTTGACATTGTCTTGAAAAGTATAATAGATACAGAGAAAATGGACGAAGCAAAAATGTTCAGCATGCAAAGATCTACAAAACAGTCAATAGGGCCGAAATTGTCAGGTCGACTTCTATGGGAGTTATTTCCCCTTTAACTGGATTTTTCATGTTTTTCACAGTTTTGTCCTATTATCCTGAAAAATATAATAGATAGAGAGAAATTGAAAGAAACAAAAATGTTCAATATGCAAAGATGTACAAAAAGTCAATAGGGCCAAAATTGTCAGGTTGCCCTTTATGGGAGTTATTTCTCCTTTTAAGTGGATTTTTCATATTTTTAGATTTTTTATTTGACATTTTCTTGAAAAGTATAATAGAAAGAAAGAAAGAAGCAAAAATTGTCATGCTCAGGTTAACCCTTGTGAGGGTGATCCTTGTGAAAGTTTTGTGAAAATATTGGCATGGCAAGTTTACCCTTATGCAAGTTAATTCTCCATTTCAATGAATTTTCAAGCTTTTGGTTGCTTTTCAGAATATTGGCAGTAAAATACATTTCACTCATGTGATTATTAAGGCTGCCAGTGAGCCTACTGTTTTTCATGTTTATTAGCCATTTTATTTTTCACACATTTTTAATTTTTTTCTGCAATGTTGACCAATTTTGCCAGGTGAGAGACTTAAGGCCCCTTGGGCCTCTTGTTTTCTCCCTCATATTCAGATTCTGAGAGCATAGTAATTGTTCATTTATGTTATTGAAAAAGGTAAATGGGTGCACTAATGCAAGTACATAGATAACATGTATATATACAAAATATATAACACCACATTCCACTTCTTCTCCAGAAACAATTGATGAATTTTTATGTAACTTAACAGTACACACTGTCCCCTACATGTGTTCCTGTTATTCAACCAATCCTGCCAGAGGGAGGGGGGCAAATAGTTCATTGATTGATCCCACCTTTGACATACTACTTTTTTAGACCCAATTCCCCCAATATACTAGATGTTAGATTTTCAAATTTCTTGTGTTAAATAATTTAGCCATCATATTCTTTTTCACATTTTGTATTAAGCTCGGGTGGGTGAGGTGGGTGATAAAGGCCTACTGGGCTTTTTTTTTTAGATATAAAATGAATAAAATACCAATAAAATTTTCATTATGATTTGGTGGGATGAAAAAGAGCTGTAGTATCTAAAATGCTTTGAGAGTTCCTTACTTGGTAAACCCAGAAAATCCAGATAAATGAGTTCTATTTCTGAACTCTTTTAATTGTTTTTCATGTACCATGGCATATGTTCATAAGTTTTGTTTTCTCATTATGTATTTAACAGATAATTAAGACCTTACATTATGCAAAACTCATAATTTGATTGTACATGTACACACATGTTCACAGAAAGAATGCCTTTAACATCTAGAGTCTGTGTAACAGTGCTCGACCAGTATCAGTGCTTGGCCAGTATCAGCGTTAGAGCGATATCAGTGCTTGGTCAGTATCAGTTTATGGCAAGTATTATGATCAGTGGTTGAACAGTATCAGTGCTCAACCAGTATCTGCCCTAGATCTGTATCAGTGCTTGATTAGTATTAGCACTTTAACAGTATCAGTACCAGCCAGTATATGTACTAGACCAGTAATAGTGCTTGGCCATTATCAATTCTTAGCCAGTGTCGGTGCTTGGCCAGTATCCTTCCTCAACCAGTAACAGTGCTCAACAATTATCTCTGACCATTTTGATAAAGGTGGCTATGAAATAAACTGATGATCAAATATACCGGTACGTGACATTTGTTATTTTTCGTAATGTCTGTTTACTTAATCTTTGTTGGAAATCCAAAGACATTTCCTGGTGTTATTTACCAAAGTGCAATTATTTGTAAACATCGCCATTCAGTAATAAGTGAGACAATAATTGAATAAATTGCCATGCTATACTTTGCTTTATTGATAAATTTTTATCTATATGCTTTAATCAAGATTAACTAATGCGCGAGATACTGTCACAGGGTTAGAAAAATTTGTATAAAAGCACTCGCCCTGATTACATAACTTCCACTCCCCCAAACTCATTTTGCACTTGCCCAAGTATGAAAACGTATTTCAAGGTAAATGTGTTATGAGCGTATAATTTGTTTTCAAAGTAAATAGATCTTACATGACTTACCGGTAACAGATAATATACTCTTTATTTGACAAATTGTCTTTTTTCTACTTATTATGATGGAAAATGTGTGAAAATCTTGCATCTTTTGTATGCTATTATTTTAAGTTTTTAGAATTCAAATTCTTGACTGAAATTTTGGTTGCCCACAATAAAAATCTGTTTGCCCACAAAGAAACAAATATTTTATTAATTTTTTTTTTTTTAAGTTATTGTTATTTTAATAGATAAATTTACATGTATATACAATATATATTGTCTCTGAATGATGCATTTACATCTAAATTAACTGTAAATGCATCATTATTATTACTATAATCAATTATTATTATTATAATTACTATTTTATGATGTTACTGCTATGTGTTTAATTAAATCAATATAAATTACAAAAGTAAGTTTTCACTATTGTTGGATGAAAAAAACAGCTATCCATTTCTGTATTTTCATTAAAACTTTTATTTACAGTATTGATTAACTATTTTTACTTTTATCATTCACTTACATTTAATTCAGATTTTACAGCTTTTATACAAATTATAGTGTAATGATTATTTTACCAAATCCTGAAATTCAGGTCCATTCGGTATTGGTTCTTATATTTACACACATCCAACTTCCACTTCCTCCACAAACTGCAAGTAACAGCAGTCAACACACAATGTGTTCTGTGACATTTTCGGCCATGAGGTTAAGATTAACGTGTTTAATTGTCAATAAAATAATTATTTAAGTTTCTAATTGTTTATCTTATTGTATTTTGAACTTAAAATTTAAGGAAATGGATCAGTTTTGAAATTTAAAAGGGAAAACAGATTTTCAGTGGGGCGTCAGCACTCGCCACACGGGCGAGTTCAGTATGTATATTTACTTGCCTGAAACAATTTTTTAATCGCCAATGCGAGCGGACGAGTGGATTTTTCGATCCCTGTGTCAAAATCAACAAAATGTACAAAATTCCCCGCATACTTCTCCAACATTGAAAATGGTTGTTTATAGATCGCTTTGCAATCAGGCAATACATATATTCAGTACTTTAATCAGGGAGTGGTCCTGTTTTTAATAATGACTCTTTTCACTTCGTAAAGTCACATTACGGGGAGTTATTGTAACATATGGCATTTTCTTTAGAAAACCACTATAGCAAAATCCACTGTCAGTATTCAAGAGTGTATAACTGAAAATTTAACATTTTCATTTCTGTTTTCCTTATGAAACTCGTACACAGTGCTACAAACCTCAACATGCAGACAGAATTTGAATTTTGGCAGTGAGTCATTTACTGTTTTAGAGTTAATGCCTTTATATGTCTTTATGATTTGAAAAATTGCCAATATTTTCATTTTTGGATTCTAAAGTTTGTCTCATTAAAATTTTATGAAACGTGTACACAATGCTAAGAACTTCCAACATTTAGAATGAGTTTGAATGATCACAGTGACTCAGTTACTGTTCTAGAGTTATGCCCCTTTATAAGTTGGAAAATAGCAAACTTTTTCATTTCTGCACTGTAACTTAAGTTACCTACTATCCTGATTATGTGAAACTTGTACACAATACTAAGAACCTCAACACAGAATTAGAATTTGGGTAGTGAGTCATTTACTTTTCTAGAGTTATCACTTACATAAAACTACTATGAAGTTCATATATGCTTAAGTTTACAGTTACCATATCAACAAGTGAAGCTAACAAAGAGATTAGAAGTTAAAGAACCAAAGCAATATTCAAGAATTGAGAAATACACGAGACACAACCGAACTTATTACATTAAAATTAAAAACAAAACAAGGAAAATATAAGAATAACCCACTGCACAAAAATACTTAAGACTAGAACAATAGAACTTTTGATATTGAAACTATTTTCAGGGATTGAGTGGGGGTATTTGTGTCCTCTGACACATTCTTAATATAATTTCATCTGTCTCTCAATTACTACATTAAAACATAATTTTGACCTCATAACTTTTGAATAAAAAATTATATTATTTTTTTCTTTTATTTAAATTAATAAATGTAAAAAAGGGAAAACAATCTGGAAAAACGGAATGATTTAGATGTGAAGGATTAAGTTTTGATGGTCATTTCAAAGATATGTCTGACTTACATACATATAGAAATAATTTTATGGTGTTCATTCATGTACATGTATACATTGTAATTGTAAATAAAAATGATGAAAAAGATATACTTTAATTGATTAGTGTTCTGGTAAGATGGAGATATTCTTATCTGTTTATTATTAGGCCAGACTACACACTGTACTTAAATCAGCTAACACATGTTTATTCATCTTTAGTTATCTCATGTAGGAAGTAGATCTTTATCTCCTTGAAACCTGATAGTGTAACTGATAAATTACCATTACATCAAAAGTTGTATATATGCTACTGTATGTGTTGTGAGTTACTGGTACTGGTATAGGAAATGTGTGTAGTTAAGTAAATGGTAGATTTTATATATACAGTGCAACCCACTTATACTGAACCCTGTTACATTGGAATTCTGATTAATTTGAAATGATTTTGATTCCCCAGCCAAGTTTCTTTATTACTAGTATTTATAACTCATTTTTGAAAGCTTTGTTTATTAAGAAGAAAAAATTCATCCCCCTTGGCTTTCAATATATCCATGTTTGGTTGTGGAGTACACACAGGTATATACTTAAATATATATAGTTATAGTAATATACTTAGCTATAGAAAAAGATCAACAATAGAATATAATAGATATACATGTAAACTAAATGTACATTGTAAATACACACACAAATATTATATATATACATACATACATGTATATAACTAAGTTTTTATGTTCAAGTTATTATTAACACTATACTTTCATGTTATATTTTATATAATCCTTTTATTCTATCTATTGTGTTATAATTTTTTCCCGTTGTTTACAATTTGAAATTATTATTATTATTAGCAATATTAGGAAACAGAATAATTACACAAAATAATAAAGAAGGCAGAAAAAAGATATAATAGTAGTAGGAGTTCTTACCTATATACAGATATGATTTCTGATGATGAACCATCATTCAGAGTTCTGCTGTTATCTGCTGCTGGCATCTCGACTATTTATAGCTACGTGAGACTGAGGAATTATATATCACATGTTTCTCTGTATAAGATTCAGTGGTTTAGCACTGCGAAAGCTGTACTTCAAGTGCAACTTTCTGAAAATTTTAAGAGGACTGATTTGAAGATGTGGGGTAAGAAATTTGATTTTATCCCGGTATTATTTATTGCTTATTCTTTCTTATTTTCTGTTTTTCACTGGTTTGAAATGTGTGGGGAATTGAGATAAAAAACGTTGTCCATTGGGGTCATAAGGATGTCAGATTTCATTTGATGGTTATCCCTGCTTGATCCCCAATCACTAAAAGAATGAAAGACAACCAATCAATGTAGAGATATTTAATAAGAGGCTAAGAAGGATGTGGTTCTTTAGCTTTCATTTTGCATGATAAAATCTGTAAATTGATACCATATTTCTTCATTTTGCCAGAATTATCATCAGTCACTAATTAGATGATATTTTTAGCGTAGTTTTCTTGAAGCAGTATTTCTTCAAGGTCAGTCAGATGTTGAGTGAGTTATCCCACATATGGCCTCAAAACAAACTCCTGCTGTTGGATTTAGAAAAAAATTGAGAAGAACTTGTCTATAGAGATGGTGTACCTATGATCTGTGTAAACTTGTGCTTTTGATGGCTCTGTAAAGCACAATGATAAGAAGAATATTCTCAGGTTGTCTGTTAAATGTGTTTTCATTTGGATTAAAATAATTTCAAATGGCCATGGAACAAGAGAATGTGTGTAAAAAGAAAACATCCAGTACTGAACTGGCTGAGGATTTTGATCTTATTGTGAATGAAATAAATGATTTTATTGCAATTTTAGAGGAACGAGGACAGAAACGTGATCACGAGGAAGTTGAGCCCACAGTAGAGGAAGATTCGGAGGACTCCTCTCTCTCACATTCCCCACGGAATACTGTTATACATATAGAGGATACTGATCAGTTTCTGACAGAACAAGAATCATCGGAACCAATCTATGAATCCTTTGATGATGTGAAGGAAAATGATTATGAGGCAATCAAAGGACCAGTGACGGTTAGGGCCACTGCTACAGCTAACCTTATCCCTCAGGCACAGAAACCGGAACTCAAACCCAAACCAAAGCATCTCCTCAAAATGGGGGAACCAAATCAACAGCCCAAGAGAGTCAAATCATTACACAATTTTAAAGGAACAAATAATGATGAGGTGAGTATTGACTTATGATTCAATTAATTGTTTGTTACAGGAAGGGAGAATGTGAAAACAACAGCAGCTGGATTGACTAATACAATTCATTTTTGGCATTTGTAATCAGTACAAGATAACTGACCTCTTATAGGCTCCATAATTGCACTCACAAGTATGAGATATATGTGTTACTGGACTGTAAACCTTGTATTACTGTAGATATACATGGATATCAATGAAAATTTGTCATATGCCAACCAGATGGTACAGGTGTGTGTGTGTGTGTGTGTGTGTGTATAATTTGTCCATACATGTATGTGCATTTATATGTGTTTGTATGTGTGTGTGGGGGGGTCTGTGTGTGTGTAATGTCTAATATATAATTAGTATTGAATGTATAACGACTTATTTGAGAATTAATTTAATATGTTTTGAAATGCTTGCAACAAATAACAAAATGATACAAACTGTACATAGCCCTCTGTATGATTTTGTAACAAACAATTGATTTTGAGATAATAAGATTCCACTGTATATACATGTATAAATATCCAGTGTATCTCTCCATGCCTGACTTTTAAAACTTAATGGTACCATGTTGCTAAAATTTACACTATAATGCTAAACAGTTCTTATATAGCCTCTTACAACACAAAGTAACTAATTTGTTAATGCTTTTTTTTTTTGCTTCGTTTTGATTTCATATCAAAATTTTGATATTCTACCTTGATATTCTACCTTTATTTTCTTTTACATTTTACTTCATAATCACAATACTCTTAATGTTAACTTGTATAAAACAATTTATACACAAAAATGAAGTGAGATGTGATAAGCCACAACATGGCATAGTTGTATAATTAGGTTTGAACTACTATGGTGCTATGCTAAATGCTTGGTGGGAAGACTTGAAACACTGATGTATGCTATAATCTGTACTTCCTAAACATTTCTAGGCTGTGGATGTATTTTGCTTTCCAACTAACATAACTTCAACATGATCACTTATTAATGTTAAAAACATACTAGAAAAAATGAATCACTAGTGTTGTGAAATAAATAAGGTTGTCAAATCCGTCAATTTCTATTAACTGGTTAACTGAATATTTTTCCGATCAAGTACTTGGTTACTCAGTCACTTGTGTAAAATTGCAGTTGCAGACCCATATATTATTCAAAGTTGGGGGTGCAAGGAGATATTTATTTGCCTGATGAAATATATTATCTTATATCAAGAAAAAATGTTAAATCTTAAATAGCTTTCAGACACTACATAAGGAAGGACCTTTTTGTCTTATCTAAAATATCACATTGGTAGCTTTATTAATATTAAAAATGAAATATTCAGTGGGCGTAAGTCGATCAAGAACCAATTCGAGAAGATTCAGTAATATGCTCTCCAATGATATTTCAATGTTTTGTTTTTAATGAATTAAGCCAGATCTAAATGATACCCCGGCCCAGTACCCTACATGGATTCAACAAAGTATCATTTTATTCAATGAAATGTTTTAATATAACTATACATGTATGTACATGTACATGAAGTTGTTTTCTGAATTTCAGTTGTAAATGGTGGCATTTTCTTGGTTTAACCAGCCATTAAGGTTAAAATATCTCTTAACAGCATTAAAAACAAAATTATCTTAAAACTAATATAAATTATTATACTGAAAACAATTATCTCCCATATTTATAAAATACAAACAACTGCTGGATATAACAAACCTATTGTATAAAGACACTAATTGTTGTATAAACATGTATCTAACAAGGATAAGCGGTTGGACAAATAAGTTAGACATTCAGTTTTATTTCTAAATACAGTGGAATCTTGCTATCTCGAAATTCACAGGACTGCCTTGTTTACTTCAAGATATCCGAAATTCGAGATAACCAAAAATTTTCAATTCACATATTTTGTATTCTTATTGGACAACAAATAAACCTACGGTACTCAGGGTACTGTATAATTCAAATTGGATTAAAGCAATTATTATTTACACTTTCATCTTGCCTCATTAATGGAAGTTGACTGTCCTGTGTTTTACAGGTAAACAAGTAATTTTAAGAATGATTTCTGTGTACAAAATGTAAACCTTCAATCACAGATGGTTACTTTGAGATAACAAGTGACAATTCTGTAATATTTCGATACTTCGGACCATAATAATACTTTAAGATAAGCGAAATTTTGAGATAAAAACTTCCAGATATCCGAAATAAAAGTAGTATAAATATATAGTAAAAAAATCAGGACTGGCCGTTGGACTTTGACATAACAGGAATTTTGACTCTACCGATTTTGACGTAACAAGATTCCTCTGTATATCAAAAATGCAAAATGCACTTGATTCTTAAATTATGTTGGAGTAATCAGGCACTGATTTTAGTATTGATGAATACTCGGTTAACCGTTGACTTGTTGACAACCCTAGAAATAAATAATCAATCAATTCCATGAAAGAATATAATGTACTGGTATTCTATATTTAATGTCATATAGATGAGAAAATACAACTCAAAATGTTTGATGATTTTCTTTTGTTTCCCTCATATTTTATTTTTTATTGCTGTACGCTTACTGTTCCGTTATTTAGGATTATTTTTATTATAGCTCTGACTGACCAATCAGAGCTCCTGTAACATCTTGTATTTGATAAATCATGCTTCCCGTGAACCTGTAGAACATTTCTAGAAACTTTGCTGGTAATTTGGCTAAACATTATGAGTAAAAGCACTCAACCGTGTTAACAGCTGATCAAGTTCTCAAACTGGTGATGTACTTGATTATAAGGAAAGTCTGGGTAACAATGAATTCAGATAAAGTGATTCAGAATGGGTGTAAGATTTAGATAACTCTTTAGAGTATCATGAAAGTAGCGATTCATTGTAATAATCAATTTACAAGCAAAAAATAAAGGAAATGAGAGATACTTGAAGTTTTGGTATTTCTATCCAGGAGCCCAGGGTGGTTGAACAACTCATTTCCGGTGGCCAGGGTTCAAAGGGTTAAGTGTGGCATAATTAGTCAAATTAGAAATTAAAGTAATTAATTGTTAGTGAATATAACTTTATAAGATTTATTTTAATATATAGAAATGCCTATGAAAATTACATATACATGTTTTGTTAAATTACTAGAATTATTACAAGGTCGAAATTCAGGTACTAAGGTCAGTCTGACCTACTGTCTGGAAACTATATCATAGTCACTGAAAATCGTTTCCAGAGCAGAACTCCTAAACTACTGGGTGGATTGGAACCATATTTCACACAAATGATCCTCATGTGTGAAAATTGTTTCTACTGGGTAGATTGGAACTGTACTTCACAAATACTATACAAATGATCCCCATGTACCCTACATGTAGATGTGCCTTATTGGGAACTGAAGCTAATCTGAACTGATTTCTGTAAAGTAGGTTGCAGTTACTGTTATTATTATTCTTATTGATTATATGCCAAAGGTGAGACATATAGCCCCTTTGAGCTCTCTTGTTGTCAAAAACTTGAACAAAGATGTTCATTTAATAATTATGTATCCACAAGTAAATTTCCATGTGGCTAAAATAGATTGGTTAAAAGGCATTAGCTGTGTTTACCAAAATATTATTTTGATTTTTTTCTATTTGTAATTGATGTACAATAACAAGTAAGAGCTATACACAGGCATACATATCTTAAAACTCCTATATATTTTGTGAAAATAAGGTCAGGTCCAATGTGGTTTTTATATACAAATAGTAATTTTGCTTTAATCAATTGCCAGTGAAACAGTACCAAACCTTGGTCTCTCAAGCAATTTTCACAAAATATATAGGGATTTAAGGATTTTTGTGTCTGTGTATATCTCTTTTTTGTTATTTTATATCAATCTTAGTAAAAAGGGAAAAAACTAAAAAAAAACAAAAACACAGCTAATGCCCCTTTAAGATGTAAGATATTTTAATTTAAAAATATATTTTCTTGGTAACCAAATATCCCAAAATATTTAGTGCACGTGATATTATAAACATTTAGAGAATTTTTGGTGTATCAGAATTTAAACTGATAAGCGTTTGTGAAATGTTCCCTAACAAATTGAAACCACTTTTTTAACCATACAGTACTCTATGCCTCTGTCAGAGAATATCAATCAGTATATACATGTACATGTAACATGATAAAACTGAATTGACCAATTCATACCACCCAAACTCTATAAAGAGTATATCAAGCAGCATGTGATATTATAAAACTGAGTATCAAACATCATATACATTGTACATGTATATGTAACATTGTAAAACCGTGAAGTTACCAATCTTAACCACCCAAACCTTGTAAAGAGTGTATCAACCACCCAAACCTTGTAAAGAGAATATCAAGCATCATATACATGTATCGTCATAAAACTGTGAACTTACATGTACCAATCTTAACCACCAAAACCCTGTAAAGAGTGTATCAACCAACCGAACCCTGTAAAGAGTGTATCAACCACCTGAACCCTGTAAAGAGTATATCAACCACCCAAACCCGGTAAAGAGGGTATCAACCACCCAAACCCTGTAAAGAGTGTATCAACCACCTGAACCCTGTAAAGAGTGCATCAACCACCCAAACACTGCAAAGAGTATATCAACCACCGGAACCCTGTAAAGAGTGTATCAACCACCGGAACCCTGTAAAGAGTGTATCACCCACCCGAATCCTGTAAAGAGTATCAAGTAGTATTATAAAACCAAGCATTTATCAATCTTAACTAGGCTATCCAAACCCTGTAAAGAGTGTATCAACCACCGGAACCCTGTAAAGAGTGTATCACCCACCCGAACCCTGTAAAGAGTATCAAGTAGTATTATAAAACCAAGCATTTATCAATCTTAACTAGGCTATCCAAACATTGTAAAGAGTGTATCAACCACCGGAACCCTGTAAAGAGTGTATCACCCACCCGAACCCTGTAAAGAGTATCAAGTAGTATTATAAAACCAAGCATTTATCAATCTTAACTACATGTAGGCTATCCAAACATTGTAAAGAGTGTATCAAGCAGCATGTAGCATTATAAAACTAAATTGACCAATCTTGACTAATTACTACTTACCAGTATATCTTGTTTAGAGTACATGTACATTGGATATCAAGCAGCCTATAGCATTATAAAACACTTTATTTACTTTTGAACTTTAATACCCATTCTGAGGTAAATTTTGTAATATTTTTGATACAGTAACTGTATGTTTCAGATTTGCAGTAATATTTTTCAATCTTAATTATTGAAAAAGGATAATAACAAACCGATACAGATTTTTTATGATAGAAATGTTGTCATTGGAATTGCATTTCAGAATTAGTGATAATTTACTTTACTGCTGGCCATTCTTGGTATATGTGCAGTAATAAAGTAAAACTTCTAATTAATGAAACCGACAGATATCATACACAATAAAAAGTACCATTTCTGGATAATGATTTACAATTTATACTGTTATCTGTTAAAAGTGCTGTCCAAAAATTGTGTCTAGTGCATACTCTAATGTGATTAAATTGCTGCAGCTAATGAAATGTATTTGATTGGGTTGTGAGATTTATTGTAGTACATGTATATAGAGATTATTATACATCTGTCGAATGGATCTTCTACATACAAAATTGATATCCAAATTGTGTGCTTATAATACCCAAGTTATCTTAATGTCACTTTTTTATTTGATGCAACTCACCAAATTAAAATGCAGTTTTAGTTGTTTTAAAATTTAAGCAAGTAAATGTAATTGTGTCAAACATAATAATGAATACTGAAATTCAATTATTTGTGACTACAACTTGATTCATTTTCAAATATAGACCCTTTCACCTTTAACTTTGGAAGACATACAAATGATACAGATTCCTGCAAATTCATAGACCTTTGCAAAAAAGCCCCAGGTCATGGCATTTGACCTGTACCAGTATCTGATAAAGTCACCATTTCAATGAAACATTTGTCACACGAAGTAAAACAACAATAAAACTAAATTTTGTCGGTGACTGCAAAATTTACATAAGTCTACCATGATAACACTCACTCAGTGATATTAATCCCTGTAGCAATGTATTACAATAAAACCTGCTATAGCAGCCACCTCTATATAAGGACAACCTGTTTATAAAGGCCAGTTTTTTACAGTCCCTTGACTGTATACTTCAACTAAATTGAACCTGTGTATAAGGGTCACCTGCACATAAAGATCAATATTTTCTGGTCCCTTGGGTGGTCCCTATATTAAGGTTTTACTGTATATCTATCAGTAGTTTCTTATCATCCAAAGTCAACTGGTGCTAGTACCTCCAGTACTTTGATTGCCACAGTAATACTAGAGATCATAAAGTGTTCCCTAGTACTGTCAAAGGGCACCTGTCTATAAAGGCCATTCAAACATAACCTTTAACTTTTTTTTTTTATGAATAAACTTCTTTATAAATGCCAACTGTCTATAATGTCTTGTTCCCTTGAGTAGCCTTTATAGACAAGTTTAACTGCACAGACATATTGCTGTCTGAGCTGTAGTGTTACACATTCCAACATGGATATGGTGAATTTAAATCTGTGATGCTAGTTGTGTTTTACCTTTGATCTCAATGATAGGCAAATATTGAGTGTTTTTATTTCTTTAAATTCTTGAGATCATTTATAAGCTGATATGATAGCTTTTTGGTGATTGATATTCTAAAGCTGAAAATGTAGTTATAGTATTATTGAATGTTGTTGCTTTAGATATTTTACTGGTATGTTGTATGTAATTTGTTCCTTAAAGTTAGTGTAAATCCATTATATTTACCTGCAACCACATTCACATATACACATCTACTCGGTCACACAAACATACACACACGAATAGACACACAAAAACACATACAAACAAAAACACTCACACAGAGACACATATACATTTACTTACAAAAACAGACAGACACAAACACATACACACCAATACAGGCATACTGACAAACACATACACATAAATACAGATGCACCAAAACAGAAATACTGACACATACACACAGACTGAGACACACCAAAACAGACATACCAACACAAGCATACACACAAACTCGCAAATACATGTACATACATTTACAGACAAAAAAAGACACACACACAAACATAGAAATGCACACAAAACACAGAGATACACACAAACCGTTACACACACAAAACACAGATACACATATACCACTACACACAAAACACAGATACAGACATACCACTACACACACAAAACACAGAGATTGGACATACCGGTACACACACACAGATACACACATACTGGAATACACATAAAACACAGGTGCACACACACCGGTACAAACACAAAACACAGAGATACACACATACCAGTACACAAAACCACATACATGTATCTACAGGTGTTATTGACATTTATCTATCAATTAAAATGCAATGGTTAGAAAATGATAGGATTGGTCTTACTCTATCTGTGCCTGTATAACACTTGTTTACAACATTTGGTAGTCATAACTTCGGCCCATAATTTTTATTTTTTATCTTCTCTGATTGATTCAACTCACAGACACAGTTAAATGATGTAGCCCTTGCATTCCACTCCAAATTATATAAAAACTTCTCAACATTTAGTTTGAATGATAAAGAAACCAGCATGATGAAAAAATTTATATTTACATATACAGTTGGCACTGCTGTGTCTGCATTAACACATTTTATCAGCGATATACTGGTTGATAATGATTGCATATATGTACATGTATAATGTATATGCATACATTGTATACATACATACATGCAGACACACATACATTTTGTAATTTTTGTAGATTTACAGAAAATAAAATAATGTTTGGTTTTGACTTTAAGAAAAACTTGGTTGTAAAATTATATATTCTAGTTTTATGCATCACCAGATGCTAAAACATATATTCCTCCTCATCCAACAGTTTCAAAATTATCTTTGTTTGTAAATTTTTGGTTAGAACCATTACTCATAGATTCATTTCATAATACATAATTGGTAGTTTTGACTTTCAAAATGTGTGCATCATTTCAAGTATGTCAAGGTCATAGGTTTTGTATGAAATTTTCTTGTTGTCTGTGATATTATTATTATTATTTAAACAATCATACTTACACCAAGTTTTTTTGTATATTACATTTTACACCTCAAGTTTTGTTGTATATTACATTTTACACCTCAAGTTTTGTTGTATATTACATTTTACACCTCAAGTTTTTTGTATATTACATTGTATAAAGGAGTGGAAAATACATTAATATACATGTTGTACATTGAATCTGAAAGTACATTTACCAACATGTGGTAGAGATGTAAACATCTGTATAAACAGTGTTCAAAATTAGCAATACATGTAGTCCATCAGTCCGAGACTTGGTGACTTTTGCAGCAGCCTAGTCAAGTTCATGCTTCCGTTAGTCCAATTGGCTAGTAGCAAATCTGTATAGACATTACAGTATAGTATAAACATTTGCATAAAAACATTAACAAAAATGTATGAAAACTTGTTAGTATATCTTTGTACAGTGAACACCAGAATTACTAAATCACATTTTTTCTCAACTCAAACTATGATCATCATAGTTGCTTTGACCCATGATAATTTGAAAACACAAAAATTGAGAACATGCTAAAAGTGCCAAAAACTACCAATTTGATAATTCTGGTACTGATTCAGAAAATGTGTGCTAAATTGGTAATTGGTTGTATTACTTTAGGACTAGTGAATTTGGCACAAGACTAATAAATTTGGTTTCCACCTAGTCCAACAGACTAGTGATACAGGACTGGTAAATTCATCCCATGATATATCAATATAAACATTATAAACAACACTGCTAAAAAAATCCTTTCAAAACCATGGATAGGATTAAATCACCAAAAATGTTCCCAAGAAATTCTGCAGACTGATGATTTTTTTATTTATGAAAATGAGTTACATCTCTGTACAATTCAATAAATTTTCAAGATCGTCAAAGTATATATATTTTCATTGGTTGAACAACACACACCAAAGAAAAGTCACTCACATGTGACCCCTAGCAGATTTTTATTAGGTCTCCCATGGGGCATATCAGAAAACAGGAGCCTTGAGCGATTGATAAATGAGCCACAAGGGGGCACTTAAAATAACATACATTGTGGTGTACAGTTTCATACATAATGTTTGTTGGTGCAATTCTCAATATGAGCAAGAAATATCACCAATCTGTTTCATTTTCATTTGTATTATCTTTACAGAAACTTTATATTATATATTTTACTTTATTCTTGCAGTTGTGTTTTAACAAGGGTGACATTATCACTGTTACTCAGGCCATGGATGGGGGATGGTGGGAGGGTACACTTGGAGGCAAAACAGGATGGTTTCCAAGCAATTATGTTAGAGAAGTTAAACCAGGTAAGATTTTTTTTTTAAATTTAAACATTTTCACCTGTAATAACAAAAAACATTTTAGTTCAGTGCAAATAACCTGTCAGCTGTAAATACCTGAAAAACAATAAACCAATGAGACTTTTTTGGAGGATAACCAATTAGATGGAAATGTAGATGTGAATTTTGGGTATGTCTTTCTGATATGCCAACCAAAATGGATGCCAAGGCCTCTGATTAGTAAAAAATTAGGTGACAGTTTTCTCAGAAATTACCAGATCAGATCCTAATGAAATTTGTAGAAATAATACTAGTTATGTATAGTTTGCAATTTTAATACATGTACATTCTCAGATCTGCTAACCAGTATGGCTGCCAAGGCTTTGATTGGAAATGAATTTCCACTCCATTGTTAGAGTACATCCTTAAAAGGTCCCTGCTGAAAATAGCCCTGTAAAAGTGAGACATAAGAATATCTATTACAAATCTGATCTGTCTGTTAGCATTTCTGTCAGTCACATAGTGTGTTCACCTTCTGTATGTCATGTATCTTGAGTTCAATATGGAAGTGATAAATATTTTATTAAAACTATGGACAATTTTATTTGTTTATCAGTATTAAAGATACAACCCTCCCCCTAGATTGAAGGTCAGATGGATATTATTTCCATTTATTTGTTTATTTAACTGTTTGTAATTTTCCTCAAATTTGAACCAAATATGACATATCCTAAAAGATGTGTTACTGGCTAATATATAATCTTCTATTAAATGTTAAAATACATAATAGTTATACATAAATTGTAATTGTTTGTCATATGCCTTTGACCTATAGTATCTTGATATCATCAGGGTTAGAGATGACATAACCAAGAAATCACAAGTATTGCTATCACCATGTGACTGACTAAGTGCAAAAAGTTCTACAGCTGTCATATGTACAAATTTATGTACATTTTGTAAATTAGAATGTTGTTAAACCTCATTTGACTAAAGAAATAAAGCTAATTATCAGCCAGTTATACCACTTTTAGGAGACTGGAAAAAGTTGTAATATGGGAAATCCCATTAGCAAAGTTGTAGATGATATAATGGTGTACTGTTTCATAATTGTTCAAATATCTTTTAAAACTGTTGAGATCCCCACCCACAAACCATATCATTTTGTCCTTGTGTCCTAGCAAAACTCTATGTGGGTCATTCTGGGCCCACTTCTGAAAATCCATATCCCCAAACCATAATAATGTTTTCCTGTCCCTTGTGTTAAGATAGTTTATTGGTGCATATTAGAAAATCTTGGGGTTTTTCTATGCCCTTTTAGAAGTGGTAAAGATTATAGGGATCCCCACTACATATGTTTTCTTATTAGCTCTCGTGAGTGGAAGACTCTAGCGAGCATCTCTGATAAGAAGTGATTTATTGTT
Organism: Atrina japonica; assembly: GCA_030159075.1. Classification (NCBI taxonomy): domain Eukaryota; kingdom Metazoa; phylum Mollusca; class Bivalvia; order Pterioida; family Pinnidae; genus Atrina; species Atrina japonica. The sequence goes on from BROG01000284.1 coordinate 297,225, forward strand.
GTCAATGTTGCTCAGGTGAGCATCATGGTACCTGTGCCTCTTGTTATCATGTTTGTCTGTCAGTCTGTATTTCTGTCATTCTGTTTGTTGGCTTTGTTGTATGTCCATCCATAGTGAAAACTTTTCTAGACTTTAACTTCGGCTTTTTGCCAAGAGCGAATATATGATAGTCATGAATCATGCAGGATCCTGAGTGATGTCTGAGATAAAAGATCACATGTCAAGGTCACTTAAAAATTCTTGTTTTTGAGGATATCCATACTGTTTTGACACTTCCAAGTTTTGTTTTTCTCAAAAAATGAAATAAAATTACACAATCATTTCTCAAATATGAATAAATTCAATTTTGTTTTTTCATCTTTGGAACAAGTAGTTTTAACTCAGCTGATCATTTGGCACAAAACATCCTTGGATGAGGGAGGGCTGTTCCACTTCAAAGGAGAGATAATTAAGAATAAATGAAAATAAATGTATGAAATAAATAATCTTTCCAAGAACCACTGAACCATAGATAATAAAATTGATGCAAAAGTTTTATTATATACAGTGTAGTACAGATTCTAGTTTGTTCACCATAACCTCTGGGGTCATGATGGGACCACAAAAGGGTCTAAAGTTGAAGAAAGTGTTAAGCATGAAACATTTGTGTTTAATCTTCACATTGCCAATACATTGAAACTTGTATATAAAAAGACCCCCATAGGGCACAACAAAACCAGTCTTTATAGGGAGGTGGTCTTTATATAGAGGTTGATTTGTAAACAAATGATATTATTTGGGACAGCAAAAAACTTTTGGTCTTTATGTCCAGACCAGGTGGTCTTTATACACAGGTGATCGCTAAAGCAAGTTTTACTGTATTGTTTTAATGCATTAAAATCATTCATACATATAAAAGTCAAGTGAAAATTAATTTTCATTGTAAATTTTAAGCTTGACTTCCTTAGTTAAACCTTTGGATGTTAGGATTAACATATCTTGAATTTTTAAAAATTTTGACCTTGAAACCATATACATGTCTTTTCTTGTTCATTATGACAAGATACTTAATGATGCTTAGTGAAAAAAACCTGTGGGGTCATTATGAGCCCCACCATTTCAAAACTTTTAAGATACCCATCCTGAAACCATTGTATTTTCTTGTTCTTTGTGGCAAGAAAAATGTAATGACACCTACATGTTGTAGAAATCCCTTGGGGTCATTCTGGGCGCCAACCTTTCTGAAGAGGTCCAATATCTTGAACTCTATTGAGATCCCCATGGCTATACTATAACCTGTTTCTTGTGTCACTACAAGTTTAATGGTGCCTAGGAGAAATCTCAGGGAGTTATTCTTAGCTAAACCTTTTAGATATGGTCATTGCATCTTCAATTAAGATGTATTTGGATTTTATTTTTATATCACAGGTGTTAAATTATCAGATTATTTTGTTACTTCATGTATTTGTACCTTACAGGTACTGACTATGGCAAGACCCTATTATAGATATACTGTCAAACTTAAAGGCTTATAAAGTCTATAAAGGCCACCCAAGAGAACGGGGAAATTATAGACAGGTGGCCTTTATAAAGAGGTGGCCTGTAATACAAGTTGAACTATATACATGTATTGTGTATTTTTGTTAATAAAGAGACTCACATATATTACATGTACATATGATAATGATACTTTTAAAGAACTGTAAACATCAAAATGACCCTAAATACTGTGTACATCTTTCAGACATAGTAACAACAGATATTCCTGTTGGAAAGAGATTGTCAAATGCTGTTAAAGGGCCAGAAGTGCAGGCGTATAAACGAGAGAGTATGCAGTATTATCACAATGTGGTAGGTTTTCCTCTAGGTGGCACTGATTACAAACAGAGCAACAGGTGCTCAATTTATTGTCTATCATTTGAACTCATGTGTGTAAATATGCAGCATGTCTTAGATTGCAGTTGTTTTCATGTAGATCTTTTATTGATACACACATTTTGTTTTCGTTGGTTAGCATCTTTATCAGCTTAACACTAATTGTCTGACATTTCTACCTGGATACAAATGAGTAACATTACAACGGCTGATTGGTAATTACCCACAACAGTTATACTTCCTCTGAGTTATGGAAACCATATTGACAACAGCGAAATGAATAAGAAATAGAGGGAAGGAAATAGATTCTATGTTAAACATATATGTAATCTGCAGATAGATTTTGTAAATATACCAGGTTCATATACAATATGTACCTGTCTTCAGTCAGCTGAAATTTTCTTGAAAATGGGATATGATAGGAATTGTCAATGTTTTCAAATAACATGAAATTGAATCAGTGATGGTTTTTGTATGATAACTTTTGACATATGAAGTTATTCCCCTAGATCAACAGATACTACTGGTACGTGGTAGAATTGATCATAAAACAAGTCTATCACAAGTGTTATTTAAATTCCCTGTGACTTATAATGTACATATAAAATGTACATGTATAAAGCAGATGGGGTTTCTCCAGTTGTTACTGATATATATTTTGCTTTATGGGTCTGAAATTTTAATTTTTGTTTGAGATGTGAAAAGTAACTAGAATCTTGGCTAAATTTTTTTTCATATTTTGACCAAAATTAAAATAAGGTGATTTTATTGTGGTTTATCCAGGCATGTTTTTGGATGGGACTATGGGACTATGGATGGAATAATTAGTGCAGTTTTACTTTTTTTAGATTATTCTATATACCTGTATAAATTATTATTCATATGCATTTTGTGGTCAAGATTGTAAGGTTAATGTAACTTCATGTACGGTAACATATGTAATCAATGGATTTATTTATTTCTATACAATGGAACCTGTCTTGAGAGATACCCTGATCTTCCACTAACATTCGGTCTCCCAAAAAGAGGTTTTATTTAAAGGATTATGTAAACAAGTGGCTTTTAGAATGTGGCTGCAGAAGACAGACAACCTTTCGTGAGAGGGGTCTTTCAAGACAGGTTATATATACTATATTTACAGCTGCAGAAATGTTTATTACATTGTATCTCTCTCTCTCTCTCTCTCTCTCTCTCTCTCTCTCTCTCTCTCTCTCTCTCTCTCTCTCTCTCTCTCTCTCTCTCTCTCTCTATCTCTCTCTCAAATCATATAATAAACACTCCATTAACATTTGGGTATAATAATAATAAAAAAAATAATATAAATTTACATGTGTGTAAATTATAGTTATTCTTTGTTCTATATAGGTATTACAGAATTTGATAGAGACAGAAAAAACACATGTGCAGGAACTAAAGACAGTTTTACAGACATATATACAACCAATACAGAATTTATCATTGTATGTATATAATTTACTTTTTGGATATTTGTACTATATATAGAATGATTTGTTATGATAATAAATCAATCAGTATTATGTTATTTCCCAGAATTTCATGAAGAATTTTTTATCATTTTCATCATGGTATATAATATTTCAATTGTATGAAGAAAAAAATCATATATTGTTTTTAACATCCCCAGTTAGACATGCATGGGTGAAAAAAAAACAGTAGCAGTAAACAGGTTTTACATTTTCTTTATACATAAAACTATACAGTAGAACTTCAATGAGTCAAATTTCTTGATGTTTCGAATAATGTTTTGGGCCCATTTCTATAAAAACAATAAAAATTCCTTCATATAATTTGAAGTCAAAATTTACATATGTATGAAATCGCCTCATGATATTTCTTCTCCTTCTCATAGATATTCCTGTTTAAATTTATCACTGATTATTAATCATAATGACAGTTTATGTCTTAAATGTTTTGAAACAGTCATATACACCTTATAGAACCTGTGAAACTAAAAACATATGGTTCTCAGTTACCATCCATGAGTCGAAGTGCCGATGTTTCAAACTTTTCTAGGTGGTCCCTTGAACTTGTACTCATGGAAATTCTACTGTATAAACATTATTGCTTTACATCAACCTGACTGCTTATAGTGGTCTAATGGTAGAGCATTGGACTTGCCAGGAAGGACTCAGGTCATACCAAAAACTTTAAAAACAGTAGTGACTGTTCCTTGGCCAAGCGCTTGGCATTCAAAGTGAAAGTCACAGGTCATTTGGATGAGACTTACAACCGAGGTCCTGTGTTGCAGAAAGTGTGGCACATAACAGAACCTTCACTGCATTGGTGTTAGTCCATTGCACAGGCCAAAATTTGTAGCACTTCACCTAAAGCTGGTGACATCTCAATATAAATAAAAAATTCTTGACGGGATATAAAACAACAAAAAGACAAAACAAAAAGCTTTGTATCAATTTAGTTATGTACAACACATCATGTAATTGTCAAAAGTATATGCAAAAATAATATTTTGACCTAACTGCCTGGTAATCTGTCAAAGAGACCACAGAACTTGGATGTGGTTATTGATTTTTCTTCAAAACAGGTCTACTGAGGTCATACAGATTGTAAATATGTCAGATTGATATCTTATCTCTCATAAATATATATGTATATGCTTAATGAATTAAAATTCCAAATTATTACCATAATTCAGTTTTAAATTAAAATTTGATGACTATCTCATACTCCATCATAACTAAGCTTATGTTTATATCAGTGTCATTGTACGTCTGTCTATTTGTCTGTCTGTGTGTCTTTCTGTTTATCTGTCCAGCCTTTGTACTAAAACTATTTGACAAATTATTTAAATTTTATTTTGGTTTTTGTTATAAAACTAGTAACTTTGTGACACAGAATTCTTCACTGGTGTCATATTTATATTAATGATATATTAATGAAATATTCTTAATTATCTTAATGCAATATAAAACAACATATGAATAGTTTAAATGTCAAGAAAATCTTTATTTGATGCATTCTTTCCTTAACTGGCATATTGGTTATCAGGGGCAGATTCAGGTGAAGACACAATTGATTTAAAAATACCAATATTTTCATGAAAATTAGTGATGTCATTTTTATGGGTATGACATTTCATTTTGCTCATATTTTAGTTTACACAAAGACCTTTACATTGCAGAGAAATAGTTTTCATGAAAACAGTCTATTTTTCTGTATTATAGGCATGTATTTTCTGTGCTGGCCATTTGCTATTTATTTATCTATTTTTTGTTTATTTCAGATTAAGTCCTTCAGAGTATACCTATCTAATTGGGAATCTAGAAGAAATAGTAGCATTCCAAAATGGTTTTCTTTCCTCTATAGAAGAATGTAACAAGTAAGTTCTCAAGTGTTAATTTTGGCTAGTATCCTTCTCACATGTGTTGTAAAAAAATCAAGCTTTGTCACATTAATTGGTACCTGGATGTTATAATGTTTTTACCTGAAAACTTTTCATGAGGTGGTACATTATAGCCCTCACCTACAAAGTTCCTAGTGCATGGGATGTGGGCTGCACTGTTTTGTATGTTTCCCTACCCATCTATCTGAAGACAGAGATTTTCCGTACAACCTTGCTAATGTTGTTGCATATTATTTGGGAATTTGACTCAAAAGAGGTTTCAATATTAAGGCATGTTTGACCCACTGAGTCTAATAAAAGGCAGTTTCCGACAAGCAGTGTTGATGTAGCCAGACAGGTCATGTGGATTTTCAGCAAGTCAATTAATATTAACATAACTAACAAAACTTTTAAAAATGCATTACTAATTTTCAGTTGACTGGACAAAAAATCTATGGTGCTGTCATAACACCCTGACGTCAATGTTGTAGTGAACTACATGGGACAGGGATTTGATATTTCACATGGAGATTTTTAACACCTGGCCCGAAAGGTCAAAGTGAGCTACAGTCAAACTTGCCTTAGCGACCCCCCTCATATAACGACTTCCTGTCCATAACGACTGTATTTGGACTGCCCCTTGAGAATTACTATATATTTTTCCCCTATATAGCGACCACCTGCCTTACGCGACCGGCGACCGCTGTATTTTGTCCGCCGGTGGGTGTCCTACTTGCGTGTAGTGACTGCTTATACACTTACTACTCTTGGAAGGGAGATAACTCGTAGATAATTCTCGCAGGACAATTCGAGACTTAAACAACAACATGGCACAATACAGGATGCTTTGACAGTCACAGCACACCTGGACGTGTCAATTAACGTCGCGGGTAGTAATTAGGCACTTGGACGTGCTTTATGACAGGGTGTTTTTACAACCAGGAACTAACAATCATCACTGACTGATTGATGTTTTGTTTTCGATCATCAATTTATGACCAAAGTTTCCGGTGATGATTACTTAATCGGCGAAAGACTAAGACTGACAAGAAAATTTTTTAGAAAGGACACACTTTGTGACAAGGTGTTTTTACAAGCAGGAGCATTTAAATATCATCGCTGAATGATTGATGATTTATTTTCTCGTATTCTGGAATGCTGTAACTAATCAAACATCACTTGATTAGCAAGTCAACATCTCAATCCAAAGAGTAAAATCGCCAGACTCGTAGCATTGGATTATGTCTAATAAAATGATAATTAAATAAAATTCAACTATCTACATCTTTCTGTATATTCTTACACTTCTGACTTGTGTGACTTAACAACACAGACCACCGACTTTGAGTACATTTTAGATATTTGTTTCAGTTTTAATAATGTGCCGTATCCTTGATGTACATGTATAATTCAATTACATCATAAATAAATTTAAATTATTTAAAACATTGAATTATTTCATTGTTATAATTTTTTTATTATTTACATGTTATGCATGTATTAGCTACAGGGATTTTCTATGACTATTTTTGGTATGGTTACAGGACCCTTCCTAATGCAAAAATGGCTTGTATTTTCCTAAAAAGATGCAAAAACTCCCAATTTGGAATTTTTTTTAAAAAATGAATATTTTCCAATTTTCCAGACCATGGAGTTAGGAAAATCCACTTAGTAAATAAATACAATATACATTTAATTACTAAATGAAATATCTAACCATGGAAGAAATATGTAGTTGGAAATAATGAAAGTCATCTCCGATACCTTGGATTTCATATCTCGTGACCTTTTATATAAAGACCACCTGTCTTTAAAGATCGTTTTTGTAATTTCCCCTTAGCGGTCTTTATATACAAGTTTGACTGTATTGCTATAGCCAAATGTCTGTCTTCTGGTGTCCAACGTCTGCCTGTTAACTTATGCAGTTATACATCTTCTCAAGAACAAGTGGACGAATTTTAACCAAACTTTGCATATAGCGTCCCCTTGTGAAGTCTCCTAAATTTTGAAAATGAAAGGGGGCTAGGGGCCCCAAAAAAGGGCCAAAAAGGACCAAAACTTGATACATCTTTAAAAATTTGTATGCATGATTGTAAAGTCAATATCTGCTAAGTTTGGAAACGAAAATGAGATGGGGTGAGTTAAAATGGGTCAAGATCACCCGATATACCTGGCACGTGGACAATTTCAGAAACAAATGTTTTGAAATGCTCTCTCCATAAATGAACCACTAGGGGGCGCTTCAGTAATACAGGGTACATTTGTATTACAGATTGTTTAAAGCGATATAAGCTGTCACAATGATTATTTTTGTCCCCTGACATACATTGTGTAGTTGAGAATATGATAAAATGTGTGTTCAAATACATTATTAAACAGGTAAAACATTGTAAAAGATCTTCTTTTCGAAGTTATTTGTTTTATAAGAATTTCAGTTTTCCCGTACCTTAAAAAATCCAGCTGTATTTCCGTATGTGATGACCATTCAGATAAACTCTTTTGCCATGGCAAATGTACTTCATAATTTGGTCAGGGGATCTCAGTCCTTCACGCCCTTGGACTACGTTAAAGTTGGCCGATTTAACCGATAAAACTGCTGTTTATTTTGTGTTTTAATCCATTAACCCCTAAAGACATAGTTGATTTACAGAAGAGTCCAATGTTTTTCAGGGGTCAATGAGTTAACTAATTCATTGATTAACATATGCTTCAAACAGTGGATGGGTATAATAAATATAATATTCCTGAGAGGGTGGTAGTGGAAATTGTCACCCCTTGTAAATCATTGTCAACTGAGGCAAATATATTTCCTCGGGGTGACAATTTGCACTACCACCCTCTTGGGAATGTCATATTTATATTCATATATTAGTAATCTCTATGTTGAGTCATTTCAGATGGTCCCAGTCTTGACCTACATGTAGATAATGCCATTTGATATACTTTCTTATACTCGGTTCTATAAATGTTGCAATTCATTGGCATAAGTGTTTCACAAACACATCTTGTACATTTTTAGAAATTGTCCATATACCAACCCTTAATCATTTTAAAGAGCCAAATTTGCCTCATGGTCTGAGAAATAACTTTCTAGAAATTCATCAGTAATTTAGGTTATTTCCTATATATGAAAATGATCCAGTACTAAGTGATAATCAGTCATTGGGGTATCGAGACACTGTCTGTATTCTCTAAGAAGTTTAAGATTTTCATAAATTTGATGTTTCAACTTTAAGTATTAGACAAATGGAAATATCAAAAATTATACTGCCCCTAATCTTTGATTATGGGGGCATGAAAAAGGTATTGCATGGATGCTTGTGACAATGGATATTTGGTGTAGCCAATAGAGTATTGCAATTTTGAATTACCTAATATTTATAAGTTTATACATTTATCCCATTCTTGAATTTAAATCTTGGATATAATGTAAATCTGTTTGATTCCAGTTACAGATGTCTGTAATTCAGAGGGCAGCATCTGTTACAATTGGTTTATTTTTATTTTTAAGTGGAAATACATAAAATGATTAGTATATCTGTGGAGATGTATATTCTGAAACATTTAGTCAAACCATGTATATATGTTCTGTTGATTGTTTTATGTTTGTTTTCGTTAATGATGACAATTGGACATTTCATATAACTTCTGATTTACATGCACATCAAATGGTGGGAGTGGGAATGTTGAAACAAATCAAAGGTTAGAGCCCATACAAAAGAGAAATTAATTTTAGTTCACTTTGTCTTTATTTACATATATTTAACTCATGTTCATTTATGACACATTGTTATAGGCAATAGGAAAAATACCAAGCAGTATTTATGCATCTTCAATATAATGTTTATATTTACACATTTAATTTAATTCCTTTTGTGTGGGGGGATACCACTTTGTACAGAAAACAAGATCAAATCAATACAAGACAATAAATTCAAGTTAATATACTCTAAAGTCATACAAATATAACGAATGTTAATGTAAAGCTAGGTGTGTTTTAGGTCAGCTACTGAAATTTAAGTCAGCTCTATTGAGGTTTAGGTCAGGGCTACTGAAATCTAAGTCAGCTCTATTGAGGTTTAGGTCAGGGGTACTGAAATTTAAGTCAGCTCTATTGAGGTTTAGGTCAGGACTACTGAAATCTAATTAGCTATTATTCAGGGGTACTGAAATTTAAGTCAGCTTTGAGGTTTAGGTCAGGGGTACTGAAATTTAAGTCAGCTCTATTGAGGTTTAGGTCAGGGGTACTGAAATTTAAGTCAGCTCTATTGAGGTTTAGGTCAGGGCTAGTACTTTTTCAGAGAACAGGTCTGACTTGTCTAGCTGTGAATTAAGTTACTGTTGAACCTTGTCAAGAACTTGGTAGAGTAAATAAACTTTCTACAACAGTTTTACTGTGCTGGTTTCATATTTGGGGGGATTCAAAAAGTATGAGAGAGAATCTTGTGTAGTTTGTTGACATACATGTATACTAGTTAAGTTGGGTGTGGATCGCTTACAAATATTGAGGTGAGCATAGAGATCTGTTTCTGTGTCTGTTTCTTTAACACATATTTGCCACCTTTTTATTTCTTTGCCACGATAAGAAAACATGATAAACATGCGTATTTAATTCTTTTTAAATCTTAAAGTTTTTGTGTATTATTTGTAAACCCGTCATGTCCACACCCCCGTAAAATTAATGTGTTAATTTATTTATAACTTAATTACCATTCATATCTTTACCTTAAACTCAGTGCAGGTTTGTTACCTGCTGGAACCTAGTGGTCTCTTGAACCCTCTTCCCGGGTACATGAACATTGTAACCAGGTTCTCTCCTCCACCATTAAAATCTGGCTGCCACCATATATCTGACAAATTTTTTAATTTGGCGTAAAACACCATTCAAAATTGAAAAAAAAAATCTTTACCCTAAACCATATACATTGTATATTCTTGTTCTTTATGGAAATGCACATTCAATAATGTATAAACAGGCCATCTCACTACCACTAAAATTTATTTTCTCTTACAACTTGAAAGCCGTTCACATCCTCACTCGTTCACATCCTCACTCGTAAATCATGTACATTATATATTCTTGTTCCTTATCGAAAGACATATTCAGTTGTGTGTATGGGGGTTGTGCTCCAACTCGTTAAATTTCACAAACATGTCTTGTTTTCAAAATTTGTCACTGCTTTGCAATCTAGCCATACTGCTTGTAGTGGTTTCTTGTTTTTAGTTTATTTTTTGGGGGGTGTAGGTGTGTGTTTGTGTTTGTGTGTGTGGGGGGGGGGGGGGGGAGGGTTCTTTTATTTTTTCCTAGAAGTTGATAAAGGTAAATGGAATGGAAAGGTAGTTTGGAATTTTAATGTATTTTACATTGACAAAGTTGTAGATGGAATCAAATCCTACCAAAAGGTTTAAGTTCCTAAGTGTGGTGAAAATCATCTGAAAAAAAATGATATGACAAATAAACAAATGTGAATTTGTTTATGATAGTTGGTGGTCTTGGAACAGAAAGATTTGATATACATTGATAAGGTTATCTTGCATATCTCTGTAGTGAATTTAAGAATTATACAGTACTGTTCAATATTATACGCACCAGCACAAAATCAGAATTTTGTCAATTTTGATGGAATGTAACATTTATCTTTTAAAAATGCATCAAAATTTGTAATCAGAAGATAATTTGATGGATGAAACTTATATTCAGATGCTTAGTGACTTTGCTTAGTGATTTCTCGGCATATAACTTGATTTTTTGTATTGTTCTTTATTTTTATGGTTCCATGTGCAAAGCTTATTTTTGTATTTGTTTTTGATGGGTTCTGTATGTCTGCCTTTATTGTGTTCACTTGTATAATATGGGAACTATGTGGTACATCTGTTGTAATAATGTTGCAGTATTTGTAAAACTTGTATTCCTGCTCTGATTTCAAAAGTACAATGTTGGACATATTTTCTCATTTCGTGGTTCATTCATAACATCTGCATATGTACTTTTTCTTAATTAAGACAGGGTTTGATACACAGTTGCGGTAATATCTGCACATTTTTGTAACCTCTGTATAGTTCTGTTGCCATGGTGTTGATTGATAATCAAAGTCAAATAATGCAGTCTATTATCAGGTGATTATGTCTTGTATATTAGAGAGAAGGTGCTGAAAAGCAAACATTGTTTGTAGCTTTGTTTTCTGATCGTTTTAGCTCAGAGGTGTAATCTATCAACCTTTTTTTGTACTGCAGCACACACATACATAGACAGGTCATTGTTTAGTGAGAATTGACAGCTCTTGGAAGCAAAACACGATTTTGATTTATCATAATTCTTTTATGTACTTTATCCTGGTCACTCATAAGTAGGAATATTTGCTCTTCCATTATATTATTCAGTATATATATATATATATATACTTAAAAAATTATTATGTGGGATGTATTTTTGCAGAAATAATAAATTTTTAGGTCATCTTAATAAAGTTAAGGAGAACTTGTTTATTGTCCTGGTACCGGCTTCCATTAACATGTAAGGAGATGGGTTGAGGTTAGGTTTAAATTAAAATGAACCCTAGCTTTGGACCTCTAAATGATTTTGTCAGTAACTCTGGTTTTCTGAATCTCAGTACATCTAGCTCAAGACCTCTGAATTCCATTACCCCTAGCTTAAGTCTGTGAATTTAATTATCTCTCCCCCTGGACTTCAGAATTTCATTACCTATAGCTTATTACCCTTAGCTCTGGATATCTGAATTTAATTGCCTTTAGCTCTAATTTTTGAATTTAAATTTTGGCACCCCTAACTCAGGACCTCGATGAATTTTCTTACTCCTAGCTCAGGATCACTGTAAATTTCTCTACCTGGCTCTAGATTTTTTAATTTAATTACCCTAGCTTTGGAATGCTGAGTTTCATTACCCCTTGCTCTAGACTTTTGAATTTCATTACCCCTTGCTCTAGACTTTTGAATTTCATTACCCATAGCTAGATTTCTGTGGATTTTATATCTGATACCTCTTAATCTAGCTCAGGACCTCTGAATGGCTTGCACTTTGGTTATTAGTACAGGGTTTCCTCTTTCAATCTATTGTTTAACTATTGGTACATTGTATTTATTTTACAGGATGTTTTAAGTTCAAACATGTTTATCCTCTTCATGTCTGATATTGACTGTTAAGAGTCAAAGTTGACATTGGATGATGTCCAATTCATATTTTTCTGCTAGGTAATTACTTCCAGTGACCTCTGAATACCTGTTATAATACTGATTACAACAATAGATAAGTGTGGTAAGATGAATATATGGCACTGCAGTATATTTATCTGTAGGTGCTAATATTTCAAGTGGTCAGACTGGTTCATACAAGCTTTGTGCCAGATTTCTCATTCTAATGCTCTGAAGCCTACTCAAGTGTAAGTTTATTTATTTTTTTTTTTTGATACATGAATTTAAATTGAATGGAATGAAATTTGAAATGTGAATATTATATAATTTGAGATTTAAAGAAATAATTTGAGTGATAGAGAGATTTATCTTATCTCCAGAGTCTGTAGAAAACTACATTTTCTCTGAAGCATGGATATCAGATGTTAAATTTTGCTATTTATTAGACTTCAGCATGCTGTAACAGTTGATTTTAATGATACTGGAGATGAAATACAAGTAAGGAAGCTGTTTGATTGTCTATTTTTGTTTAACTCATTCATCCCTAAAGACACATTTGGACTGGCCTAAATAATTGATTTATAGAAGTGTCCATTGTTTTTCAAGGTTTGGTGAGTCAAATGTCTTTTGATATCTCAGCTAGAATCTCACTAAGTACATAGGGACAGCAGCAAATGTAAAACATCAGTAACTGTAAATGTTGCTGTTTCACTGAATTTCTTGTAACTCTATTATATGTCACCTGTTCTACAGGCTCAAGTGACGTATTGCCATTTGCCCTTGTCTTATATATTAGGAAACCAGACACATGACCTGTGTTACATTGCCTTTGACAACAAATGCATGTTATTAGTCCTGTGTTAGTGACACTGGAGACAGGGAAATCAGGTTTTGTTTTTGTATGTCTGTTGGTCAGCATGGTTAAGGTTTCAGTTAATGTTTGGGTTTAAAGTTTTGAAATTTACAGGTAGGGGACATGTATTGATTCATGAGTACTCTCAGTATAAGTGTTTCAGTTTTTGTAAATTTATTTTATTATTCAATTATCTATAGTTTGAAATGAACCACATGAAAAACAGTTATAAAAATTGTAGTGAACCAACTTACTATCTAGTTATAAAGTGTATACATGTGCATTTCTTGCATAAAGGTGCTCTTTCACAGAAATTTATAAAATTCTATTTTTAATTTTCCTGCAATTAAATGTTTCGATTTATAACAAAATATCATTTATTGCATTATTTTTAAAGTTTCATCCCTAAATTAGGCTCTTTATGATTCAGATTTTGTATGACTTAGACTATGTACATGTATGACTTAGACTCTTTATGACTTAGAATTTATATGACTTAGACTATGACTTATACTATGTATTACTTAGACTGTGTATGATGTAGACTATGACTTAGACAATGTATGACTTTGACTCTTTATGACTTCAACTCTTTATGACTTAGACTATGTATAACTTACATTCTTTATGACTTTGACTATGTATGGCTTAAACTATGTATGACTTAGAATCTTTATGACTTTGACTATGTATGACTTCGACTATGTATAACCAAGACTCTAAATGACTTTGACTATGTATGATTTGACTATGTATGACTTCGACTATGTATGACTTAGACTCTTTATGACTGACTCTTTATGACTTTGACTATGTATGACTTTGACTGTGTATGACTTTGACTATTATTGACTCCCTTACTTGTACATAAACCATGTAATACCAATGCAGAAAAATATGAAGTACAAACTTTTTGTTTATAAATATTTTTCTAAGTAACAGTTTTATTCATTTCACTAAATGATTACCAAAACAACAAAAGTTAAAATGAAAATGAAATTTGTGGAAGTGTAAAAAGATACCAAAATATTAATCTTCAGGAGGTTTAGGAAGCAATTCTGGTGAACAATGAACAAAACTGACCTGATAACCGATATGTGGGATTAGGTGCCGTGGAGGACAAAACGGAATGAAAATGAAAGCACCTTTAATGAAAAAATGTCAACGTATAAAGATATGTTTCTTTTACTGCATTTCAGACAGTTACCTCACCAACGTAAAGTAGGTGGTGTTTTTATGAAGCATGCTCCAAGATTAAAAGAACTTTATATGGAATATTCTGCAAACCATCCTAGAGCAGCAGATATTCTACAAAATAAAAGGTCAGTTTGATTATTTTTAATAGATGGGCGGGAATGTTATAGTCTATATATTTGTAGTCATGATATTGATATATTGAGCCTGATGACTTTGCAACAAAAGAATCAAGGTATGTAGGAACCTGTTGGACATCCAATTACTTGTTTCATGTTTCTGACATTTCAACCTCAAACCTATATATTTTTCATGTTTATGATATATATTTGTTATCAGCAAAAGGTAATTTGATATTGTATCATTTGTTCTACATTGACATTGTATTTTTGGTCCGTATTACTTTTGACCTTTGACATTCTATCATTAGTTCTATATGACTTTGACCTTTGACTTTGTATCATTTGTTTTACATGGCTTTGACCTTTGACATTGTATTGTTTGTGCCACATGACTTTGACCTTTGACAGAGTGTGATTTGTTCTGTATGACTTTTACTTTTGACAGTGTAATATTTGTTCCATATGACATTGACCTTTGACATTTTGTCATTTGTTCCACATGACTTTGACCATTGTCATTGTATCAATTCTTCCATATGACTTTGGCCATTGACTTTGTATCATTTGTTTCACATTAATATTTATCAATTCCTTAGATAAATAGAGTCATATTTCCTTTCATTTCAGAGATGAATTAAATAAATTTATGGATACTGTGGGGGCACCAAAAGGTACAATGACTTTAACAACAAATTTGTACAAACCATTTACTCGTTTAGACAAGTATCCAAGTCTTCTCAAGGAATTAGAACGTCATATAGAGGTCAGTTTCATTTTTTGTCATTATTTCTTTTTTTTAATTCATCTGGGATTGGAAGTGGGGCATTGTGGGTTAATAACATGAATTGTACATTTTGTCACCCAATATAAAAGAATAGACCTCCATCCCCCAAAAAGTGAAGGAAAAAATAACAAAAACTACTCATGTATTTGAGTGAATTTCAAAACTGCCTGAGCGTTATCTGTAAATAAAGGCATATTTTCATGTTTGGCGGTATAGGGGAAGGGGAAGATTCTTTTTGTTGTAACTTAAACATCTGTATTGTATGGTTATCATTATACAAGGTTTACTAGCACATCAGAACATCTAACATCACTGTATACATATGTTGTAAATCAGACTTTGATCTGTTCCATCAAGCTTATAAATGTATCATTACTTCCTTCCTGTTGTTTATTTCTTACATAATTCACAGTTTGTGATAACCTTTGCATACTGACCCTGTGACCCATGGCCTTTCTGTCAAAAGTTATTGACGTCATAGTAATCCATTGCTGCTGTTTTGTTTCTGTCTAGACATATGATACTGTACATATACATGTATAAGTATATATAATGTATACATATGATATGTCAGCATCACAAAAACTAAGTTTGTCATAATTAGGTCATATTGGATTCATTTACTGAAGATACTTCTTTTTTCATTGTGTCAGCCAGTGCACAAGATTTTCAGAGAATTTGGTGAGAGTTGTTATTATTGAAAAATGTTTACCTAAAAAAGGTAAATGTGCTAACTCTAATCTCCTAAGGATCAGATAATTGCAAAGAAGTATATTTTTGGAGTTCTTAACCTCACCATTTTAATGCTGGTGTACATCTGAGGTAGATGGAGAGTTATGTACAAATATGCCCTTTCATGGCCCTCATTTTCAAATTTATTTCCTCCTGCTCTGTCTGAGACATATTAAAGTCATATCATCACCTAGATTCACCTGGATGCAACTTCAGGTCTTAAGTAGATTAATACCCTCAGCTGAATTTGTTTCTCTTGCCCATATCTTAAGATAGAGGACTGCAATTCTTTCAATATGCCTTGTTTCTAAAAATATCCTCACCAGGTCAGCAACAGATATAATAAAAAAATAAATAATTTTTAAACCTATTGCAATTGGTCAAATGTTCTTTCAAAATAATGAATTGAGCATTTATGATATTTATTGAACCATTGGTATCAAACTATGTAGAAATAGCGATACATGTACCTATGGTGGGGTGTCATTTAGTTTCCTATTTTGTTATATTGAACTACATGTGTTGTGAAAGGTTTATAGACAAGTGCTCTTCTGATGCCTAACTAGATGTTGTCAGTGTTAGAGCACTCTTGAAAACTTCATATCAGATTAATTGCTGTAGCAGTCTTGGCAAGTTTCCACAATACATTCAGAGATTTACACTTTAACATATCACTGTCTCTGTGTGTCTATCTGTCCCTTTCTCCCTCCCTCTCAGTCGGTCTCTGTGTGTCTCTCTGTCTCTTTCTCCCTCCCTCTCTGTCAGTCTCTGCCTGTGTGTCTCTCTGTCTCTTTCTCCCTCCCTCTATGTCGGTCTCTGTGTGTCTCTCTGTCCCTTTCTCCCTCCCTCTCTGTCGGTCTCTGTGTGTCTCTCTGTCTCTTTCTCCCTCCCTCTCTGTCGGTCTCTGCCTGTGTGTCTCTGTCTCTTTTTCCCTCCCTCTCTGTCAGTCTCTGCCTGTGTGTCTCTCTGACTCTTTCTCCCTCCCTCTCTGTCCGTCTCTGCCTGTGTGTCTCTCTGTCTCTTTCTCCCTCCCTCTCTGTCAGTATCTGCCTGTGTGTCTCTCTGTCTCTTTATCCCTCCCTCTCTGTCGGTCTCTGTGTCTCCCTGTCTCTTTCTCCCTCCCTCTCTGTTGGTCTCTGCCTGTGTGTCTCTCTGTCTCTTTCTCCCTCCCTCTCTGTTGGTCTCTGCCTGTGTGTCTCTCTGTCTCTTTCTCCCTCCCTCTCCGTCTGTTCAATATACTTTTACCTGTTTATGCCTCATACTCTAGTATGTGAAAGATATAATATTTCTGTATATAATTTTATTATGCACTTTACCTGAATCATAATTTCTGTGACTGATTGTCAGATTTTCTCCTTTATTTCAGCAATAATTTTTGTTTTTGACTGTCAGTTTATCTCTTTTATTTGAGCCTTAACTTTGAAACTTTACAAGCCCATAAATATGTCTGACTTTGGGAATGACCTTGGTGCCATAAAGAAAGTAGAGAACATTTTAGGTTTGATTTATTTTATGAAATGAACCAATTAAAATTCGATGCAAACGTATATTATTTGTTCAAATTTTCATGGAATATCTGCACTGTACAAATTTTGTATTAATTACAGGAGAGTCATGTGGACCGGGGAGACACCCAAAGAGCCATTGCTGTATATAGGGATATAGCTGTAAGTTATGATAATAATGCTCAACTTTGTAGTACAACATAGCTATTTATAGACAAAAGACTATTATTCAGGGTTCGCACAGACCTTTAAAAGTGCTTGAATTTTAAGTTAGTCCTTGAAAAATGCTTAAAAACAATAATACCCTTGAAAAGTGCTTGAATTTGATACAAATGCTTGATTTATTTCATCAGTGCTTGAATTCTAAATCTTGAATGTTTATTCCTAAGTAAAGAAAAATAAGCTTGATCATACAAACTCTTCACCAAGTATAATACAATTTGAGTACAGCATTTTTATGATGCTGTATTGCTGGATCTTGTTAGTGTGTAATGGAACACTAAGCAGTGTTTGAGGAATGTCATTGAAATTCGAAAGAACTTTCAGTTTGGTGTCTGTTTCTTTTTTCACTTTGTTTTGGCTTGCAAGGTCTTAAAGAGCACCCTGAGTGAAAAATGAAAATAAAATGAAAAGATATTGACCTCCAGAGTGAGGGATTTTACTTGCTTTTGAAAAACTAATTAAGAATTCATTCCACTTCCGGCAAACTTGTGAGTTACACTGTGACGCCATGGAATGGCATACAATTTAAATCTACTACTATGATATCAGTTTATAAAGAAATTAAAAGCAGTAATTCAATTATTTTGTTTTTTCAATTTAATTTCGCAAAGTTTATATTTTAATCATTTGTTCTGTGGATGACAATTATGCTATCTTACACAGAGAGGCAAGTATAGATTCATGAATAATGAAAAAAGCTAGATTTCTTTATGTAGAATATCACAGCCTAACAAGGAAAATGTTTCAACATAATCTCATTTTATTGATCAATTAAAAATTCCCAAACAAAAGTTACAACTGCGGTAATTAAAAACAATTATTCCTATATACATTATTGGACACAATGATAATTCACCAGCAAGTGTATTAATAATAAACCAGCAAGTGTATTAATGATAAACCAGCAAGTGTATTAATGATAATCAGCAAGTGTATTAATAATAAACCAGCAAGTGTATTAATGATAATCAGCAAGTGTATTAATGAATAAACCAGCAAGTATTTAATAATAATCAGCAAGATAAATCCAGCAAGTGTGTATTAATGATATTAATGATAAACCAGCAAGTGTATATAATAAACCAGCAAGTATTAATAATAATCAGCAAGTGTATTAATTAAACCAAAGTGTATTAATCAGCAAGTGTATTAATGATAAACCAGCAAGTGTATTAATAATAACCAGCAAGTGTATTAATTAATCAGCAAGTGTATTAATAATAAACCAGCAAGTGTATTAATAATAATCAGCAAGTGTATTAATAATAATCAGCAAGTGTATTAATGATAAACCAGCAAGTGTATTAATAATATGATATTAATAATAAACCAGCAAGTGTATTAATAATAAACCAGCAAGTGTATTAATAATAATCAGCAAGTGTATTAATGATAAACCAGCAAGTGTATTAATGATAAACCAGCAAGTGTATTAATAATAATCAGCAAGTGTATTAATGATAAACCAGCAAGTGTATTAATAATAATCAGCAAGTGTATTAATAATAAACCAGCAAGTGTATTAATAATAATCAGCAAGTGTATTAATAATAATCAGCAAGTGTATTAATGATAAACCAGCAAGTGTATTAATGATAAACCAGCAAGTGTATTAATAATAATCAGCAAGTGTATTAATGATAAACCAGCAAGTGTATTAATAATAATCAGCAAGTGTATTAATAATAAACCAGCAAGTGTATTAATAATAATCAGCAAGTGTATTAATGATAAACCAGCAAGTGTATTAATGATAAACCAGCAAGTGTATTAATAATAATCAGCAAGTGTATTAATGATAAACCAGCAAGTGTATTAATAATAATCAGCAAGTGTATTAATAATAAACCAGCAAGTGTATTAATAATAATCAGCAAGTGTATTAATAATAATCAGCAAGTGTATTAATGATAAACCAGCAAGTGTATTAATAATAATCAGCAAGTGTATTAATAATAAACCAGCAAGTGTATTAATAATAATCAGCAAGTGTATTAATAATAATCAGCAAGTGTATTAATAATAAACCAGCAAGTGTATTAATAATAAACCAGCAAGTGTATTAATAATAATCAGCAAGTGTATTAATAATAAACCAGCAAGTGTATTAATAATAATCAGCAAGTGTATTAATAATAAACCAGCAAGTGTATTAATAATAATCAGCAAGTGTATTAATAATAATCAGCAAGTGTATTAATGATAAACCAGCAAGTGTATTAATAATAATCAGCAAGTGTATTAATGATAAACCAGCAAGTGTATTAATAATAATCAGCAAGTGTATTAATAATAAACCAGCAAGTGTATTAATGATAATCAGCAAGTGTATTAATGATAAACCAGCAATGTATTAATAATAATCAGCAAGTGTATTAATAATAAACCAGCAATGTATTAATAATAATCAGCAAGTGTATTAATGATAAACCAGCAATGTATTAATAATAATCAGCAAGTGTATTAATAATAAACCAGCAAGTGTATTAATAATAAACCAGCAAGTGTATTAATTGCCGTCCATGCCTGAGGCTCTGCTGATACTAAGCCTACAATGAAACACGTACTTCGCGATGTCACACGATGGTCCGCCCCTTTCTGGCGACTTGAGCCATTTGTGAAGGTGTGTTTTACAGTTTCTCACTAATATATCAAAAATATGTGCACCGATTTTGATTGTTTTTTGGATGTTGTTCTTAGAATGATGATTTGTATAAATAAAGATATTTTCATTTTTCACTCAGAGCGCTCTTTAAATATACCCATTGGAAGTGCTTGAAAAACACTTTGAAAAGTTCTGGAAAAGTTCTTGAAAAACACTTTGAAAAGTTCTGGAAAAGTGCTTGAAAAATCTTTTTCATTGGCTGTATGATCCTATAATTTGTCTGTCAGTTGGTCTTATTAATGTTTTGTATTCGCTCACCTCGGTGTTAGGTGTAGAGACATGTATTGATTTATCAATACTCTCAGAATGCTTGTTGACTTTTATGTATTTTTTGTGATATGCTCAGGTGGGGACTTATTCTTCTCATCATTTTTATCATAACTGTACATGTAAACTTCTGACTATTGCCTTAATTTACTGCTGAAATAACTAGTCAAAATTTAACAAAGACAAAATAATTCATTTAGTTGAAATGAAACTTGATTTTTAAGTTTATCATATCAGAGTAAATAAACTTTTACTTACGGCATAAGCTATTTCTATTGATATTACATGTACAGTGGATTGATGATGCTCTCTTAGTTACCATGGTGATTTATCATGTACAAAAGATTTTGCAAGTGTAAGATTTTTTATTTATCTACACGTTATGATGTGATATGTAGATAAATGTAAGCACTGATTTATCTTCTTCAGTTAAATGCTTTCACTTTTACAGCTTTTTTAAATAAAGGTATTCCCTGCAGAGAGTCTTGGTGGGGTTGATTGACTTTTGATGATTTAGAAAAAATAAGAATCTTCCCTCTTTTCCACAGGAAAAGCATTATACATGTAGTTAATTGCTTGATATATTGTTAAATAACTTGCCTGTATCTGGTACATTTTTATTTATAAATGAATGATATAATTATTTTCCATCTTTATTTAAGAAATTGTTAGATATTTCATTTGCTTTGATAACTAACAATTATAAGCCCCCATTATAGGCCTCATCTCTGTGTCAGAGAGGCAGGATATTTACATGTTGTGACACTGATCTAAATATAGTAGAAACATATGGTACAGGGGAATCCCAGTGATAAAGCAGGTGGCATTTCAAACAAGTTAACATCTTTTGGATCAAAATTTCCACACTGCATATTTATTTTTTTATTCTGTTCTTCTTGGTTGCCAATTAAAATTGATAACAGTAATTACATTATGCTCAGCAGATAATTACTTTGTGCTTAATAAAATTTGGAAAAGATTACAGAATTATTTTCACTGATATACTCACTTTTTTGTTTGTGAATATAATTGAAATACTGGTGTCACAAATTGTAGAGTATGGGGATTCTAGTGGGATTAAAGTATGAAACACATGCTTATCTTTTTGGCTCTTGAGGTAAATTATTTTGTGAACATGAAAGGTACATACATGAAATATATGAACATATTAGTTCAGTTTCAGATATATGTTGGTCTGTGCTAAAAGCTGATAACATCTTTTTCTTTCAGAATTCATGTATGGAAATCAGAAAATCAAAAGAGATGGAATATGAAATATTAACAAGTGCAATAAAGGGATGGGAAGGGGAGGTAAGCATCATCAGTATTGTATCAAATGCTTTGTTCTTTTATTCTATAGTCACTTAAATTGAAAATCAAAGATGGTGTTTTTTGAGAAAAAAAATTTCATACCTGTTTGTGTACTAGAGATTTAGTCTTAAAACATTCATACTTGTTTGATTATCACAATGATTCTTTTTATTCAGCTGTATATTTGTAGATATGTTTATGTTGCTGTAAATCCAGTTTTATTTGCAAGAATTTTATTTACGTGTAATTTTGTAAGAGCCTTCACTCAGGAAAATAAAATAATCACGTTATGAAGTATGAAAATAGTATGATGCAAAGGGCATTCGCAATTGCCCCCCCCCCCCCCCCCCCCCCAAAAAAAAATTTGTGAATAAATGTAGAACTTTTGTACCGTAAAAATTATACAACTAAGAATAAACATCAGTTAAGTGTTGAGTCACACTCATTTCAATGTAAAAAGACTTTGAACGAAAGTCTAATAAATGTGAAAATTGAAGAACTTGTCACAAGGGCTACATTATGTTTTGAAGACGGTAAATTATAGTTAGGTTTTGTAATCATTCAGGTCAATGAATAAAAATACTGATAGATTCCATGCAGCCATATGTATATAACATCCAATACATTCTAGCTATAGTGTCTGTTATCACATGTTATAAAACATATGGCAGTGCAGGGATTATCAAGTAGTCGTGATTGTATTTCACACTTCACCATACCTTGCTTAAATCCTGTTTTCTAATTCTTATAGGAAATTGCCAAACTTGGGGAAGTCATTCGTTTATCACAAGTTCAGGTGTGCACCCTCGCGGGTGATAAGTATGATAGGATCTTTATTTTATTTCCCAATGTGCTGGTGATGTTGTCAATGAGTCCAAGACTCAGCGGTTATCAGTATGAGGTAAGTAAATTATACATATATATGATAGAATTATCATCAGTGTTTCATAGGGATCCATTTCATTTACACACAGGAACTCATCATTTCTCTTTCATCTAGAGATTGCCAGTATTTCATCTGATTTAGATCAAGTTGATTGTATTTTGACAGTTATGATTTTGTTATTTGTAAGACTTTTGTTTATTATCTTAATAACTTCTGAAAACAATCAGAAGCGTTTACACTTCATATTGTCAAATCCTATATAACACGGCTAACTTTGTTATAATCTCTCTTTTTAGTTTACACTTCGTATCGTCAAATCCTTTATAACACGGCTAACTTTGTTATAATCTCTCTTTTTAGTTTACACTTCGTATCGTCAAATCCTTTATAACATGGCTAACTTTGTTATAATCTCTCTTTTTAGTTTACACTTCGTATCGTCAAATCCTTTATAACACGGCTAACTTTGTTATAATCTCTCTTTTTAGTTTACACTTCGTATCGTCAAATCCTATATAACACGGCTAACTTTGTTATAATCTCTCTTTTTAGTTTACACTTCGTATCGTCAAATCCTATATAACACGGCTAACTTTGTTATAATCTCTCTTTTTAGTTTACACTTCGTATCGTCAAATCCTATATAACACGGGCTAACTTTGTTATAATCTCTCTTTTTAGTTTACACTTCGTATCGTCAAATCCTTTATAACACGGCTAACTGTGTTATAATCTCTCTTTTTAGTTTACACTTCGTATCGTCAAATCCTTTATAACACGGCTAACTTTGTTATAATCTCTCTTTTTAGTTTACACTTCGTATCGTCAAATCCTTTATAACACGGCTAACTTTGTTATAATCTCTCTTTTTAGTTTACACTTCGTATCGTCAAATCCTTTATAACATGGCTAACTTTGTTATAATCTCTCTTAGTTTACACTTCGTATCGTCAAATCCTTTATAACATGGCTAACTTTGTTATAATCTCTTTTTAGTTTACACTTCGTATCGTCAAATCCTTTATAACATGGCTAACTTTGTTATAATCTCTCTTTTTAGTTTACACTTCGTATCGTCAAATCCTTTATAACATGGCTAACTTTGTTATAATCTCTCTTTTTAGTTTACACTTCGTATCGTCAAATCCTTTATAACACGGCTAACTTTGTTATAATCTTCCTTTTTAGTTTACACTTCATATAATCAAATCCTTTATAACACGGCTAACTTTGTTATAATCTTCCTTTTTAGTTTACACTTCGTATCGTCAAATCCTTTATAACATGGCTAACTTTGTTATAATCTTCCTTTTTAGTTTACACTTCATATAATCAAATCCTTTATAACACGGCTAACTTTGTTATAATCTTCCTTTTTAGTTTACACTTCATATAATCAAATCCTTTATAACATGGCTAACTTTGTTATAATCTTCCTTTTTAGTTTACACTTCGTGTCGTCAAATCCTTTATAACATGGCTAACTTTGTTATAATCTTCCTTTTTAGTTTACACTTCATATAATCAAATCCTATATAACACGGCTAACTTAGTTATAATCTTCCTTTTTAGTTTACACTTCATATAATCAAATCCTTTATAACATGGCTAACTTTGTTATAATCTTCCTTTTTAGTTTACACTTCGTATCGTCAAATCCTTTATAACATGGCTAACTTTGTTATAATCTTCCTTTTTAGTTTATACTTTGTGTCGTCAAATCCTTTATAACATGGCTAACTTTGTTATAATCTTCCTTTTTAGTTTATACTTCATATAATCAAATCCTTTATAACATGGCTAACTTTGTTATAATCTTCCTTTTTAGTTTACACTTCATATAATCAAATCCTTCCTATATAACATGGCTAACTTTGTTATAATCTTTCCTTTTACACTTCGTAGTTTACACTTCGTGTCGTCAAATCCTTTATAACATGGCTAACTTTGTTATAATCTTCCTTTTTAGTTTACACTTCATATAATCAAATCCTTTATAACACGGCTAACTTAGTTATAATCTTCCTTTTTAGTTTACACTTCATATAATCAAATCCTTTATAACATGGCTAACTTTGTTATAATCTTCCTTTTTAGTTTACACTTCGTGTCGTCAAATCCTTTATAACACGGCTAACTTTGTTATAATCTTCCTTTTTAGTTTACACTTCATATAATCAAATCCTTTATAACACGGCTAACTTTGTTATAATCTTCCTTTTTAGTTTACACTTCGTATCGTCAAATCCTTTATAACATGGCTAACTTTGTTATAATCTTCCTTTTTTAGTTTACACTTCATATAATCAAATCCTTTATAACACGGCTAACTTTGTTATAATCTTCCTTTTTAGTTTACACTTCATATAATCAAATCCTTTATAACATGGCTAACTTTGTTATAATCTTCCTTTTTAGTTTACACTTCATAAAATCAAATCCTTTATAACACGGCTAACTTTGTTATAATCTTCCTTTTTAGTTTACACTTCATATAGTCAAATCCTATATAACATGGCTAACTTTGTTGCAATCTCTCTTTTTACTGTAGTTATTGTATGGTATTGAGCTTGTGTATCTCACCTGGTGTGGGTTATCGTGTGTGAGCCACATTGTGTGGGTCACTGTGATCTTATATGTAGGTAATCTTGTGTGAGTCATCCTGTATAAGTCATCTTGTGTGAGTCACCTTTTGTAGGTAATCTTGCATGAGTCACCTTGTGTGGGTCACCATATGTGGGCCATCTTCTAAACAATAAAGAACATATTTGACATTTGTCATTGTGGCCATATAGGTGAAATATTCTCCTAGTAACAATAAATGTCAATAAAACTAAAACAAGCAGTCTCTCTGTGTCTGTCAATAACTTAAGACTTCTTAGCTTTTGAAGTACATGTATGTCAGCTTGGCCTCTGTATTAGAACTTTGGCACTCTCGAGTGAAGGCATTAATGTTATATAAGCACATTTTATGAGGCATATATCTGTGTCTAGTCCATATCTTGGATCTGATTTAGGATAAAGTTATTTTTAATTTGGAACATTCATCATTTGATGAGTTTTGCACAAGGACAATGATGTTGACATCAAATGGGAAACTACTTTAAAAACAATTACTGTCTTTGTGCACATAATTTTCCCCAGACTTTTTGCAAAATCCAATTTATTGGTCATTTTATGATAATCTATCCATTTCTCATTTTACATTTCATTTCCATAGCATTGTAGCATTCCATTTCAGACAAACACTGTGAATATTGGAAGTAAGTGTTTGAAGGCTCTTTTCAAAGGAATTAAAAGAAAAAACAAACAAACAAAAAAACAATGTCTCCTGTCAAAAAAAAAACCTAAAAATGAATTAAAAAAATAGAAAACAAGAAGAAAAAAGGGCATTCTGTTGATAGATACTTTTTGAAGTGCATAATGTCTTTAACCTGTATATGGTCTATTTGCTACAAATATGTAAAAGGTAAAAATGTGTAATGAAATTCTTCACTAGACAGATTTGAAATGTGTAATGATAATACATGTATATGAATGAGCTTGACTTTGGTCACCATTCTGCTGTATTTGTCAGAGTTAAAATTTTCAAGACTTATTAACACCACACACTTCTCTGATTGTGTTATTGTAGGGACAGTTGCCACTGAGTGGTATGAATGTATGTCCCTGTGAAGAAGAAGAAGGAGAAATTACAAGTTTTGATATTTCAGGTATGGTTTGTGTATTTGTATGTACACTCATATTATATGGAATTGGTAATGTCAGTTAGAAAATACATTCAAAGCATCAAAACTGGAACATTTTATATCATATTGTACAATTCATTTATTTTTGTCTCAGTAAAGTAAAATATTTTTTGCCTGTTATCCTGAGGCAAACCACTGTGTCTCAGATTACCTTAAGACTGGACAGATATATCTCAAATTATCCTAAGACTGGACAATGTGTTTCATGATAGCATAAGATAGGACATTGTGTCTTAGATTATCTTACGTAGGGGAATTATGCTTCATATTATCTGAAGCAAGATTCTGTGTCTCAGATTATCATAAGATAGAACACTGTGTCTTAGATTATCATACGTAGGGGAATTATGCTTCATATTATCTGAAGCAAGATACTGTGTCTCAGAGTCTCTTAATATAAGACAGGTATGTCTCAGGTTATCCTAAGGCAGGTCAATATATCTCAATATCTTAATACAGGGCAGTGTGTCTCAGGATATATAAAGATAGGACATTGTCTGAGATTATCTTCTTGTGCCATTTTAGACGAGTTCCATTATGACCTAAATTCAGCGTTATTTGCCAGAGTTATGGACTTCCATTTCTTTATGAATCACTTTTGTTTAATTATAAAACAGGTAGTATGATTGAGAAGATTACTGTGACATGTGGTAGTCGGACAGATGCAATGGCATGGTTAGAGTCACTAAAACAACAGGTGAACATTACCCAGATCTCAGGAACAACAAAACCACAAAGTTTACAGGTAAGCAAAAAATTTAAAAAATAAGATTTTCTCCTAAACTCCTTGTGATGATTTAGTGGTAAAATGTTATCCTTGCAAGGAAGAGGCTTCTGGTTGAAATCTGAGTCAGATATAAAAATTTTAACACAGATTGTGATTCTGCATTAATCAAGCATTCAGGATAAGAAGTTTTTTGTAAGAAATTTTTAAGTGTGATTTGCTGCCAAGTGGTTTGAGCATTGCACTATCAACCACAGAAATGTCTCATCTCTAATCAGTGTGGACATGAGCCCCAGTGAAACCTAAGCTGATTTTGTGAAAAAGTATGCCAGTTTACACAGAAGGCTGGTGTTCTCTTCCTGAAGACATTGTATATGGGTTATCTCCTCCTGGTTTGAAAAACTGACTATCACCAAATGACTGAAAAGTTGTTGCGGGTAAAATTGCATCCAGTATGGATATACACCACCAAAGAAAAATCCTGTTAGCAGTGAAGAGTCTGAATTTTAGTTAAAGCATTCACAATAGAAAATAGTCTGACATAAGAATACAACTTTTACAATATATTCAGGTACTGTATACCTAGAAATTTTTGCCCTTGGTTATTTTTGCCCTTTTATGACAAAGAACATATTCGCCCCATCTAGAATTCGCCCTAAATCACTATAGTCTCATTGATGGCATGCATGTCCATGCTACATATATTTATTTGATAATTTCACTTTCATTTTAAATTTGCCTTCTTATTTAAGGGCGAAAATTGAATGACTACAGTACGGGCCACGCGGATTCCGCAAAAGTCACGTCATCGCGGCGGGGTTAGTTATGAGCAGTCGTCCGCGATGAAATCGCGGCTATTTAAAAACGCGGCTCGCCGTCATCGCGGTGGTTGAAATTTCTCGCAAATCGCGGGGTATGAATCAAATCATCGCAAATCGCGGCTGTTGAAAATCATCGCAAATCGCGGGCTGTTGAAAACCATCGCAAATAGCGGCTGCTGATTCCGTATACTACTGAAATTGTCGAACGGGAATTCTGTATTTGTTTTTTTTTTTTTTTAATGCGAGGTCAATCTATTGATTAAATATAAAAAAAATACATTACTAATCACTTATAAATGCGACAATTATCTTCTATAGTACCCGAAATATGTACCCTTCAATTTTGATCCTCCAAACCAAACAAAAACCCCCCCGACTTTCACATTTGTTCAATAGTTTCTGTTATAATTGCATCAAACTCCAAAGTTCTTCTACGTCATGTAATGAAATTGTGATTACGACCAAGCCGTCAAGTCAAAGTTATCCGTGCTGGTGAAGTTGTGTAATCACATTTTCTGCACAGAGTAGGGTCACGTGGGACCATTCTACCTTACAAGTATATCGCTTTTCAAAACTATCCGTAACCGTGATATTAGACATCGAGTATGTCAATTTACACAAATTTTGTGATATCAATTTTAAAATTATCGACAAAAAGAAAATAACGGAACTTCGACTAATCCTATCGAGGTTTATTTTTCTTTCGATCCTACTGGTCCTATGACATATTTTGTAATTTTTGTGAAAATTAAAAACATGCTCTAGAATGACGACTGATGCATGTTTTTAATTTTCACAAAAAAATACAAATATGTCATAGGACACTACCTACTTCGTATTACGTTTAGTTATCTACGTATACTGGATTATAAAACAGATTTTAAACAACAAACTGTAAGCCAAATTTTGTGACGGCCCTTAAAAATTTCGAAGATCTGAAATCTCTCTCTCTTTCTGTGTCTCTCCCTTCTCTCTCTCTCTCTCCACACATGTATTTTTTATCTCGGTCAAAAGTAATGTATTTCCTCATTCCCAATATTTTAACGGTACTATGTATTGTTGTTTTCATTGGAGTTTAATGGTTTTTTTTTAAAACAGTTCTTCGCCTGCTTGCATATAATATCAAGGTTCATCATGACTTAAAAATCACAAAAACGTTTACATCAAATAGAATTATCATGTATGCGATACTAGTATAAAGGTATAGAATTTCCTGGGCCCGGCACCCATAAAACTTGAGAATTTACTTAAGTCTGAGAAAATTCTCAAATTGCCGGCTTGCTTAGCCAATTCAGATTTCAGGATTAGCCAAACGTTGAGTAAAATTTTTTATACTTAAGTAATTCTTAAGTTTTATGGTGCTGGGCCCAGGTCTCCCTGACCATTATTCCACTTAAACAACTAACCGGACGTTTATGATACACTAAAGCTAATGTAATTTGAATTTGGGTTGCCGATACCTTTATCTACCCGACTTTAATTAATGATGATTTCAGTTAAAGTATTGTGCAACTGTGTACACACTTTTTTAAAAATAAGAGATTAAAAGTGGTACACGAATAATATACATGTATTAACAAAATTTCAAGGAAAAATCTGTTACCCGATTTCGTTATAACGAAACATAAACAATTCATTCACGCGGGTAAAAAACTTTTTACAACGTATTACAAAGTTTTTAACAAAGTTTTTACCATTACGATGCTTTATAAAAGTAAAATTCCCAGGTTTCAAAAATTAATTTTAACATTCTACAGGTTTTTGGAGGAATAGCAATCGTTGGGATAATTCTATTCATTCAAAACAAAAATGCATATGTAAAAAACTCTTATTATGATATTATCTTCAAAATGTGCCCAGGGAGAGACCACAGAGCGCCTCCCGAAAAAACAAAGTAAACCTTCGTTTGATAAAAATCGATTTTCAACCTCGATCAAACATGTACTGGTAACAAGCTATAGCTGATCAAAATTGAACACAAAGTCGTGTTATGATCTGATTTTTCATTATGCAAATTAATCTGGAATTATGATTCTGGTCATCGTCACTACCGCACAGGGGTTAAATAGTCTGACTGGTTGTTTTTTTTTTTTTTTAATAAAATATACAACACGATTTAAAACTTGTATATTACAATTAATAATAAAAATCAGATTGACAATAATATTAAATGTTATTACAGTCCACAGACTGCTCAACCCCTCTTTGAAAAGTGAGTCATGATTGCTGCAAATCACAACCCCAATACATACATATTCAAGAGATCAAAACTGATGAATTCCGTCAAATCATATATCAGGTGACACGGTGACACGAATATATGCAATGATTGGATGGAAGCACAATACTGTCTGCATAATCAAAAATGAATTTGGATGGAATTATGGCTGAAAGTATTGACAACGTCCCATAAGAAAGGACAACAGAATGATACATGGCATATTTATACGGACTTACTATTTACCAATTTTTGCGTGTATTTCCTTTCTAACAGTAAATCTATCTAAATCAATTACATGACTGGAAGTAAAAACCTATACCGAGACTTAAGTAACCGCGTCCGCATTTAAAGTACTAAATAGGATATATATATATATATATATATATATAATATATATATATATATATATATATATATATATATATATATATATGGCTATATATAAATGGATATATTGAATTCTGTGCAAACATATATCAGTCATTCAATGGCATTAATTTTATTGACTAAATTGTAATTTGTAAACAGTTAAATGACGTTTTATGTCCCTTGTTTGTGACTAAGTTAAATGTCGGGCGCGTCTAATAATCCAAAAAATACAATTTAATAATTGATTTCGAATCTGAAAATAAAACCATTTGAAAATTAATGCAAGCTATAGTTTTATACAGTTTTAGAATGAAATTTGTTCCATATAATCTTGTGTATATCTACATCCATCCTAACTCAGTAGCGCATTCTTCCAGAACGAGAAAACTATATACATGTATTTTGTCATAAAATTGGTAAAATATATATGTAGCATTAATATCCCCGATGTTTTAATTTAATAGATTCGATATCAATTTTTTTATTTAGCCGTATATTAAACACCACATTGAACTAAGATACAGTTCATGACTTGCGCGTATATCTGTGTACATAAGAAGCTGAGTTTTATCTCTTGACAGCGATTTTATGACCCCGTCGCTATGGATACCCCATTCACCCCAGGACTTGATGTTTTGATTCCCTTGTTATGTAAACTGCTTCGATTGTGTGGTCTTCAACGAGGAGCCATTATAACTGTAAGTTGTTCAAATAATGTGGAACTCTGATTAAAGAAGATGGATCTTCCGGGGGGGGGGGGCGGGGGTAGAATTTTTTTTTTTAACAAACACACCAGAATTTGGATCAGCCGTACTTTAAGATTATAGTCTTAATATTGGGAAAATATAGGGGCATACTAGCGTGACATCATATTTCGAATATAAAATTTGTGATACTGAGTTGCCTCTTTATTGTTGACCTACATCATGATTCATATCATATCATGGCAAAGGACCGTTGTTCATTTCTAATAAAGATGATTCTGAATAATGGTTTTAGATTAAAATAAAAAATACCCACTTGAATCTTTTATTGTTCAACATACTATGTATCTACGTCTGTTCGCACAATAGTTGCTAAAATATAAACTCGACAAAAAATAAACCTTACCCGACTTTATGAAAAGGAAAAAGTCTTAAAATCAGCGATAATTTACAGTCTAACAGGCTTTTTTGGGGGGGTGGGGGGGGGGGTGGGGTGACTATTTCTTACCGGTATGATGATGACATAAACTATGATAATCCAAATCTCACAAGGGAGTCATGATTGTTGCAAATCACGCCAATACATACATATTCAAGGATCATATCAGGTGACACGAAATATGCAATGACAGCATAATACTGCTTACACAATCAAATGATTGGGTGGAAGATGGTTGAAAGTATCGACTACGTATATAAATATCACTGACGTCGGAAGCAAAATGAATGTGGAGTGGTTTAACCAACTTAAAAACACACACACACACACACACACACACACACACACACAAACCAGACTATACCCCATTTTCAACACCTATGTCTATCTTTGCAAAAAAGGGGGGGGGGGGCTAAGCCCCCTATCCCCCGGTTCCGACGCCTATGTATATGGCTAAATGATATATTGAATTTATGCAAATATATTATACTTGATTAATTATTTTATTGTACTTAAATATATTTTTACGCTCTTTAAAATAAATTTAAAACCGTAAATGACGTTTAATGACCAAAAGATAAATAGAAACAATTAAAAATGCACAGTTTCCCTTGATTGTGACCGAGTTCAATTGTTGGCGCGTCTAATGATCCAAAAATACCCAAATTAAACAAAATTGATTTCGAATCTGAAAATAAAAACGTTTGAAATTAATGCATAGTGGCGTCGCAAGCAAATTGAAAGTGGGGGGGGGGGGGGGCTAAAACCAAATTAAAAACACACACACGCGAGAAAAGTTTTTTTGTCACCTATGCCGATCTTTGCCAAAAAAAGTGGGGGGGGGGGGGGGGCTTAGCCGCCCCTAGCCTCCGGCTCCCGACGCCTATGTAATGCATGCTATATATTTTAACAGTTTCAAAATAAAAATTTTGTTCGATAAACTGTGTATATCTACATCCACCCTAAACTCAGTAGCCGCATTTCTCCAAACGACAACTGTATACATGTTTTTTTGTTATAAAATTGGTAAAATATACATGTAGCATTGATATCCCCGATATTCTTTATAATAGATTCCATATTAATTTTTTTAATTTGCAATATATAATATATATTAACTAGACCAGTTCTTGACTTACTGCGTATTTCTGTGTAACATAGGAATGTGAATTTTATCTTGTTGAGGCGATTTATGACCCCGTCACTATGGATACCCTGTTCACCCAGGACTTGATGTTTTGTCCCCTGTTATGTAATTGCTTTGATCTGCGGTCGTCAACGAGGAGCCATTATAACTGGTAAGTTGGTCAAGAAAATGTTGACTCTGATTAACGAAGATGATGATTCTTGGGGGGGGGAATAGATTTTTTAAAAAACACACCAGATTTTTTGGATTAACCGTATACTTTAAAATTTAGTCTAAAGAACGCTAAGATGCTCACAGACCTAGCCCTTGTTTATTGCGAAAGCCCTTTTTTAATAGCTCTGAAAATTACATAGAGATATTATTTAGTTTAATAATTTTTGTTTTGATATTTTGTTTTATTTAAAGGTCTACATGGTAGTTCAGTGGGGCAAATGTCTTGAGTGAAAAACCACGTAGATCAACCGTAACAGTTACCCTTAATTAACTCTACGCTTAAACTTTATTTTCCATTTTTTTTTCAATTTGTCAATATATGTTGAGAATACAAATCATGAAAAAGCCAAAACTAAAAAAGTCAAAACTGATGGAGACGTCACAAAAAGGCTAAACTAAAATTTTGGCCTATGCTCGACACTTGAGGGTTCTTCATTGTGCCGACACCTATTGTGTGACACGGGGCCAATCGTCTCCGGCGAAGATTAAATCCATGATCCTCCTACATGCATTGCGGTATCTTATCCCCACAATAAACTCCAACGCCTCTCCTTGAAAATTCCTTGGATTTGTACCTTATAACTGTGTCTTTGGCCGGAATAAAGACGAGTCGCAATGTGGTGATTAAGAGGTCAAATTCAATCAATTCTGGAGGTTTATTAGTTTCAAAAATAAAACTGATGAGATTCGTTCAATCACACATCAGGTGACACGAAATATGCTACGGCATCATTATACTGCCCTGCACTATCAAAATGATTGGGTTGAAAGATGACTGAAAGAAATGACTATTATGGCGAAAAGGACTTAAAGGATTGTAACGCCCCTACCTCATTTGAACTACCGGTCGAATATGAAAGGAGTTTTTCATGCATTTTTAACGCGTATTCATCTTTACCAATATATTGCTTATGTATGCTATCAGTATATCTATTCTGAATCAGCTCGGGAGAAATTCTTTTCTGCAACTTGTTAAATAGATTTTTTTAAAACTTGGAAAATAAATTAAAAAAGTTTTCTTAGCAGAGAATCACGGAGAATTTTAGATTTTATTATTATTATTTCATTTTGTACTTAAAATTTTTACGTGTGTAATAAAATTTCACACAGATGCTACGTTTGTTTTATCGTTGTTTAACGTCCCACTTAAATTATCAAAAATGCATAACATGGAATCTATTTTCTGTCATACAAGATATTAATGCATATATCCTTTTTTAATTTTTAGTATTTTTTATGATTACCAAAATGTTTTTTTTTTTCGATATTCCCTCTGATAATGAAGGCATACAGTCCTTATATACACTCACATCATCTGAGTTATTCTTTTGACAGTGATTTTATGACGCTGTCGATAAGGTTCAAGTTCAAGTAAGGATACCCCGTTCACTCAGAATCGATATTTGTCCCTGTTATGTAATAGCTTTGGTCTGAGGTCTTTGATCGAGGAGCCATATTTGTAACTTGGTCAAATAATGTGGATTCTGTTTAAACGATAGTGGATCTTCGGGGGTCCTCGGGCTCAAGAGCAATAGAATTTTTTTTTTTTTCGAAAAGAAATATGTTAGACATGGATCAGTCGTTCTTTAAGATTTAAATATCAGAAAAAAATATTCTTGACTTACTCATGGAATCTATATTGAAGTTAAGAATCTTTTTTAAAACAATAATTGCCACAGTTTTCAGACTGAGTAGGGAAGTATAAAAATAATTAATTTAACCAAAACGGCTTTTTTTTTAAATTAACTGTCAGCGATCGTTTTCCTGATTAATATACTGCGAATATAGACTCGTCAGAAATACTTTAAAAGTTATAATTTTATCAAATATAAATCACAGAACTGCCATTTTGTATTTACCTCCTCCCAGTAAAGTAAAATTTTACAACATGACAGATACAATCTCAGCCGTTTACGGTTTGGATTGTGGGTATAGGTTCCAATCCTTTGAATTTTAATACCCTGAGATCATTTTTTGTCCAATTAAAGAACTCGTACTCCTTGGGTGAATAATCTACAGTTCAGTTTATCATAGTTTTAGTTTTGTTTACGGTGACATATCTTATTTTTTTCTCCGAGAATTAAATCAAGGTCATTTTGGTTTTTATAAATTAGATATTACATTGGGGATAAAGCAAAAAATTAATTTTGAAAACGGAAAATTCCATTCAAACACTCTCCCAGAGTAGCGAATATAAAAACATCAATTAAATGAGGTTGGTCTGGAATTATATCATTTAGTTTCAATAGTTTCTCTCTCAACTAACGATTATATATATATATATATATGACCCACAGAGCTTCATGAATGATTTGATACGATGATTGACAGACAAACCGCCCAAACTAAATTACGTATACAGGTAGGGGCGGGGTAAAATAATCACTGAGGGTAATACGGTAGACGAAAGGCGGGACTTCATGACTTCAGGTAATGAAGCCAAATCAAATATCATGTGCAGCGATAGCTTTATATATCGCTGTCATGTGTTAGAAGATTATTATTTTTATAATCAAAAAATAAGTAACATGTCTGCACGAGGGTCCCAACAGGTCAAAATATGACAATGACCATCGTATTCCGATATCGGTATTTCTCATTGCTCTATTTTTCTCAGCTTCGAAGCGGGTCGATGTTTGTATTGTAAGCGTTTTTTTTTTAAAGAATGAGACTCGCGTCACACTTATATTTGTGCGATAAAGCATTATTCTCAAAACGAACAGTTTTTTGATAAATATTTAGAAAAAACTAGGTTGCGTAACTAAAATAAATTCTTTCTGTTGCTAGTTGGGCGAAACTCCATTGCTAATGATTCGAGATACAGTGCTTCAGCATTGTAGCCAAACTTATGGTAGGTTACAGAAAATAAACGTACATTTGCTCCGTGATAACACGTTCACATTGATTATGATTTGAATAATTGTTTTTAAGTCAGTATAAAACATCATTTGATGTTTTGCTATCATTATACTAATTCAGAATGTTTAACTTATGCTGACAAAACATCGATAATACTTTAAAAGACCACGCTGGACTGGAAATTTTTTCCAAGTAATGTTAACAAAAAGTAAAGTAATGATAACCTAATTTTAATCATCGATATAATTTAAGTTGCTCACAAAGGCCGCGAACTGCGGCGATATAAATTTTTCCATGCAAACTGCCCAGCGATGATTTTTTTCCATCGCAAACATTGCCGCGATGATATTTTATCCATCGGCAAACTGCGGCGACCGCGTTGAGCTCCATAGCCTGATCGCGTATTCGCGGCGAATTTATTGAGCAAGATTTATATGACCACCGCGATGACGTGACTTTTGCGGAATCCGCGTGGCCCGTACTGTAACTTTACAACCCCTGACTACCCATGGTGATTCTCTTGTTACAAGTAATACTGTATATTTGTGTGTTTTTTGTGTATGTATAATCTGTGCAAATGATGATGGGTTAATTTCTTGTCTTTAATAGATCTCTACATCACAGCCAAGTATAAGTGTACTTACACAAGCAAAGACGGCTATGGTTACTCATTCCATATGGTCCATGTCTTGCTTGCGGCCGTCTCCGCCACTTCGACAGCATTTAGTTTGTAAAGAGGACCTTGTACGGAGTCCTCGTTTGGGCAGGAAACCTGTAAGAAGAAAGCCAGGTATGTAAAGTGGCTGTAATTGGCCAAAATTCTATGTTTCAAACAAAATTTTATGTTTTCCAGCAATTTTTTTTCTATATTTTCCAACGGTGTAGTTATTTTCTAAAAAGAAAACCTGTGTATAAAAAGACCCTTTATTTATTTATTTGTTGTTTTTGATAACACAAGATTAAAACAAATTTTACAAATATTAGAATAAGAGGTCACCTTTTTATGAGGAAAATTTCATGTCAAATGACTGTGTTTAAAAGAAATTATTGCCAAAAAAATATACAGGTCCTAAGTAAAGTTTCCCAGGTTTCAATAATTTGATAGTCTTTGTGATGTATAGATGTATCTCATTACCATAGACTCTTACTTACAATATTTCATTTTGATACATTGTTTATGTATGCTTAATTTTCTCTGTAACATCGTTAATCTTTATAAATGTACTTATATATGTATCGCCTTCCTTTACGGCAGTTCGGACGCATTCCCAGGATGAGTATGATTACAAGTACAAGTGGCGGCAATGTTAGTTTACATCCTAAATTGATGTTGTGTTCTGGATATTGTTGTCGGTTTTAATTTTGATTTACATGTAAACAGCCACAAAATATTACCAGTTTTAGCTGAATTTAAAAAGAAATCGGTCAGCCTGATAACATACCATCATCATTAATGTCTCTCTGAGACTCTTGAGTTTGTAGAGATTTATCTCAAAGAATTAGATGGGGCACCACAGATATTTTGACTTTATTAAAAAATTGTTTATAGAAATTTCAATTCTGTTAGAATGATTTTAGTAATGGAGTTGTCATGTTTTACACTCCTTATACATGTACCACTCTTAATCTGCACTTACCTATGATAACTTTTACATTTCTATAAAAATATCGGTGAAATTTGTATCCTCACCAGTAGTGGTATTTAACTTTTTGGTTTAATGCATATAAACCTTCTTTATTCATCCCTCCCCTTGTACTCCCAGGGGCATGGTTGTGGGAAATAAACATATTGTGGCTATTTACTATGTGTATATGATATGTGTTGATATGATTTATGTGTATAAGTATTTACATCCACTTTATAGCTATACTTCTTGTTTACAATGCATGATATTGTCCTTGGTTGACTTGACATATATTTTATATAATACAAAGAATGTTGATATGTTATGCAGCATAAAACTAAAGCATCTTCAGATAGATTCAGATTAACATCCATGTTAAATACAAACAGAATGCTGTTGTCTTTACCCCCATTAGTTTCAGACCAACACCCACATGTTTAAAAATGCAAATATATTGCTGATAGGCTTGCCACAACATCCATATTGTATAAAAATAGAATGCTGATGTGTTTACCACCCCTGCTCAATTTCCTAGAACATCCTGGTTATACAATACAATGCTGATATGTTTACCACCTCTGATAAGTTTCCTAGAACATCCTGGTTATACAAATACAATACTGATATATTTATTACCCTCTGATATAAGTTTCCTAGAACATCCTGATAATTTTTTTTTATTTTTATTTTTTATTTTCAGAATTTTTGCAATACAGTCGATACAAAAGTGTGAAAATAATTTCACTTCATTCATATTTAAACAAGTGTGAAAATATTATCATTTCATTCATATATAATATGCATACATATACATACACACACAAACACACATATGTTTACCACCCTCTGATATGTTTCCAAGAACATCCTGTTTATTTGCAAATAGAATGCTGATATGTTTACCAACCTCTGATCAGTTTCTTAGAAAATCCTGGACCTGGTTGCACAACACACTGTTAAATTTAACCTACAGTTAGTCCATTGCTTTAATGTTGGTTAATTAATGTTAAATTTAATTACCTGTTGTGCCACTGAGTCCTGATTATTTGCAAGTAGAAAGTTGATATTTATACCACTCAGTGATCAGTTTCAGAGATACCTCAACATTGTATAAAAATAGTTTATTGACATGTTTACCTCCCCTTGATCAGTTTCCTAGAGCTTCCACATTTTATACAAATAGAATGTTAATATGTTTAACTCCCCAGGATAAGTGTCTGAGTGAGGTACAAAGTCTATTCATACATACAGATAGAATGCTGATCTCCATGCATGTGGATAGATATTTAACTCACATGAACTGTTTCCTGTATTGTATGTGTACCATTTTAATTTAGAATGTATAAGTCGCTATATGTCACTTTGTGATGCATATTGTCTTCATTTGTCAATGTTGTGTTATATAAGTAATTTATGTTTGAAATGTCAATATCCATATAAAATGCATTCTGAGTCATATGTTTGTACCCTATAATTTGAGTACAGTAAAAATGAAATATTTGTTTAGCTGTCGGTGAACTGTATCAGTATGGTCTCAGTAAACATTATATCACATTTCATTATTACATTACATCAGTAAACTCTATAATTAAGGTGTCACTAGGCTACTTTACTCTGATGTGTAGATATGTCCAGTTGAACTCTTCACCACAACATGATATAGTTCAAGTATTGTCGTCTAAATTTTAAGCTATAACGAGAGGTTTAGGTAGTGTGTATACCATTTTTTCTCTTGTAAAATATTCAAAAATGTTTAAATGACATCACATTGTTTATGTTGAAGGAACACACTTTATATACATACATAGATATCACATACAACAAAACATCGTCTATGTGTTGAAAAACATACTGGTCAGCGACCAATTCTTGCCAAGTACCAATTCTCCTCGACTCATTTAATTTGGCCTGATATTTTCTGGTTTCTCACAGAAATAATTTTTCTTTTATTTTTGCAATCAGAATAGTGTCTTGTACAGGAAACACAAACAAAAACTGTGAAAGTGTGCATGTGTTTGCATGATCCATGCAAGTTAAAAACAGTTGGTGAGAATTGGTTGCTGATTAGTGTAGGTATCATATACAAGAAAATGCTGTGCATGGAAATACTGAGCATGTACATTTGTAGGGGGACACTATTCAGGAGATTATTTAGCAGTAATGAAAATTCAAATCTTATATAGGGAAGCATTTCCTATATTTAGGGAAACATTACTTATATGCAGGGAAACATTTTTGTATAGGGAAAAATTGTGTGAGCTGAGAAACTATTTGTCTAGAGAAACATATTTTGTTTTTTAAAAGGGAAACAATCTGAGTGAACAGAATCACAGTTTTTATGTAGGGGAAACCATGAGATGAAGATATTATTTAGGATAATTTTTTTTTTGTCAAAGCTATGATATCATGTCATAAATGTAGATAAGGAATGAATAATACTTTAAGTCTCTCTCTCTCTCTCTCTCTCTCTCTCTCTCTCTCTCTCTCTCTCTCTCTCTCTCTCTCTCTCTCTCTCTCTCTCTCTCTCTCTCTCTCATATATATATATATATATATAAATATACATACACTCTAACGCTGATTATCCGGACTGAATGGGAGACACATGAAAAGTAAAAAAAATCGGTCGTCTGGATGATCGAACATATTGCAAGGAGAGTCACCCTGGCTCAGTCGGTAGAGCGCACGACTCTGGATCATCAGGTCGTGAGTTTGAGTCCCACCGGCGGCAGGTTGGTTTCCTGTCTTTCGGATGAGACAGTAAAAACTGGAGGTCACGTGTCACAGTAGGTGTTGACACGTTAAAGAACCCTCACTGCTCAATGGCCGTAAGTGCCGAGCATAGGCCAAAAATTTGAAGCCTCTCACCGGCATTTGGTGACGTCTCCATATGAGTGAAATATTCTTGAGTGGGACGTTAAACAACAATAAACAAACAAACTATAGGGTGTATATGACTACTTTCAAACCATATAAGACATATGGTCATGATATCTAATATTGGAAACGTCAAGTTCGACATATAAAAGTTTGAATTATGAATTGTTTATAGATAGTGTTGAATAACAAAATAATTTGGGACTGTGTCAATAGTTCCAAATATCAAGAAATTTGACTCATAAAAGTTTGAATTATGAATTGTTTATAATTAGCATTGAATAACAAAATTATTTTGGACTGTGTCAATAGTTCAGAATATAAAGAAATTTGACTCATTGAAGTTATACTGTAATTTTTTACAACTCACAAAATAAGGTCTTTTGCTGCTTTTTTAAATCATGTATTTATTAATAAGTCAGAAATGTGAGACTGCACAATAATGTCTCTTGGAAACATAAGTGATTTATTGTATCATCTTCAGTGACCTAGGAATGGATTAATGAATACACTGCTGCATCTAGAATTACTGCTTGTTCTCTCTACCGCTGCACTCACTCTTACGCTCTCTCCCCTTTTTTTCGTGGGAAATTTGCACATCATATGTTGACAATTTTTATGATTATCTGATCTATATGTATTGTGTGTTTTTTTTGTTTTTTTTTTAATTTGTTTATTACTTTGTATGTATTTTAAATATATAGAGAAATTGATTTTTACTGTATAGACAATGAAAGTTTAATCATTATAGTAATTATTACTGTACAACATAAAATGATTCAGTCTCCATGATTGATCATTATAGTAATTATTACTATACCACTCTTGATGATTCAGTCTATAAACTCTATATGATTAATCATTTTGGTAATTATTACTTTACCACTCATGATGGTTCAGTGTATGTGATTAATCATTATAATAATTATTATTGTACCACTTACAGTTATTCAGTTTCATTGTAAACTGGAACATCTGAGTCTTAACTACTGAGTCAAGATGATTTATTTTGCATTTTCTGTCAGTTATGTAATTGATGTGTTTTATAATTCAGATGACCCTCGAACTATGGAGGAAGATGCTTTAATTCTGAAAGTGATAGAGGCATATTGTACTAGTGCTAAAACCAGACATACTGTTAACTCTTGTAAGTATAACAATTTATTTCATCCTGTCCCCCCTGCTTCAGTTCTCCCATTATAATATCTCTAATTTGTTTCAGTATTGTTTGTAAAATGAATCTGTGTTGTGCCAGCGCTTTGATTTAGATGTGTTGCTATTGAAGATGACAAGCTTCTTGATGAATTTGATTTTAAATTTGGTCTTGGAATTAAGAACTCTTTTATCGGTATTATTATTTTTAGAAGTACTTGTATGGTAACATTAGTGTTGCTATGTATAGAGGGTTTTCCCTTGACTTCAAGTTTTGACTCAGAGTTTTGATTTTCATGATTAATGGGTTTCACAAATCTGTAAGAGCTAGGTGTCACTTGGAATTCAAAAGGTTGCATGATTTTACTGTAATGGTGTGTAACAGCCAGGTGTAAACTTACCCAAGATGGATATTTTCTTACCTTATCCACCAGCTGTACTATGTAGTAAGCACCCACAAAAAATTGTACTGTTTACCTGGAAATTTTGGCCCCTGGTTATTTTCACCTTTGCCCTGGTTATTTTTGTCCCTGGTTATTTTTGCCTTCTTCCCCCTGAAAACATATTTGCCATGTCATAAATTATCCCTGAATTATAAAAGTCAAGAGGATAAAATATGTGTCCATTCTTCAGTTATGTAGTTTGAATTTTTCGCCTTCATTTGTAAACTTTTGTCCTCATCTAAAGACAAAAATGTCAAAATTAAACAGTGGTGAAAAATTCTAGGTATACAACATCTTGTACGATATTTACATTGTAGATCTGCATGTTATCAGACTGTGTTTATTATTACTACAGATACGTTGCATGCTCTTGATAGTTGATTGTTTGTGTAGTGGTCACATTAATTTAATTTGTAATGTTATTTGATATATTTTTTTTAATCATGTTTATGCTCGTATCTAATGTAACTGTGTCGATTGCTTTAATACAGATTGCGAACCATGTTGTGTTAACTGTTTATTTTTGTTGTCAAAAATGACATCATTGCAAATCAGATATTATCATAAACCATCCAGGTAATAAAATGAACTTTTGATTTTTAGGTCACCTGAGCCCTTGTCGTTAGTCCTTGCCATTATTATCTGTGAATACTTTTTAAAAACTACTTTGCCAATCATTTTCAAATTTTGTAAGATTTTGGAGATTCTTATTTTTTCTCGGCACTTTGTGTGGGGCAAAACTTTTAAAAGTAGCCCAATCTTTAAAAATCTTCTTCTTTGCCCCTGCACATAAATGAAAACATGGCTAGAAGGAGTATAAAGCCATCTACCAAAATTGTGAAATTGATAAACCCAGTCTCAATGGTTCATGTAAGTTTCATGTAAAGCATACATTTCTATGTCTTAAAGGTCACCTACACATTCCTTTGTATGCCCATCAAAGAATGTTTGATGATAACTCGATTTCACTTGATGTTTTTTTTTTTGACAGCTCATTTGAGATTTTAAAATAATTTTGTATAAAATATTGACATTTTTGTTGTACAAAATACATTTTCTCTGGTTGTTTGTACATGTGAATTGTTTTTCATTTAAAAATATCGCTCTTTTATGAAGGAAGTTAGTATAAAAGAACAAGGTGACATGTACAATAAAACGTAGGCCATCAGAGATAAATTATTTGTTTGATTTCCTTTCCCAAGGGTTTTAAAAGTTGGCTATTTGAAAAACAAAATATCTTTTCTCTAATTTTCTTTCTCTTTCAAAAATTAAATTGGGCAAAAGCTCAAGATTTTTCCTTAAGAAAATATAAGTGGGCAAAACTGCTTATAAATATTCAGAGTTCGGGCTTTTAGGTGAGTTGAACAATTTACACAAACCAACCCTTCCCCTCTGAATTATCAGCAACTGCAGATGGGAAAGGATGTGAAAGAGCTCATAAAAATAATAGATGATCAAGAGTTTTTGAAACAGTGGATATGCTGTGGTGACTTGATAAAAGATCTGTTTAATACGGCATCCAGAAAATAGCTGGTTGTCTGAAAAGGTTTTACTGTACATGTAATACCTGGGAATTTACATTATCGTTTAATTTTCATCATTTTCATCCTGACATGAAATGGCAATTTAAAATGGAATCGAAATTTTCAAGCTAAGTAATTAAAGCACTGAAATAAATGCCATCCCTGAGACTGTGGTGATTTCGGACAAAATTAATTAAAACAGGGCGAATATGTTGTAAAAGGGCGATAATTTCCAGGTATACAGTGTATCTTATAGATGCTCTTTCTCAGAATATCGTGTAGGGCCAAACCTTGATAAAACTAATAATTTTCGTTAGTACAATGTATTTGATAATTTGAACCTAATAACATTAAGATCTTATGATATAAATAACTAAAAAGTTTGTTATGTGACTTTGCCCTAATGGGCTTTATGTACATTATATAAAATCACGAGATGCCCTAGACACTGTTGTTCTTTTCGCCCAGTTTTGTCTTAATTGAGGATACAAGATTCATACAATGCAATGGAAGAATATCTTTTATTTACAAGAAACTTTTTATGACAGAAAAAACAATGAATGACTTTTTTATGAAATTCAGTGAAAGAGCACTTATAGAAGGTCTTGAACAATTTGTGTTTCTGTGTACATGTGTTTGATATGCTTGAAGCATGCTAGTATGGAAAACGCTGTAATCCTCTTTTTATTCTTAATACAAATAAATTCATCGAAAATTTTATCTGTACTTAAAAGAGGTTTATAGTGTTTTATTTCTTGTTGTGTTTTTTTATTATTATTACAAATTTGTCTTCATATGATATGTAACAAAAATGCATATTACATTTTTATAATATGTGGAATCTATAACTATTTATTTCTTTTAGAGATATTTTTTCACTAAGTATTAGTTTTGTATGTCAGATAACTCAGTTTGTGTTCTAGATTTGGTTAATTAATTGATTTTATCCTTGTTTCTTCTGAATGCTGCCTGGATCTCTTTTTTTTTCACAACTAACCAATTTAGTGGACTTGAAAAAATTGCGGCTAAGCGCAGATGGTACAGTAGAAGGTTATGGTGATGCACTTATCTCCCCTGAAATGGAGGAGTATC
The DNA here is from genome assembly GCA_030159075.1 of Atrina japonica. Classification (NCBI taxonomy): domain Eukaryota; kingdom Metazoa; phylum Mollusca; class Bivalvia; order Pterioida; family Pinnidae; genus Atrina; species Atrina japonica. Next base: position 342,088 of record BROG01000284.1, read on the forward strand.
ATTTCCTGCGTGGAAATCCAGGCATGATGGGAGGTTTTTGTTGTGCCACTTTTCCTTTAGCTAAAGGACTTGCAAAAACAATCAAAAGACTCTGATACAAACATGATCAAGTTTTATGCCCTTATTTTATTCATAAACATTTTAATAAATTTTGTGTCCTTATTTTGTTTCTACTGCAATAACTCTGCCAGATATGTGCAGTTTATGTGTCCATACACTGAGTGTATACACTCCACATATGTATCTGTTCACCTATTGTTTGTGTCAGCCGTTGTGTATCATCCAAGATTTGGTGATTTACAAGTAGGACTGGAAATATACAGACATTGAGAATTAAAATATTGAATTGTTTATACTACCTTGATTATTTTCTCAAACCAGTGTACATTTATTTCTGTATATATGAAAGTTTGAGTAGATTTAATTCTCTATTTTTATTTTGGAATTTTTCATTTGTTTTGCCAATTAATGGTACATGTATAATCATACTATATATTTTTTAAGTCCATGGAGCAAAATTTGTGACTGGGTCTTTCAGATTTGCTAATAACTTGAAAAGAAGTCTTCACTTATATTGATAAACTGTGTGTGTGTGTGTGTGTGTGTGTGTGTGTGTGTGTGTGTGTGTGTGTGTGTGTGTGTGTGTGTGTGTGTGTGTGTGTGTGTGTGCGCGCGCGCGCGCGTGCGTGCGTATGGGGGTGTGTGTATGGGTGGGTTTGTGTTTGAGAAAAGGAAATTCTCATATAAGATGACATCAGTACTACTGAAATTTAATGTCTAAATACCACCTCAAGCTATAAAACACTTTTCAAAAAATCTCGAGGTTGACAATTCTGGAGCGTAGATTTTAAAGATATAGGAAAGGTTTTTTAAAAAAATGGTGGTGGGAGTGGGGGGTATCAGTGAATTTGTTTGTTTGTATGTTATTGAAAACCCGGGAAATTACGGAATCAGCCATTTGGATCAGAATTGATGAATTTTAGAATGATTTAAAAAACAATCAATTTTATCTTTAAAGAATTGTTACATTCTTGTACATGTATATATCTCCTAGACATAGGGCATGTCATCACATGAACAGCCTAAACCATGCATATCATTTTTAGATGCTGTTACTGTGCATGTCTTCTGTTTGTATTACTTAATACATATGTCAAATCTTTTAGTGCATATAGTTGAGTTCACAGTTCAGATAGGTTATCGTGGTGAGGGATACCAAGGAGTTTGTTCTAATCACTGTTTGTTCTTATGTTTGGGATCCATTAAGATTTTGACTTCTTTACCTCTGAATTATTGCCACAAATCATTCTTGGGTACAAGGCATTGCACAGGATTATTTTTCCCTTTAAATGAAGATAGTGAGCAGGTTGTAGAAATAGTAAGGCAAATTTGCATAATATTCATCTTGAGAATTAATGGCCTTTTAATACCAGGTGTATATGGAGAGTTTCAATATGTACAAATGTTATTTTTATTATTAATTATCAGTATTTATATGAATGTACAAAGTCAATCTGATGAAAGTCTTGTATTAACTTAGTTGTAAGGTTTACATTAGTTCCAAAAATGGGCTTAAGTTGACATTAATGATATTGACTAGTCCATTTAAGTTAAGAGTTATCAAGAGATGAATTTTGTGGAAGCATTTGTCATTACAGACTTTGTTATATTCATCCTAAGTATACTTTTCCTACTGAAGAAAGGTAATTGATGTTTTGTAGCTATTGTGAAGGAAAAATTTACTCTGGTACGGCCCTTGCCAAACCCCAACCTTGCTCCAATAAATGAAAATCTGAAACAGGATGTTGGCACACAAGGTATTTGTATTATAGAGTATGTGATTGCCTGTTTATTATTAACTCTGATGTCAAACTTTCCACATTTTTGAGAGCTGTACTCTGTTGCACTTATTTTAGCATGTTCAAACCATTTCTTATTTGTAGGTCAGTCAATTGTTTGACATAATTATGATTTAGTTTTTTATCAAATTATTCTTTTTGACTCTGCTGTTAACAAATTCTCCCTCCAGTACCAATACTTGCTAAAGATATGGTTTTTGTAGAAGTTCAGCATGCATATCATTTTGAAGATATCTGAAGGGTAAGAGTAGGTAAAAGTATGAATTTCATGATCTTGTGGCAGGTGAAAATAGGTAAAATTATGCACTTTCTGACCCTATATCAGGTAAGAGTAGGTAAAGTTATACATATCCTGACCCTATGTCAGGTAAGAGTAGGTAAAACTGTACATTTCCTGACTCTATGTCAGGTAAGAGAAGGTAAAATTATACATTTCCTGACTCTATGTCAGGTAAGATCAGGTACAATTGTATATTTCCTTACCCTATGTCAGGTAAAAGTAGGTAAAATTGTACATATCCTGACCCTATATCAGGTAAGAGTAGGTAAAATTGTACATTTCCTGACCCTGTGTTGGGTAAGAGTACTGGTAGATAAAATTGTACATTTCATGACCCTATGCAATATATGGGTAGGTAAAATTATGCATTTCCTGACCCTTTTCCAGGTAAGAGTAGGTAGAATAGTTCATTTCCCCATCTTTTGTCAAGGGTTCTGTAGATGACTGATTAAACTCATTTGACCTGTTTGTCATATCAATTATATAATGGCATTCAATGTAAGTATGCATGTAAAAGAGTATGCAAAAATGTAGATACCATTAACTTGCTCACCCTAAAAAACAGTGGACCATTCTTAAGTTCATGGCATAGTTTAGTCCAAGTGTGTGTCAAAGGAATGTTTGGATATACATATAGTAAACTGTACATAAATGATAGCATTGTACATAAATGATAGCAAATACAAAAAACATTTACTTAATATGTACAATGATTTGTTTTGTAAAAATAAACTTTCTTATTTGAGATATTTCTAAGAATTGTTTTTAAAGTGGTGTAAAGATGAGATATTAAAGAACATTAGAGACTTTAGATAATTCAATTTACAGAATTTCTTATAGTCAGTACATGTATTGGAGGTGTAAGATCAGTTTATTCAAATTGATTTCCATTTTTCTCTTTTATTCCATTACCATTTTTATCAGTTGTATTACATGTATTTCATAGATTTTGTTGGGTATACCTATTTCTGTTGTATTTGTTTAGTTTTATAATTACACAATATTACATATGTCAGCTTTGCCAAAAGAATCTGTCAATGTGGTGAAACCGCTACCATCAGAAAATTCAACCAATCAGAGTATGAAGAGAGATGTTGGTATTCAAGGTATATTAAGCACATGTTTTGTCTTTTCAGAAGCTACCAAGACTTTTGCATCACCCTGTATGTTTAATTTGTCTACTACTCTAGTATCAGAAACACTCACACCCCTATCTACACATACACTCACACCTATTCCCCTACATACACACACTATTCATGTCCATCACTTGACACACAAACTCGCTATGCACATTCACACATCTTCTATTTACACATCCTGCTCTCAACACATGCTCTACCCTAATTACACACCATCTAATTACACATAAAAAACTACAACCTACACACATCCAACCCTCAACACACACTCCTCTACGTACAATCATTCTTGTACACCTACTTTTTACACAAAGATAGCTACAACCTACACACATCCATCCCTCAACACACACTCCTCTACGTACAATCATTCTTGTACACCTACTATTTACACAAAGATAAGCTACAACCTACACACATCCAGCCCTCAAAACACAGTCACTCTAAACACGCTCATCCTGCTACATGCCCTCTTTTTACACAAACATAGCTATAACCTACATACATCCAGTCCTCAACACACGATCCTCTACATACACTCATTCCTGTACACCTGCTTTTTACACCAAGATAGCTACAACTTATGCACATCCAGTCCTCAACACACACACACACATATACACTCACACCTGACCTACTTTTTACAACTGCATAGTTTTTACCTGCACACAGTAATTCCCTGCACACATCAGCCCTATATGCCCATGTACATACCCACTTAACATACATCAACACTTCTACTACCTGTTCACCTATTGCAAGTCTTGGTAGCAGCATCCATTCAGTGACCTTATTTTGAGTCTGCATGGACATTAGTAGCTAGTGTGATCTACATCATATTTGGAGTTATCATGATTACATTTTGTCCTAATACTTAATACTAAGACCTGTCCTGTATAATATCAAATTTTATAACTGTTTTATTGTTTGAATTAACATATTATACTGACTTAAAAAATTCAGGGGTCTTATGGGGAAAATATTTGATTGTAAATATAACTAGGTTTTACAGATTTTATCTTTAAGTGCATTAGCTCTTTTAACACCAACACCCCCACACACAAAGTCGATTTTTTTCTACTTTTACTACTTGTTTTTGATATACAAAAACAAATAAGAGCAATACACAAGCATAAATATCCTATATATTTTGTGAAAATAAGGTCATGTGCAATGTGGTATGCATATACAAATAGTAAACTAGTAAATTAATCATTTGCAAGTAAATAATGTCAGACTGGGTTTCTCAAGCATTTTTCACAAAATATATAAGAATTTAAGAATTTTTATGCCTGTATATATCTTTTTTTTTCTTATTGTGTGTGAACTTAAGTAGTAAAAAGTGAAAAAAAAATTGAAAAAAAAAACCACAGCAAATTCCTCCTTAACTTATTTTGGTAATACCCCTGCTTCAAAATAGAGGGGTATTGTGAAAACGAAAAAAAAAATGCAAATACACAAAAACACACTGTGTATTGACTACATTTGAAATGTATTTATAGTGAAAACATATATATATTGTATAATTGAAGTCATTGTTCTAAATTAAAAATAAATATACATTTTGAGAAAGCAAATCTTTGATTTGTGGTATATAATTTATAGCATGATGATTTGCTTGTTTTTCTGTTCATAATAAGCATGGTATTTTGTTTTTATACCAAATGAACATTGTTTCTGTGTTTAGAACAGTGTTCCCCTCCAGGTTTACATTTCTGTGTTTAGAACAGTGTTCCCCTCCAGGTTTACATTTCTGTGTTTAGAACAGTGTTTCCCTCCAGGTTTACATTTCTGTGTTTAGAACAGTGTTTCCCTCCAGGTTTACATTTCTGTGTTTAGAACAGTGTTTCCCTCCAGGTTTACATTTCTGTGTTTAGAACAGTGTTCCCCTCCAGGTTTACATTTCTGTGTTTAGAACAGTGTTTCCCTCCAGGTTTACATTTCTGTGTTTAGAACAGTGTTTCCCTCCAGGTTTACATTTGGGGGTACATCACACCACTAGTACTATATTTTTGGGATGTTCAATAAAATTTGACAATACCATCTTTCAAGAAAAATGAATTGATTAAAAGACCTGTGATACACATACTGTGGAATCTTGTTATCTCTAAGTTCACGGGACCACCCAGTTTTCTTCAATTTATCCGAAATTTGAGATAACCAAAATTTTCCACTTACATATATTCCATTCTTATAAACAACAAATAGACCTACACAGGGTAGTGCTTAATTCAAATTTGTTTTAAGCAATAGGGATCTTTAGAGTTAGCCTGGATTACTGTTATGATCCTGCATTTATTCGTGCCTTCTCGATTTTGTTCCTCACATGTTCTTCTGGTTTTCATATTTACCTTTGCAGCGTATGTAAAGTAAATGGAAATACTTTTATTTTAAGTGCATTAAATTTATTTTTGTATAACTAAACCCAAGAGACTCTAAAAACATACCACAGTGGGTTATTTAGTTGATTGCCAAATTACTGAAATGTATCAGGCAGAGAAAAATGTATGGACAGACCGGGAATCGAACACTTGCAGGGCGCTTTTACCAATTGTGCTATGGGGCTATCTATATATTTTCAAAACCGGAAATAACATTGAGGAACATTTTTTCCAGAATCACACAACTGGCGATAATAAAAGCAGGATTATATCAGTAATCTGGGCTAACTCGAAAGTTCCCCATTATTAATTACACTTTTACCTTGGCTCATTAACGGGAGTTGATTTTCCCATGTTTTGCAGGTAAACAAATAATTCTGTACAGTGATTTTTGTGTACAAAATGTAAACCTTCAATCACAGAGGGTATTTTCAAGATAACAAGTGACAATTCTATAATATTTTGATACTTTGGAGCAGAAATATACTTCAAGACAAGCGAAATTTTGAGATAAAAACTTTGAGATATCTGGAATAAAAGTAGTATAAACATATAGTAAAACAATCGAGATCTGACATTCGACTTTGACATAACGGAATTTTGACCTATCATATTTTGACTTTACGCGATTCCACTGTATATGTATAATAATTACATTATGTTGGACTATAACAGACAAAACATGTTATCTTAGGATTTTTTCTCTATCACATAAAGCAATGTCACCGTTCTGTTGACTTTCTATTTGTATTTTGATAAATAAGTAGCATTTTTTCATTTTTCCACTTCCATTACATTTTAATTTTTTCGCATTATGTTTATTGTCTGATAAGGGGAACACTGTTTATACATTGACTTTGATATTTTGTATGTTTATTTTCAGTATAAACGTTTGTTAAAACAATAATGCTCCTTGTTAGACTAAATTGTTTATTTTATGTAAATTTGTTGTAAATTAATTTAAGTTTTGATAATTTTTACAATTTTTTTTTTACCGTCACTTCAGTGTTGAGTAACTATCCTAGTTGGCACTAATTTTGAAATAAGACAAGAATAGTTTATCCCTGGAGGAAACTGGATAAGTCACATGTATTTATGTTGCAGTAGCATTTGCCATACTTTCCTGTCTTGATCCAGGAATCCATTTAACAATAAGTCACATGGTCCTATGAGTCATTTACAATTTATGACCCATTTTACACAAAACTAGGCTTTACAATTTACAAATCAGATCCTAACCTCACTTATGTAACTCAGGGTTCAGTGTTTTTGTTGTAAGTGCAACAATGCAGCCCTGTAAACATCTATGTTATCCTCATATACAATCAGGGTCATGTCAAACAACATACAGAGATAACTTAGGTCTTCATGGTTTAGGACAGGCTTGCTTAAAACGTCCTGTTTTGATTTGAAATTTATGAACTTGCAACTTTCTGATCAGATGTGCTCCAGGATTATAAACCTCCAGTGTTTTCACATTGCTAATGGTTGAATGGTTAGAACACTCTGCTCTAAATCATGATGGCTCTCACTGGATAGTGGCATAAAACCTATGAATTTGTTCAAGCTTGAGAATATTCTCTTCTTGGTCTGGTTAAACAATCAGATTTCAATATTAGCCAAAACTGAGAAATTTAAATATATTTAGACTTAATATTTCTTAGTTTTATGGTTTTGGTCCCTGTTGTCAGGGCAGGATTGAGCCTAATACTGGAATCCATGTTGATTACATAAGGAAGTATTCTCTATTACATTTTAAAGAATTTATTTACAGTAGAAATTGATATTCTATGAAATTAAAAGAATTGTATGTGTATATATATGTCTGTTGTTTTTTGTGATTTTTTGTGTGTGTGTTAATGTCATAATTTGCTTCTTTATTTAGAGTTGATTATTTCATGGTTATGACAATTTTAGTATTTATCAAGTTAGATTTTTATTTACTTTGCTGTCAGCATGCAGATTATGTTTGGTTTTGTTCTTAACATGAGAATGATATTTATTTCATTACATACTCATGAACTTATATTTTGATTCTGGTCCTGGTACCACTTAATTCAGTAAATGGTCAAGTTCATTTTTATTTTATAATTTTGACTGCCATTATCTAGTTGTTTGTAAACTTTTTGACTTGAAGAAACCCAACTACTATGGGTTTTTTTATTTACTTTAGGACATTTCGATAAAAAATAGTATATACTCAGAGTCTTTTAAGAGTTTTTTTTTAAATTTTCTGTAGTGAAATTTTCATTTCCCTCATACTTTACATTGATATGCTGTAAATATACAAAAACCTTCGGATTATAGTATAGATGTATGATTTAATCTCAAAATTATGAAATAGAGTTAAGTTTGAATATTTACTGAATTTGGTCGTACTGGGTCTTGTATTGTTATCAGCCTGTCTACATGTAGTGTATGTAAAACTGATGACTTGTTATGTATACTGAACACATGTAAACAGATTTAACTCCTTGAAAATTAAATTCTCTTCATTTATTTGATACATGATTTATTTACATTGGTTATTTTTGAATAATGATACTCTCAGAATGACCTGTTGATAAATTTTAAGAAATATATGCTAAGAACATGGCAGTCAAGCTGTATTTACGTAAGCTATGACCTTTCAGATAAACTCTTTCGCCATATCAAATGTACTTTGTAATTTGGTCCATTACGCGCTCGGACTATGTTAAAGTCTGCTGTTTTATGTGTTTTATATTTACTTTTAAAATGCAGGACGTGATTTTTGTTGAAAAGTGCATGTATTATGTAAAATATATGCTTTTCAATGCTATCTTAAATACCTGAAGAAAATCAGATGAATATATGAATAAATATATCGGGACACTAAAAGAAATTCTTTCCAATCTTTAATGTTATCCCGAATGCTGACATTGACAAAATCAAAACAATATAACTGTGAAAAGTATGGGTACCTCATGTTTTACAATTGTGCTGCCATGTCCGGTAGAGTTGGTCAATTCATCATCATATGTGTCAAGAATGATAAAGCCGAGAATGAGATGGGAATAGTTAAAAATGGGTTGAGATCACCAAATGTACTTGGCATGTGGACAATTTCAGAGATGAATGTTTTGTCTAATTTAGGTATGAAATGATGATGTACGAAAATAAATGCTAAGAGTAATAAGAATAGAATGTGTATTAAATGCAAATAGCACATGTTTATTGGACACTCGGTAATCTTCATAAAAATTTGCTGAAAGTTAATTTGCAACCCTCAAAGTAATGGCGGACAAACAATAACTGATATTACGGGTTACATTTGGCAAGATTGTTGCAATTTTACAAATGCATTTGTTATTGTAACCACCAGATGGTCTCTTTGGGATATATATGAGAGAAAATATTACACAACATGGGCATGTAAATCATTCACCTATGACAGCTCATGTCATTTTTACTGAAAAAAATATTATTCATTGCATTTAAAAAAAAAAAAAATTGCATCTCAAATTTCAAAGCATTAGAGTAGAAAAGAGCTGTACTATCTGATATGCTTTGAAAGATCCTGATGTTAACAATAACCCTTATGGAGAAAAAATGTTGTACCAGATATAATATTTTTTTTTAATATTCTTTAATACAATATGGATAAATTCAAATAATCAAATAACTAAATAAGTTCATGTGGAAATGAAATTTTGACTTTACACATGATTATCTCTGAAAAAAAAACCCACCGTCGATCAAGTTTGGAAAATATGTATTTTTTACAAAGCAAGCAAAATATAGAAAATAACCTTTTACCTCAATTCCCCCATAAAGGAAGTAGATATCACATTATCAAGACTTATTGTTTGTTGTGTTTTAGTGTTCTACAATGTGCTTGTTTGTGTTGATAGCTTGTTGCATGGATATTTTGATGTCTCCGTTATTCTTTAGTTTCATTTTGTCGTTTGTGTTGTATTCAGCCCTGCTGACAGGTCCACATGTTTTGATGCCGGAGGAGGAAAAGATTATAATAGATGATGGCGACCCATCAAATTTACAGGAAAAGTAAGCATAACTCTATTAACAATATCAATATTCAGTTTTGGTTTTTCTCCTACCCGATTATTTTGACTTTGAGAGTTTTTATTTGTGGAAGAATTTACATATGTAGCAACTCTTTGATTATTTGTTTTGATAAATACTTGCAATTTAATTTCTCTTGATGGTATTTTTAAAGAATATACTTGTATATATACAGTTTTAAACATGTTTTTCTTATTGTCATCTACCTGCTCTTCTATCTATAAATAAGAACTGTTAGGTCAATTCAACTAAAATGCCAAAGGATTCATTTGCAATTTTTTTCTCGGAATTCGTACTATCTTAACAAATCATTTTTGCTTCTCCTGGTAGCTGATTGGTTTAGCATTTTACATTCAGAAACACAAGCAATGATTTGCTTGGCCATATTCACAAGTGCCCCTGACTTCCTAATTTGGAACATTTCAGTACATTTTAGATTTAGATATATGCATTTTTAGCAAAACTGGGAAAATATAATTAAATTTTGGGGGGAAATGAGACTTATTTTCATAGGGAAAACACCCTCTATATGACTGTAACCCAAAATCACTGATGGTATAATTGCAATCCAAGATTGAACAAACCAGATATATTAAACCACAGCAAAATCTATGTTGTTTGTACATTGTCTGATACATGCTTATTTCTATTTTCAGAACTCTTGTAGACACTGTGTATTCTTTAAAAGACCAAGTTCGCGCCCTAGAGCAAGTGAGTTTTATGAGAAACCATTTTAGTATGATTTTTCAGATACGTTTGAATACAATATATATATACAGTGAACTCTCTTTACAACAACCATGTTTGTTCCCACATAGGATTGAAATTATGTCGAATTTGTCACTGTAATGAAATGGGGTGTGGTGGGCATTTTATAATTAACTCCCTTGAATATCATTTATGCATATAATTACATGTAAATAATTCAAACAGAAAGTCAGAGTGGTTCTTATGTTGTTTCATACTATTTTTACCCTTTTAATTGTCATATTTATGCAAGATAATCTTGTAAACATTGATGCACAGTTATTTTTTCGGTGTTGTCGTAAAAGGCATGGATCATGTCAAAATGGCCAAATGTAGCTGATTCTGAGTAAGATTCTTTATTGCTTAAATAAAAAGTGCAGAGATTGCTGATACAATTTAATTAAAAATGCCTTTCATGAATAAAATCTTACTAAAATGTTTACGGCTATTGCAAAAATTGAAGTAATTTAAAGATACGCCACTGTAACCACATTGGCCAGACATGTAGCCTAATGGAACTTGTCAACTACATGTATTTAGTTTTAATTTTTTCAGTTCAGTTCTAACAAAACTTCATTTATAAACATTAGGCCTACTGCAGTACAGGTAAGGCTAATCCTTGACACTTTCACTTATCAGTGCAGATCAGAGAACAGTTGATAGTGTACTTGTTTTATTAGCACAATTATTTTTACCTGTGATCTCAACCGTGAATAAAATCAAGACTGACATCAATAGAAGAATCAGCAAGTTCCTGGAATCTCATGTCGGAGTTGGATACCGAATATTCTGTTGTAATGAGTACTTTTCATGTACATGTACATTTGTTCCTGAGCAATTCTTGTCAGATACTGAATATTCCGTCATAATGAATTGTTGTTGTTCAGCGGGTTCACTGTATATATAGGATACAGGGGTTGCTCTGAAAGAAGTAATCTTAGCACAAACAAATCACCAATTACCACATGTTGTTGCCAATTTTAAGACTTTTGTATCAGATTCAAAGTCATCTGTCAAAGTAAGTTTGACAACTCTTGTTGTTTGTTGCCTATATATATAACCACACACATAGTTTGATAACTCTTGTTGTTTGTTGCCTATATATTTAACCACATACAAAGTTTGACAACTTTTGTTGTTTGTTGCCTATATATTTAAACACACACAAAGTTTGACAACTTTTGTTGTTTGTTGCCTATATATATAACCACACACATAGTTTGACAACTTTTGTTGTTTGTTGCCTATATATTTAACCACACACAAAGTTTGACAACTTTTGTTGTTTGTTGCCTATATATATAACCACACACATAGTTTGATAACTCTTGTTGTTTGTTGCCTATATAGTTAACCACACACAAAGTTTGACAACTTTTGTTGTTTGTTGCCTATATAGTTAACCACACACAAAGTTTGACAACTTTTGTTGTTTGTTGCCTATATATTTAACCACACACATGGTTTGACAACTTTTGTTGTTTGTTGCCTATATATTTAACCACACACATAGTTTGACAACTTTTGTTGTTTGTATATATATAACCACACACAAAGTTTGACAATTTTTGTTGTTTGTTGCCTATATATTTAACCACACACATAGTTTGACAACTCTTGTTGTTTGTTGCCTATATATATAACCACACACATAGTTTGACAACTTTTGTCGTTTGTTGCCTATATATATATAACCACACACAAAGTTTGACAACTTTTGTTGTTTGTTGCCTATATATATAACCACACACATAGTTTGAAAACTTTTGTTGTTTGTATATAACCACACACATAGTTTGACAACTTTTGTTGTTTGTATATATATAACCACACACAAAGTTTGACAATTTTTGTTGTTTGTTGCCTATATATTTAACCACACACAAAGTTTGACAATTTTTGTTGTTTGTTGCCTATATATATAACCACACACAAAGTTTGACAACTTTTGTTGTTTGTTGCCTATATATTTAACCACACACATAGTTTGAAAACTTTTGTTGTTTGTATATAACCACACACATAGTTTGACAACTTTTGTTGTTTGTATATATTTAATTGCACACTTACTTTAACAACTTGTAAAAATGTTTCTAAAATATTTTTTCTAGGAACAAAAACGTATGAAGAAAGACATGGAGGATGAACAGAAGGCAAGAAAGCGGTTAGAAAATAATATAAAAAAGGTGCTGAAAAACCGTACAGACTTAGTGTGGGAAGAAAATCTTACGTAGTCATGTGTGTGTGTGTCAACTCAATAGATACAATGTAACATGAAGTTCTTGAATGTAGACCTTAAATTGATGAATTGTCATTTCTGCATGTAGCATAGGTAATTAATATATTACAGAACACAAATTTATTGTTGGAAACTTGTTCAGTACAAGTTTATGTTTGTTGAGCTAGCATAATATGGATAAAATGGTTCAAAATTTAACCCAGGGACTAATAGTGTTACACTTGGGACCAGAACTGTTGTACTTTGTTGTTTAATATACATAATATATAAAATTGAAGACAGTCAAACCTTTCTTTGTAAAAGACTTCTCAATAAGGGAATCAGATAAAAGTTTGGAGCCACTTAATTCAGTTAATACTGAAATTTAACATACTTTTATGGTATATTTAGATGAAAATATACATTATGTGCAACTGGATATTTTTGTGGAATTGTAGATATGAAAACTATAGTGCATCTGAAGTAAACTTCAGAAATATTCAAACATAATTTGAGTAGATACACAAATATGGAATACCACTGTAGTTTTCCCCATCAATTACATTCAGAGGTTATACAAACAACTATATAGTATTACATTAAATGTTTGGCATCAGTATTGACTAAATTTGGTTGTGCTGGGCCAAGATCTTTAAGCAGAGAAAAGTCATTATGACAAGTAATTTTCAAGGAAAGTGATATATTTTAGGATATTCTCTTAACAGACAAGCAGTTTTTACAAACATTTTATCTTTATAGACAGGTGGTATTTATAAAGATATTACCTTATGGACAGGAGAGTATATATAGAGATACTATCTTTAGAAACAGGTGATCTCTATGGAGATATTATCTGATGGACAGGATTGTAGAGAGAGAGAGACTATCTTTACAAACAGGTGCTCTTTATGGAGCTATTTTATGGACAGGAGAGTATAGAGATACTATCTTTACAAACATGTGCTCTTTATGAAAATATCTTATGGACAGGAGAGTATATAGAGATGCAATCTTTACAAACAGGAGCTTTTTATGGTGATGTTATCTTTACAAACAGGAGCTCTTTATTGGCGATATTATCTTATGGATGGGAGGATATATAGATATGCTATCCTAACAAACAAACAAACAGGTGCTCTCTATAGAGATATTATCTTATGGACAGGAGAGTTGTATGTTATCTTTACAAACAGGAGCTCTTTATGGAGATATTATTTTATGGATGGGAGGATATATAAATATGCTATCTTTACAAATAGGAGCTTTTTTATTGAGATATTATCTTATGGACAGGAGAGTATATAGAGATGCTCTCTTTACAAACAGGAGCTTTTTTATTGAGATATTATCTTATGGACAGGAGGATATATAGATATTTTATCTTTACAAACTGGTGTTCTTTATGGAGATATTATCTTGTAGACAGGATGATATAAAGATTCTGATATAATGTTTTTACAAACAACCCTTTATGAAGATATTATCTTATATTCAGGATGATATATGAAGATGTTATCTTTATTAACACATGGGTCTTTTTAGACATAATGTTTTACAGAGTGGTAATTATTGTGTAGTTGTTTAATTTCACGAGAAGAAAATTTTGCGTTTTTCTGAGAGGAACTTATTCACAGGTATTATATTTTACGTAAGGGAAGTTACAAATTGTCTTTCTGATACTTAATACATGTAAGGTATTATATTCATGGGTATTTAATTTCATGGAATTTTCTATGACCACAAGTATATAGCGAAATTAATTCCCCATGAATAAAAGCAACTATACAGTATATAGATGGTCTCTCTCCCTCCCCCCGAGACATTATTTCTAAAGAAGGTTAGAATTATAGAATTGTTATCTTTATAGACTAATGTTATCTATAGAAATGGCCTTTATGGGGAAAGTGGTCTACATGTTACCCTAAATAGACGTGATAAAATGACAAAAACTAGATAAAAGACAAAATCTTTTTATTTGATTGTCTTTATAGAAGTGATGTCTTTTTAGGATGATGTTTATAGTAAGATGGTTGTTATAGAGACATTATCTTTGATAGATAGATATGCTATCTTCATAGACAAATTATCTTTAAAGACATGTAACTATACACAGAATGTTTAGAGATACTGTATATATAAAGCTGCTGATATAGAGATGTTGTCTTTATATACAGATGGTCCTATACAGATGTTTTTAAAGAGATTTTGATAGAGAGCTGCTGTCACAGACAGATGGTTGTTAAAGAGTTGGTCTAGACATGTTATCTTCATAGACGAATTATCTTTAAAGGCATGTAACTATACACAGATGGTATAGAGAATAGAGATACTGTCTAAAAGCTTTAGAGATGTTGTCTTTATAGATATGAAATCTTGATAGACAGGTGGGTGTCAGAGAGATGGTATATTTATAGACTGGTGGTCATTTTAGAGATATCTTTATAGACAGATCACAAGTGCAATTATAGGTTTTGATATATGATCTGTACAACAATAGGTTTTAATATATGATCTCCTGTACAATTATATGTTTTAATATATGATCTCCTGTACAACAATAGGTTTTAATTCATGATCACCTGTACAACGATTTGTTTTGATATATGATCTCCTGTACAACAATACCGGTAGGTTTTAATATATAATCACCTGTATAAGGATAGGTAATAGATATATATGATCCCTGTACAGGGATAGATAATAGATCTGTATGATCTCTTGTACAAGGATAGGTAATAGATCTATATATATGTTCACCTGGATAGGTAATAGATCTAGATGATCCCATGTACACGGATTGGTAATAGATCTATATGATCCCTGTACAGGGATAGATAATAGATCTCTATGATATCCTGTATAACATGTAAAAGGATATGCTTTAACATGTGATCTCGACTCCTGTCCAATGATAGGTTTTCTGCCTCACATACATAATGTCTATTATAAATAATCATATTGATGTATTATCCTCAATACTGACTGTACAATATTCCATTAGCCTGTTACAATACATGATCCCAGAGTCCACTCAAATCTGTTGTAGGCACATACAGCTTCTAGCTAGAGGATTTGTATTTATATATACTTTTATCAATACAAAATAATCATTTAACTGCATTTGAGTCATATGACCAATCATAATTAGTTTGTAGCTGTCAGTTTGTTACGCCAGAAGTTATGATACCAACATAACTCCCTGCTTATTTCCAGATATGTGAGGCTGAGAACATTTCCTTTACACCAGCATTATCAGATTTAGATGTTCCAGTGAAATACATTAATATTATGATGTTGTTATCTTCAAATTTTCCACCAACTTTTCTGTAGAACCACCTATAATTAGCTGGCGTATTTAAAGGCTGGCTGTCTTCTGATTATCAAAAATAAATGGGATTCTTTGTATTTATTAAGTTCATGTCATCATTTTGTTACTGACTATGTAAACGTTTTTTGGAACAATAAACCTAGATTTTATTTGATAGTAAAATATGAGATTTTCCATTGTTCAGGAGCCAGCACCATAAAACTTAAGAATTACTTAAGTCTAAAATTTTTACTCAACTTTGACTGATCCTGAAATCTGTATTCACAAGTTTTATGGTGCCAGTCTGAGGAGAGATAATTGGTATTTTTAGATCACCTTTGTGCTTCAGGTGACCTTTTGTCACCTGTAGCCTCACGTGCAGGCATGTGTCATGCTTCAACTTTTTAATATTGTTAATTTCTGCTTCAAAGCTGCTCAACCAATTCTGTTCAAATTTGGCATGAAGCATTGCTGGGTGAAAACAACAACATTATGAATTCCATGTCCTCAGCTTGAGGTTTTCTGTGGATGGGGTGTTGCAATGAACCATAAGGTTTTTGTTTATCTGTAATCATGTCTTACATATCATCCAATGTAATATGTTAGGCTGGTAGAATCCAGAATAATGATTTTATTATGTCCCCTTTTAACATCATATCATTTGGAAGGGTCCTTAGGTTATCAAAAAGCCCATGTCACTTGGATACATGTATATAGACCTTTCCATGATAACTGTGGATGGCAAAGTGATACAGATTCCCAGAAAATGACATCAAGAAACAATCAGTTACTGTGACGATGTAACCATTTTGACAGGTACTAGTATGATTTTGTTGTCAAAAGATACAGTTACTATGACAATGTTATTGTGATCACAATCTAATGCCTTACTACTGGTTAAGAAATTTTTTTCTTGGTTGAGCAGAATTTTCCTTTTGTACAGTTTACTTTAGGTCGTACATAGGAGTTTGGTGCATTATATTTAAGAAATATGTAAATATTGAGCCTGTTTTCTCAATTATGCGATAACTTTATTATATGTAGGTATAGCTGAAGTAAATTATATACTTGTAGGTTTAAGGTGTACTTATCAAACGTGTTAAAGTGAATTTCCTTCTGTTAGATGTAATACACTGTTAATTACAACATTGTGTTGTTTAGGATAAAGTTTAACACTTGTATGAAAATGTCAATTTCACAGTGCAGTGAAGGAGACATTGTTGTTGGTTGGGGTCAAATGCTATTCTTGAGGTGTTTATATATATTTATATATATATATATATATAAATATCCAAGCAGAACGACAAAAATAGATAAACACAAATGGAAGTTAGAGAATTTGACTTGGAAGTGTCACAGCAGTAATACTGTTTTGTTGAATGTGGCGGCTTTGTTTTCTTCCAGATAAACAGTTGCAATGTTATTGGGATAATAAAAAAATCTTTTGTAGAATTAATACTAGAAGCAGACTAAGATGTGTCTGTGTTGTGCATACTCTATGAGCACCAGTGGTTCGAATTTACTTATGAGTTGAAGATTAGTGCTTTCTGCCAATGAAAGGGGAATACATGGTATGTTTGTCTGGACTTGATGGGCATAAGGAATATTTTTTTGTTTTTATTGTATGTATTAATATGTCTGAAACTGATTGATGTGCACTTGTGAATATGAGTTCACCCTTTATACCACCCTGATCTTGTACACCCACATACCACCTTGTTCTTGTAATCATATGCCAAGAACAGCATTCTTAAATGTAGCCAAACACATGTACCAGGTACTTAATTTTCAGCCAGTACTTTGCCAAAGAAATGTTCAGCTTTAAGTAAGTTGTGTCTTTTATAGTTTTAATTACTGATATGAAGGTTGATATTAATGCAACCGACATTAGACTCATTCACATCACTAGAAAACATAAAGGCCCTATCTATTTATGTGTGATAAAGTCTCTACTGACACCTGGTAACAATTCCAGAATATGATGGCTGAAACCAAAGTCAGAAGATTGTTCATCTGTTGTAGTGTGCCACTTTCAACATTTTTCCAGTTACATGATGGCAGTCAGTTTGTAGGGTAGATGAGAAAACCTGTTTACAGTAAGACCACCAGCATTCCACAGGTAGTTTAAAACTTATCCACAGAATCCAGACATATTCCAGTGGGCTTAATCTCTTGCTGACTAGGGATGTGAAACTTCACTGGTTTAATGTGTAATGTGCTATAATAGCCACTCTGTCATGAAGTAACTGTAACCCCCCCCCCCTTCACCTTTTTTCCCCAAAACAAAACAAAAAATATAAAAGGTGGTTGATCTCCAAAATATTATCTTACAAATCAGGTACATTGTAACAGATGTTAAGAAATTCAAATTCATAAGTTTTGACCATATAATATTAATATTTGATTGGTTGATGATAATGCATTTTTCACATGTTCCATAGATATTTAATGTACAAATTTTGAATTCTGTGTTTAATGGTTGGCGCCAATTCATTTAAGTATCATTCACAATCAAACTTTTGTTACAAAGTTGGTATTCTTGATTGAAAGATTTACAAAATGTATAATTTTCAAATGTTGTGTTCCATGGTTGAATTCTTCAAATAGAAGATTTATTGACTAGTAATCTTTGAATGTGGTGTTAATGGTTGATTTTCATGAATGAATGATTTCCAGTGAATCAATATGTAAATGTTAGTACTGTATAACTGGCTTGTCAGTATCACTCATTTTCTTTTTGTAGAAATATTTACATATGGTTGTTAACTTGTATTACCGTTAATTCCTTATTTTTATTTTAGTGATATGAAAAAATATGCAGATTACGTGACCCATTTATTAGTGCTAAAATGACAAACATATATTTCTTTACATGTCAAGGTAGTGTATAAAAATTTGTCTCAAATTATTTAACTTATTTCATTCTATTATTGATATAGAATTTACAGAAATTGTTCAAAATCATCAATGTATCATTTAACAGGTGCTCTTTCATAGAATTACATAAAGTATCATTTCAATATTTTTTCGGTCAAAAAGTGTTTCTGTTTACTGAAAAGTATCATAAATTGTATTGTTTTAAAAATTATATCTACAATTAAGGCACATAAGGGTAGAAGAATTACCATCTTAGTGAGTTCCACTCTATAAAATCCATAAAAGAAAGTTAAATGAAAATACAGATTTTCTAATTATTTGTATTATGATGTATCTTTGTTCAACTCAAGTAAAAATAAATTTTTGTTGAAATTATGAGGAATGTAACTGTATCAACAGAGTTTGTCCTAACACACATGTAACTTCCAGTGCATGAAGGTTTGACAAGTCGTGTTGATTTGTTAGTCAAGTTCATTTACATGAAGACTAATTCCAGCAGTAAGATTTATAAAGAGTTGTATTCTCTTGTGTAATGTAAGAGATCATATAAGACACATACAGTAATAAAACTATGCACAAACATACATGTATATATACATTGATGTGTATATATATATATTTAGAAGTCCCATCTTTGAAATGCATAATATATCAAATTAATAATTTAGCCAGCCATGTGCAATATAGTAGATATATGTATAGGTGTCCCCAAAATAAACACATTTTGAATGAATACACATATTGTTGAAAGAAATCAGTTCATTGTTATATACTCAGTAAAGTCACATAAGATTCGAATTGTAAATTTTTTAGTGTAAAAACGTATGGTCACAGGTTTCATGGAAAAAAAACATTAAATCTCTTTGCAAAAATATTAGGGCAATGCTGAATCAGAAGCATCTTGTTAATGTACATTGTGAAATTTGCCTACAAGATGTTTGAAATGTAAAAAAGTTGCATAATTAAACATTTCTATAGACAATATCTTTGTAGCTGTATCTTGGAATATTTGATGTTGTATGTGAGGGATCCGTGTTATGTTGAAGAACCTCAGCATTATATGGTGCAATATTCAATTTATCATTGGCACTGTGAATACAAGTTTCTAGAAATGTGTCGGCCAAAAGTTTTTTCTTTTAAAATCTTGGCACTTGACTTAGAAAATAGGAATTAAAGTATTGACATGTATTTCTTTCCAGCTCCAGTTTTATGGAGTCATTTTTTCTGTACCACAGAAATTTCCTTTAACTTACCAACCCTCTGTAGTCACATTTGGACTCATCCATTTCAAAGTATGGTTAAGTCCATTGTTATGATTTAGGGGTATAATTTAGAATCCAAATTTCACAATAATTTTACAAGCAATATTGACTTGTTCACTCCTTAAATATGATAATTGACAATATTTTTTTATCAATTTGGGTGAATCTAAATGTGACCACAGGGGTTGATGTGTTAAATAAGCTCTGTCTGATTTGTTTCTTGTTGTTAGTTATACCAATTATAGTTCAACAAAACTGTTAAGTGAGTGACAATGGCAGGAAAGCAACACTGCTATTTTGATCAAACATTTTGTATCATTTAAACCCAACTACATGTAGAATTTTCAACAGATATTTTTTTTCAGATTTTTTGTACTTGTGTCTCAATATTCTGTTGTAGTATTGATGATGTATTTAATTATCATTAATATATTGTGATATCTGAAAGAATCAAAGAAGTAAATAAATGATGAAAATAACAAATACCTTGACTTTTTCCTCTCTGTTAAACTTAATGTGATGTGTTTACTGTTCTCCTTGCCAGCATGTCCAATTACCACACAATATCAAAATCTAACTTGAACATTCACATGGAGACATCAAGTATCTTCAAAATTTGGAAATGGTCACCATTTTGAAGACTTGTGGGGTTTAAAATTTTGGAAATGGTCACCATTTTTAATACTTTTGGGGTTTAAAATTTTGGAAATGGTCACCATTTTGAATACTTGTGGGGTTTAAACTTTTGGAAATGGTCACCATTTTTAATACTTGTGGGGTTTAAACTTTTGGAAATGGTCACCATTTTTAATACTTGTGGGGTTATCTTACATGTCATATCATCCTATACCCCAATGTATCATTTTGTGTTTAAATTGGACAATGATGAAAAAGTACATTTTTGAGCTGTCATTTTGAAAATATTGACACTAGATGTCACAACTAGACATGGCTGTCTAAATAATACTAAGTTTCATTACGTTCTATTTATCAGTTACAATATAACAGTGTGGGTAAGTTTTGTAACAGATGGACAGATCAACTGGTCACTATAGGATGTTAGACACTTACAAACTAATTTCTGATATATTGCGTAGAGGATCTAATGCAATCTGCTATGGGGTCATAAGCAGATGAACTCTCGTAGGTGTGTAACGTTCAACCAATGAAAATGTGACTTGCAACATTTTGAAAGTTTCTCAAACGACAAAGGGATGCAATTTACTTTAAAAAGAAGAAATCAATGGCTGATCTTAACTTTATAAAGAAACAAGCCAAACTTTATCAAGTAAAGAGAATCTTGTTACTGTATATGCCTGGAAATGTTCACTCGTAGTTACTTTCACCTTTTTAAGACAGAAAACATATTCACTCCATCTTAAATTTGCCCTAAATCACCATAATTTTGTGGGTAGCATGTATTTTCATACTTTTATTATCAGACAAAAATTAAACAAGAGCAAAAATTTCCAGGTATACAGTATTTGACAGAAACCAAAACGTAGCAGACAAATGGACAGTTCTTGCCATCCATCTTCACTCATCCAGAGGATTCCAAACAGCTAACTTTTGAAACGGGAACATACAGTTGCACTTCCATAGAATTTATTAGATTTCAATTCATTTGAGATTGCTGGTGGTTAAAATGATTTGGTTCTCAAACTCAAGAAGTAACTTGGTTGCTATTATTTTGTCTTTTTCTAGAGTTAATAACATTTTCTCTAGCTGTACTTTCTACACTTCAATATCACATGGTTCAAGCTGTAATGCCCTGAATACTGATCACTCAACTACCAAGTCCACATCAAAATATCTATTTTTTCCTAAAAAATGATGTCAAGGCTGTTTGCTTCCTGCTCTGAGGGGATGGTGGTGACTTCTTTTTAGTAGGTGATGGTTTCTTCTGAAATGAAAAATATATTGTACGGTAAGTTTAAAATAGTCTCACATATTTGAGTGTGCTGGGGATGGGGGGAACAAGAACAAAACAATAGCACAAGATGACTTTATACACCTGGACCCAAAGTCACCAAATTAACTCAATACTCTACTTCTATTTGATTATTTTGACTATACAGTTGTTTGTAAAACTTCAAGATTTTACAGAATAAGATTATTTTTTATCATTCACATAAAACATTTTAAGTCACATTTATGATTTTCCTGTAAAAATGAATAACTACACTGAGTGTGGTACTCAAGACTTTCAGTATGAATTGGAACAATTTTTAAAATTTCTGAAGTTTTCAAGTTCGTAATACTGTTAATCATTATTAACAATTGTAAGTAATCAATTTACAAATGTCCAGCTGCAGCATAAATGTTTTTGTGTTTTACCATAAAAAGTTGTACTCGAGTACTCAGTAAATTTGGTAAAATCAGGCCCTCATCTCTAAACTAATTGTATAAGGTCAATGATCTACATCATAATGCAGTACCGGCCTTTCTTGAAAGGGTTATCTCCCTTGTTCAGCAAAAGCAAGTGTCACTCATGGTGCTAAACTGCATATATATTGGTGGATTTGATTATGACATCACAATGTCTTTTACTGTTAAATTCCACCAACATCTATGTCTTTAGCCCCTGAAAGTGATGTCAATCTTGGCAACATGCTACAAAATGAAAAGATAACACATTTGGGAAAGGACAACTGTTAGTATACCATACATAATGAAATGGATGCCAACATGACATAATCCATCACATGAGATCTAGAACTACAGACTTGTGTGGTTAAATAGATTCACAATTTTGTCACAGAATATATGTAAAATTTGACAACTTTATTAAATCAAACATGTAAATGTTTGACAATTTTATAAAATCAAACATATAAAAGTATGACAGCATGATTATATTAAACATGTATTATTTACCTGTGGTGTCTGTTTGTGTTGTTTAGGTTCTTGTTTTGTTGGAGGTTCTATATCTGAAGCATCTGTTGATTCACTCTCCCATACTTTCTCTGTGACTGAAAAGTGTCAAATGTAAGAAACATAATTTGTACACATAAAACTGCAATATCTGTTGACTAGCACTCCCATATTTTCCAAATATCTGTTTAGTGATTCAATTTAAAAACTTCTACACAAGACTTTGATGTTGACAAATTTTAACTTCACTTTAAAATAGAGATTGAGAAATCGAAGCCAGATACTCTATGATGATAGTTCACATCCAGTATCAGTGGTCAACTTCTGCAATATCTTGTTCACCAACTCTTCACTGCACTGTGATAATCCAAACAAAACATGAGGTTCACATCACTTTGTTATATAGCTGGTTCATAAACAGCACATAACTGCATTGTGAGAACATCTTAAACTCGACTTCCATATATCTATATTAGTTCAGTCATGCCATCTCACTGGAATGTGAGAGTCAACAAAGAACAACAGAGACTCACTGTGACATAGAGCTTCTCGGACAAGATTTGAGTGAAATATATCACACTTTGTCAATCTGATAACATTACAAATATGGGAGAAATCTACTTACATACTGCATATGAAGTCAACTGTGCTGTGATATCTAGTTACAAATGGCATCTGAAGCTAAATGTGCAGTGATACCTAATTTACACACATGCATGCTTTAATTAAACTAGACTCTGTACTTATATAATAATGCTTTTGCATAAATTTTGTGATTAATGGCTCAGCCATTTTTGAGAAGATTTCATTGAAGACCTATCTTATTTTTACTTGACTGTTCTTAATTATCTCTCCTTTGAAGGAACTGTGATACTTCAACCAAGGTTGCTTTGTATAATGTTTGGTCAAAATTGGCACATTTTTCTGGAAGAGAGTCAAAAATGTAAAAAGTATACAACAACTTCTGTTCAAAAAAGCTCACTGAAGCCCAAGGCCCAGGGAAGCTAAAAAAAAACCACCAATACAAACCCATATAACCATCTTCATCCATGAAAGTTTTGGGTACTTGTTTCCTTCGTCTTATTCTTCTCTTTTTCCCTGGCTCTGGTGTATCCTTTACGAGTATATCTGGTGTCGCTTTTACAGGACTTTCCTCCTTCTCCGAGACATCTTGAGGTATTGGTGATTCGGGGGCTGGAGATGGTTCTCTGACTGGACTAGGTACTGGACTTTCATAATCCATCTCTAAAAGTACACAAAGTATCAAATATTTTAAAATTTAAATATGTGGAATTGATAACAATACATATGTATTTCGACAATGAACAAATTAATTAAACAGCTATTGTACAGAGTATCAATGGGGAAAATTTGATAAAATGAATATTTTCCTGACAGAACAAAACAATTGAAGTTGTACATGTAATGAGGCAAATCAAAAAGAAATAGTTTACTACCAGGTGTAAAATCATATGGCATGAATAGGGAGAGCAGGAAGAGATAAAAATTTGCCAAAGAAAATCAACAAAGGGGAATAACTCATGAAATTAGGGTTGTAAGTGCACAGTATTTTGTACATGGCATTCCATCTACCCATAATAAGTATCTACACCTAATAAAATGAACCTAGCAGACATTTTGAAAAAAAAATACTGGTCAACTGGACCAGTGAATTAAGGAATTTCACTGGTCAAAGATATTTATTTTTTTACTGGTCTGTATATATATTCAATTGAAATAAAATGAAAAAAATAATTTGTCATTTGGACCAGTTATCCAATAGATTTCACTGGACCTTTTGTAAAATTTACCGTTTTTTTTTGTAAGACCGATGAATTTCAAAAACTGACCTAGGTGAGAAAATGACAAGAAAATACTCTGGATAAAATATATACCCTCTTCACTACTGCTATCAAAGACATCTTTTATTCTTCTTCTTTTCTTTTTGGTATCATCTTCATCATCTGAAAAGAAGATATATTTTTGATTCATGAATTTCAATATGTTTCAAAATGTGGGAAATTAAATGCTTCTGAGGTCCCTATTGTTATAGATTACTGTTATAACTGAAATGACACTTACAATACATCTCTCAATGATAACTGCAGTCCTTTAACTTTGGAGAGTACACTGATAGAGATTTCCAGAATATGACGTCAAGTCAAATGGAAACTGTGACGATTTACAATCTTGTGGGTATCTGTATCATTCTGCAGCCAAAATTAAATGACTGCAGACATTATGAGAAGGTCTATATAATAGTGAGTGGTTATAGTCATAATGTGCTGAACTTGTCCAGGAGCTAGGCTTACAATATATGGTTTTTGAATGTGAATCTCAATTTTCAAATTATCATAAAATTCCTTGGATGTGGAGATGATCTAAAAATGAATGAAAATGAGAAAGTCTGAAAATATATAAAAAATTAATTTCCCCAAGGTGGAAAAATAATTTGTCTTGGGCTCTTCAATAAAGTGCAGCAAAAATTTAGACTGACTGAGTATTCCAGATGAGTGACAATGTATCTGATTTATTCCCAAGGTTGACGAGAAGTGTCCTTGGATCTATCTTATCCCATTTAAGTCATGGGACATGAAGCACACAGCAATATATTTGTGGTTTTAAAGATATAGCCAAGGTTAAAGTCCAAGGTCACAAGTCATGGTTCTGGCCATAAGGAATCTATATGTGAAATATCAAAGTCATGTCCCTTGCAGTTAAGAAGATATAGGCCAGGTTAAAGTTTTGTCTACCGATGCCGACGACGATGCATCGACGGACTTCATCCCAGAGAGAAAAATAGTTATTTTATACATTCTTTATCAAAAGTAAAATGATTCAATCAACATTAGCTGTCATTTATTTGCTTATTCTTAAAGGGACATAAGCAGTATTTGCCAAAATAAAATATTTAGATTTTTTGTACTTTTACTACTTCTGACTTGATGTAAAATAATAAATACCAGCTATCCACTGGCGTAAGAATTCTTATATTTCTATATATTTTACAAAAATAAGGTCAGGTCCAGTGTACTATTCTTATACAAATAGTAAGATTGAGTTAATCAATTGAATGTGGAAAAGTGCCAAACTTGGGGTTTGGCCAGCAATTTTCACAAAATATATAGGAATTTAAGAATTTTTAAGCCTGTGTATATCTCTTTTTTTCTTGTTGTACATAAAAATGGTTAGTAAAAATGGGGAAAATTGTTTAAAAAAAAAAACACAGTTAACGCCCCTTAAAAACTTTACCTGATGCAGTTCTTTTAGTGCTCTTTTTTCCACATGCTTTTTGTGTTCTGTTATCATAAAATAAGAAAAAAATGAACATAATTTCTAATATTATAATACTTTATTGTACTATTTTTCTGTATCATTTATGCACATAAAACTCAATTAGGTCAATTCAGGTCTTTGGTATCTCCAAACTGGAACTGAAAGTAAACCATTCCACTTAAGAAAAATGAAACGTGTTGCACTCCTTCCCTTATTTACCTCCTCATTACAGAGGGCAAGCTATGTAAATGTTTTGTATATCAATATGCGGACATAATTTCTGGTTCCTGAGTTCACATCAACAAAGAGTAATCTTAGATTACAAAATTTATCTCACACCAAGGCAACATATTTTACATCTCCCCAACTGATCTGAATTTAACCAATCATCTTAACCACAACAGTGAAAATAGACCAAGTCAAAAACAGGGCCATTAATGGGAAAATGCAAGACCAATCCAGCATGCACAAAGAATCATAAAACATGTCGTGCAAGTTTAGTTGATGTGTGTGCAATAGAAGCAGTTAAACCTGACCTAAACCAAACTTCTAAACCTGACACTGATGCTAGGGTGACAACATAAGTCCTAATTTAGAGGTGAGCTAAAAAGATACACATTTTTCTAAGTCAGCAGACTTTAACTTTATTGTTTGCCATTTCTATTTGTAATGCTCATGGTTGTGTGTAGAATAATAAGATAATTCTGACATATATAGCTTTCTGTCCACCGTAACAGTTTAAATTACGATTATAAAACATCCTGTTTACCACACAACCGAAAGATGCAGATACCTTAGCATTATTATTCTGATCACAAATCACTAGACAAAATGGTAGCTCACTGATGACCAGAAAATGACATATTGTTGTATACCAATGTCTTCTCAACAACTCTCAGAATATGCCCATTCCTTTTTCACACTGACAAGTCTTTTCAGGAAGACTTAAAGGCTGGGGTATGCATTTCCACAATCATATTTGAAAAACAACAAGGATATCTGTAACATTGTGATAACTACAAAACTTACTTTTGGGGCGGTGGAGACACTTTTGTTTCCACTGGAGACTTTTTCTCCACCTTTATTTCTTCTGATTTTACTGGGGCTTTTTTACCTGCAACAGTACAACAAAAAACATCTCAAAATGACAACAGGTGTCTTTGGAAACAATGGTAACTTCATCAAAACTCCTGAAAAGCTGATGAACAAAGATGGTGAGATAGTGATTTCTATACATATACATGTAAATTAAAATATTCCAATGTCTATGAGCAAAACAGTTATTAAAATGCTTAGATTTGTTTGGAAATAAAAGATCTGACGGAATGGATAATTAGAAATTATTATCTCATTTTAAGTTGACATACGTACTATAAGCATGGATCTTTTCAGTGGCGCAAGTGAGAGGGGATGGATTTTTCTATGCAAAACTTTTATGTGTAAATAAAGATGTATAGGGATAAATCAATTTTATTTCATAACAGTTCAATTTTCATGAATTTAAATATCTAGAGAATATTTGTCTAAGAGTTTTGTGTTTACAAATTTTTGTTCATGTATATAACAACAGTTTTACTATTAGAATGTCTCTACAAAATGTTTACTATGCACAATATTGTATGTGGCATCAATTACAAAATACAAATGAAAGGAGATCTTCATTGTAACATGACTAAAGAAGAACACAAGAGTATTATAAATACTGTAAGAAAAACATCTTGAATACATAATCAAATCAGGTGGTCGGGTCATCAATTTTTTTTATGTACATTCAATTATGGAGAAACTTATAAAATCTTTTTTTCATTTTTATTTGCTTAACAGACATGGTATCTTATTTGATTTGCAGTCATATGATCTATTTGTTTGTAAATTTCCTGACAAACACCATAGCTTAATAAAGGTCATGTCAAAGTATTGGGAGTAGAAATAATGGTCATTAGTCATGTAAGGCAGGTAGTCACTTAAATCAGGTCTCTAATATAGGAAAATGCTTTGGAAGAGTTTCATAAAGGTCCCATAATTCAGGAAGTCAGTGAAACAGTGGGTTGCATACGCGGGTTAGACTGTACATAGAATTACATTACCTGTATGATTTGCAAAAAAGTTCATTACACCACCCTTTTTAGTTGCTGGTTTTGACTGTAAATATAAGAAAATGACAAATCAGGTTGAAAAACACTTTTATGGTAAGTCATAGCTAATAAAGTAAACAAGAGATCCTAGAGGGATATTGGAGCCAACCATAGAATGTTCTATGTCTGATCTATGACAGACTATTCTTTTCTCTTATTTTGTGTCTCAACATTGAATTTGATTTGAACTTAAATCCATATTTCTATGAAATACTTAGTGAAACTGAACTTGAACTGAACATAATACATTTTAAGAGAGAATGGAATTCAACATGGTCAAAATCCAAGATGGCCGCCTGTCAGCCATGTTGGATTCCAATCTCTGTGAAAATATAATACCCACAATTAGACCTCAAGGGGAACCTTCATGTCAAATTTCAAGGAGATCCCTTCAGTCCTTTCTGAGAAATAGCAGTAACAAACTTCATTTGGTCAAAATCCAAGATAGCCGCCAGAATCTATATTTACCTTGAATTCTGTTTCTGTAGAAATAGCGTTTAAATGTTGTTCATGTGCAGAATTATCATTCAAATCAGATACTAAAAAGTCATTTTTTAAGTCAAAATCTGAGTTGAAAATATCTAAAACATCTTGG
Organism: Atrina japonica; assembly: GCA_030159075.1. NCBI lineage: Eukaryota > Metazoa > Mollusca > Bivalvia > Pterioida > Pinnidae > Atrina > Atrina japonica. The sequence goes on from BROG01000284.1 coordinate 371,085, forward strand.
GGGAATCTCAGATGCATAAGTGGCAGCCATTTTTCAAGGACTTTCATTCACTGATTTCAAAATAATAGCACTTTTATATTTATCATAACTTGCTTATTTTCGCTGGCATCCATTACATGTACATGCCATAACATAGACTAAAGTCTCATCTAACTCTCATTATAATAATGATTTCCAGTCATAAACTGAAAGTGGGAAAAACCCGAATTTAAAGTGAAGCCACTGAAGGAGAAATACAAGGCAGTTTACGACGTTCTCGTAATCAGCAGTTGTACTTCTACCGAGCGATCATGGACGTTATCGCGAGTAGTGAACAATAAATTTAGCGGGCGTTTTAGGAAACTATCATATTGAAAGGGTTAATGAGGGTCGAGATGAGTAAAATAAAACTTGTTTTTTGCTTTTGATCTACGGTAATTTTATGAATGGGTACCCGATTTGTATCCTTGTAACCCTATTTATGCTACCCATGGGGTAAAAAAAAGCATTGGGAACACAGGTCCTTATGCTTGAGGTAAATCAAATTTAAATACAATGTGTGGGACATTATTGTATGTCTTATATATCATCACATCTTACTTTTTGTTCTTCTTTGTCCTCTTTCTTTTCATTTTTACTTCTTTCTTTGTTTTCCTCTTTCTTTAACTCCGCTTTTTTCGCTGCATTAGCAAACATCCCCGCGATACCTGTTTTCTTCTGAGGTTTTGCTGCAGCAGACGAAACACCATGGCTGTTTGAAACTGTGGCAGAACCATTTACCTGAAGAACAAATGAATGATAATTATTTCATGTTTTCTTCTTAATTTTCTTGTGAGAGAATAAAACAAATTACACAAATTGTTTACCTTAAAATATTGTTTTGTTTTTGTTTAAATGGTGTCTTACACAACACAATAAAAAAATTTTCAATTATATGGTGGAAGCCAGTTTTTAAAGGGGGAGGAGAGAAATTGGGAACACACCACTGGTCTCCACAAATATACTGGCAAAAACAGTTTAAATTCTATCGGAGCTCAAACTGCTTGCAATGTCTTCAGGTAAAAGACTTCTTTAAGAGTTTTGTGCTCCAACCACTCTGCCAATGTGCTCTCACCACTTGGCCATGGTGCTCAAACCACTCAGCCACCATGCTCTTACCACTCAGTCACGGTGCTTTTACCACTTATCCACTGTGTTCTCACCACTTGGCCATGGTGCTCTTACCACTTGACCTTGGTGCTCAAACCACTCACCCAACATGCTCTTACTACGCAGTCACAGTGCTTTTACCACTCAGTCATGGTGCAATTACCACTCAGTCACAGTTCTTCTACCACTTAGCCACTGTGCTCTCACCACTTGCATATGTTTTGTTTTGTAATAAGAAATAAGGAAGATATTCATCAATACTTTTTAAGAAATTCTAAAATGTTATGTTGAAATTCTACCTTTTTTTCATGATCTGGTGGTGCCTGTTGCTGCTGCGTTGTCTGCAAAGTTTTCAATTCTGAATCTGATCGCAATTTTGCTTTAGAATATTTAATAGCACTATAGCTGAAAGACAAAATTATATATATATATAGGGACTATATTTTTGGTCGATGTTTTTAGTCATTTAAGTAGCAGGTAGGAAATTCCCTTTAATATTGCAATGTACATTTACTAAATGGTATATTTAATTAAGGAAGAAATATGAGGTTGGAAATAATCATTTCCGATCCTTTGGATTTCATAATATTTTGTGTGACCCTTTATATAAAGACCACCTGTCTATAAAGAGTATTTTTGTAATTCCCCTGAGCGGTCTTTATATACAAGTTAGACTGTATATACCAGTATTTTGTTCTTACTTTTTGATATTACATATTTCTTCTTTCTGAGTGTCATAATCTGCTGTAAATAATGTTCCTGAATCCTACAATAAAGAATTGTATAAAATAAAAAGGTTAAGCCAAAGCCAAGACATACTACCGTGCATCTGAAGATTTTTTACCATTTGTTAAAAAAAAGCAATATAATCGATCCTGTCTTGAGAGACCAGTGTCATGAGACCAATGTCATCAGAGACCAATGTCATCAGAGACAAATGTCATCAGAGACCAGTGTCATGAGAGACAAATGTCATGAGAGACCAGTGTCATGAGAGACCAGTGTCATGAGAGACCAGTGTCATGAGAGACAAATGTCATGAGAGACAAATGTCATCAGAGACCAGTGTCATGAGAGACCAGTGTCATGAGAGACAAATGTCATCAGAGACCAGTGTCATGAGAGACCAGTGTCATGAGAGACAAATGTCATGAGAGACCAGTATCATGAGAGACCAGTGTCATGAGAGACAAATGTCATGAGAGACCAGTGTCATGAGAGACCAGTGTCATGAGAGACAAATGTCATCAGAGACCAGTGTCATGAGACCAGTCTCATGAGACAAATGTTATGAGAGACAAATTTCATCAGAGACAAATGTCATCAGAGACAAATGTCATGAGACCAATGTCATGAGAGACCAATGCCATGAGAACAGTGTCATGAGAGACAAATGTCATGAGAGACCAGTGTCATAAGAGACTAGTGTCATGAGAGACCACCAGTTAGGACAAAGCAATATCTCTGGAGGTTGGTGAGTAGCTTACTTCTACTTAACTCATTCATCCCTAAAGACATATTGGGACTGACCCAAGTCATTGATTTACAGAAAAGTCCATAGTTTTGTGGGGTTGATGGCTACCTGAACTTGAATGTATATCGTAGTATTTGCATTTCTTAGTATGGAAAAAGTATACTTTCCTTGCAATAAACAGCAAATAGGTTTGATAAACATCTTTTGAAAAACCCGAAACTCAAATACTGTGCCTTCCTTGGCACTCAGCATCTTATTTATATTTGTGATATCATATTAACGACCAGTAAATAAATCACGGGTCATCTTGTACAGATTGATAAGTGATGATTTACTGTGTGGTGTGACTACTCAAAGACCTTACTACATGTGGTATCTTGAACAGATGTACAATAGACAGTGATACAATCATGACATAACTTTTAACTACAAATCCCATGAGACTGGGTTTCTTTCAATTATTTTGACTATATGAGATAATAACTAGTATTTTTACATTTTCTGTACACTTAATGTCAATCGTATTACATAAATACTTTTGCAATATGTACTTTGTAAAATATAGCCACAATGTGAAAACATCAACTCCAATAACAACAAACCTGAACTTTAGACTTCTGGACACTGTATATATGAGAACTTGTGATCACAGATAACGTTGATTTGAAAGTTTCTAACTTTTCTTCAGGTACTACGGCACATTTATGTTTCTGCAATGTACAAAATGATCATTGTTTAAATCTTTAAAAAAATGCTGGTATGAAAATGTATATAGTAATAGCATGTAGTAATGCATACATGTATAATAACAAACCAATGAAAACTGCATTGAGAATAGAAAATATACAATTTCTTGTAAAACAAAATAACACCAGTTTACATAGATCCAAAATCAGTTCTAAGTAAAATAACTAGGAGTGAAACGGTTCACCGCGGCAGTGATCCAACCAGGATTGAATGATCCAGGGTTGTTATGTCCCCTTGTTCATATTTTTATGGTGACATTTTTTCATAACCATGGGACGTTATAAAAATTGTAAAAAAAATCACATGTTGATAACCAAAGTAGCAATTTTAATCAACATTATAATTAATGCATGTTTTGCATCAGAAAGTAGGCACTTTTCATTCTCACAATGACAAACTTTTCTCGGGATCCTAACCGTTTTTTCGCCACTTTAACCAGATTGTCTTGTTCAGACAATGAAATTACAGCCTTTTTGTGGCTATCTGACTTTGCATGTCTATCAAGAGTACTTGTTCTAAAGCTGTGAATGCATTTGATTGCTTAGCATCGATGCAAAGTTGGCACTAGGCCAAACTTTCTGCCCTGATTTCAAACTATTTTTTTGGTGGTAAAATCAGGGGCAGAAATCCTCCCATATACTTTTTCATAGCAAGATGCTGTGACATTTTAACAGCAGTTTAGAGATCATTTTAACCATACATTTCTTATTGCTGATGTCTGATATTTGTTGATATGCTTACTTATAAATCCATCGTCATTAAGTTATGACATTACATAATTCCATATCAATGAGACATTTATTCTAGCTAACCATCGTTTTTTGTATTCATGTCTGTCTCCATTTTGAACATAAGAAAATCTAAAATGTTTGCTGATTGGATAATCATAAATGCATATTCATTTCCATTTCATTAGTCCCGTAGATCTACAAAATGTATCTCAGCTGCTGGCATACGTGCTGCCGCCATGTTTCAAAACATGTTGTTAAACATTCGGCACACCTCAGGAATTGTGTCTTTGAACATGAAAAACTTAAAACATTAAAAAGGGACAATAACTGATTTCCGAAAGTCAAAACAATATAAAAACTGAAACCAGTTTGGGGTTGATGTAATTCTGGAAACTACTGTCAACGCGTCGAGCTGTCCCAGTGGCTCATATATTATGGGGACATTTAGCATTTTGAAGCGTCAATGTCGATCTGGTTGGATCACTGCCGCGGTATCCATGCACAGCAGTATTTTTCATCAGTTTGGTACATGGTACAAAATCTCCATTTTCGGTTTGGTTAATTTTTGGCCGGGATCTGTGTTCAATAAAAAAGTTGTGATCATCATGTATTTAAGTAAAGCACAAATGTATACACGTTACAAATGGTGGACTCAAACAATAATATACCGGTAGGCTTAAAGCTAAAAGAACCATCCGCAAAATTCTGTTCACCAGTTTGGAAACATTTTGGGTTCACAGTTTCACAAAGTAGTCAAAGTTTAGTCGGCTCACAGAAACAATTTGCAAAACATGTTATTTGGACGTAAGCTATAAGGCTGGGAATACCAGTAACATGTCCACCCATTTAAAGAGAAAGCACGGAATTGATATATTTGCCCAACCAAAATCTGAATTGGTAATTGGTGATATTGTGGTTAGTAACACTAACACACCATCGTCTAAAACTAAAAACTACAGCAATGTCCAGTCAATTACGACTACATGAGATGACTTGTATTAAGTTTTGATCTTGTTATAAAATGCATTTTATATAATGTGTTATTTACTGTTGAAAGTTCATAAACCTTCATTTTCTTTAACCTCATTTATTGCACACTGACATTTAAAGCATCAATCATATTTTCATTTCCATTCATACGGGATCTTCTTACTATAGTGCCAGAAGCCCTATAGTGATAGCTCTGTCAGTCAATTAAATCCAGTCAATTTCATTTCTAGGTTTGTTTTTGTCATTAAGTTTATATGCCAAAATCTGAATAAAAAAAGAAAAACACCATGAAATGTATTTCTTTGAATAAACTTCCTGCAAAATGTACTGTATCGAAAATAACTGCATCATGACAAAATTATAAAATATGTATCGTATTGTGAAGGAAGTATATCATTTCACCCCTAAAAATAACCCTAGTTTCCAAAGGTCCAAAACCAGTTAAAAGTAAAATAACACCGGTTTCCATAGGCCCAGTTTCCAAAGGTCCAAAACCAGTTAAAAGTAAAATAACCCCAGTTTCCAAAGGTCCAAAACCAGTTAAAAGTGAAATAACCCCAGTTTCCAAAGGTCCAAAACTAGTTAAAAGTAAAATAACCCCAGTTTCCAAAGGTCCAAAACTAGTTAAAAGTAAAATAACCCCAGTTTCCAAAGGTCCAAAACTAGTTAAAAGTAAAATAATCCCTGTTTCCAAAGGTCCAAAACCAGTTAAAAGTAAAATAATCCCAGTTTCCATAGGTCCAAAACCATTTATAAGTTAAATCATCTGTTTCCATAGGTCCAAATCCAATATTAATAAGTAAAATAACCCCAGTTTACATGGCTGAAACTGCAATTACTAATCTAGCAAGTTAGAATTTTCATCCCATGACTATTTTGATTATACTTTTTAGATGTGGGCTAAAAATAGACTGTTTTGAACTGTAAACAGCATTTAATAGGCATGCTATAAAACATGTGGTGCAAACTAAAATACAATGGTGATATAAGGCCTGTTTGATTAGTAACAACAAAATTCTTCTGAAACTTTTACCAATCAAGTAAATCTCAAGACTTGTGAACTACATTCCACATTTCTGACACTTATTAAAGTTTGCACTTGCAGACATTCTCGCTCATGCTCATGCTGCCTATATGCACAGAAACAAAAGAGCTGTGACAAAACAGAGTTCCGGTGTACTTGATTGCAAATTCTACAGATTGTCGAAATTCCCCTAAACCAAGAATATCCATAGACAGCCATGTTGGCATGAGTGTTATCATACAACTCAAGTGTTCTTTTTGGAAGGTGAAGCAATGTATGTAGCAGAAATCCTTCACTTAAACTGAAGATGCTTTTACCTGGCTTCCATCTAATGATTTTGATAAACCCGCAACAAAATAAACCACAGAAATATCATCATTGTCCTTTTTGTTCCGTTGATCTTGCACAAAGGTGAAAAGCATCCTGGAAACAGACAAAATTAATTTTCAATCAATGTTTTACTGTAAATGAAAAAGGCCGTCACACTCTGTAAACTTACATAAGCTTTCATCATTTACCAGATAAGTACAATAAAATGTATACAATAATCAAAACCTTCAAGAAAATAACATTTACATGTACCATAATAAACATTTTAGTGTGAACTCACAGACAGCTTTGAATTTCTTAAATTTGTGCTTTTTATGTGTTTAACAAAGGATATGTTCAATTTGTGGTTCAAATTGATTGAAATTTCTAAGGAAAATTCATTTATACAACTTTTGTTTTACCTCAGATTCAACATTCTTTTTTATCATGCAATGGCAGCCTATTTTTAGCTGTTGAAGAGAAAACCCAGGAAAAAAACCTTCTGCAAGTAAACTAGTAAAGTTCTCTAAATAACTGGCTTCAAATGCAGCAAAACTTGCCATTGATATTGGTAGTTTTATAAACATGATCATATAATTATAAATCAGAGTTATTGACAATCTACATGTACATCTATTATACTGCCAGTGTAACTTACTGCTTTGCTTGATTCACATGAACTTTCAAATTTACACTTAACCATTTGTATGTCACCTGGAAAGAAAATATACACATTGTACCAGTATGTAAAATATATCATAATTCAAATACAGTAATAAAGATAAAATATGTACATGTATGTAGGAAAAAGTTTTCTAAATCCATCACAAGCTCACTGTGTACGTATAGATATAGTTGTGGGCCAGACTATGACTCGTTGTTCACAAAGTTGGGATATCTATTCACACAACCATAAAGCACAAGCTCTGGAAATCTAGATGTCAGTTAAAATCACCAGACTGTGGTGATGATGGATAGTCTAATTGATATGGGCCTCGACTGTGGTGATGATGGGTAGTCTTACTGACATGGGCCTCGACTGTGGTGATGATGGGTAGTCTTACTGACATGGGCCTCGACTGTGGTGATGATGGGTAGTCTTACTGATATGGACCTCAACTGTGGTGATGATGGGTAGTCTTACCAACATGGGCATCGACTGTGGTGATGATGGGTAGTATTACTGACATGGGCCTCGACTGTGGTGATGATGGGTAGTCTTACTGACATGGGCCTCGACTGTGGTGATGATGGGTAGTCTTACTGATATGGACCTCGACTGTGGTGATGATGGGTAGTCTTACCAACATGGGCATCGACTGTGGTGATGATGGGTAGTATTACTGACATGAGCCTCGACTGTGGTGATGATGGGTAGTCTTACTGACGTGGGCCTCGATTGTGGTGATGATGGGTAGTCTTACTGACATGGGCCTCGACTGTGGTGATGATGGGTAGTCTAACTGATACGGACCTCAACTGTGGTGATGATGGGTAGTCTTACTGACATGGGCCTCGATTCTGGTGATGATGGGTAGTCTTACTGACATAGGCCTCGACTGTGGTGATGATGGGTAGTGTTACTGACATGGGCCTCCAATAGTGAATGATGTGTTGGACTATATATATGACAATTTATTATGGACTTTTACAGAGAGTGATATATAACATAATGTCAATCCAGATGTTGAATCAAGGAGTTGGAAACAGGATTGTATTATAAACATTTATGATATTCACAAAGGTTATACTTTATATGGATCAGATATACAATTTTTTATAATCACACCAAATTTCAAGTATTTAAAAAGAAAAGAGTGTGATAGTGCTTTCAGATATTTTTCTCCGGCATCATTTGACATAATTCAAAGGAAGATTTTACTGGTAGGATTTTAAGCCTGGACATGCAGAGAGGCACCCAATGATCATATAATGTCTCAATATATCATTTCATACTTTGTTTGGGTCACAATTACTTATTCTTATAATCATGCCAAGTTTCAAGTAAAAAGAATAAAGCTGAATTGTGCTTTCTGTCATCAATGCAGGGGTTCCACATTCTCCAAGTCCGAAGTCCAGGACTTGGTTAATTTGGGTTCAGACTTGGCATTTAGAAATACCTGAAGTCTGAAGGACTTGCCTCATCTGCATTCATTTAATTTGCTTATACACTTACTACTCTTGGAAGGGAGATAACTCATAGATAATTCTCGCGGGGCAATTCAAGACCTAATCACCAACATGGCACAATACACGATGCTTTGACAGTCACAACACACCTGGAGGTGTCAATGAACGTCCCGGGTAGTAATTAGGCACTCAGATGTGCTTTATGGCAGGGTGTTTTTACAACCAGGAACTAACAATCATCACTGACTGATTGATGTTTTGTTTTCGATCATCAATTAATGACCAAAGTTTCCGGTGATGATTACTTAATCGGTGAAATCCTAAGACTAAAAAGAAAAAAATTCAGAAAGGACACACTTTGTGACAAGGTATCTTTACAAACAGGAGCATTTAAATATCATCGCTGAATGATTGATGATTTGTTTTCTCATATTCTGGAATGCTGTAACTAATCGAACATCACTTGATTGGCAAGTCAACATCTCAATCCAAAGAGTAAAATTGCCGGCGCTCATAGCATTGGATTATGTCTAATAAATTGATAATTAAATAAAATTAAAATATCTACATCTTTCTGTACATTGTATATTCTTACACCTCTGACCTGTGTGACTTACTAACACAGACTACTGACTTTGAGCACATTTTGGACATTTGTTTCAGTTTTAATAATGTGTCGTATCCTCGATGTACATGTATAATTCAATTACATAATAAATTAATTTAAATTATTTAAAACATTGGATTATTTCCTTGTTATTTTATTTTTCTTTATTTACATGTTATACATGTATTAGCTACAGGGATTTTCTATGACTATTTTTGGTATGGTTACAGGACCCTTCCCAATGCAAAATGGCTTGTATTTTCCCCAAAAGATGCAAAAATTCCCAATTTGGAATTTTTTTTAAAAATGTATATTTTCGAATTTTCCAGACGCTGGAGTTAGGAAAACCCCTTTAGTAAATTAAATACAATATACATTTAATTACTAAATGAAATATCTAACCATGGAAGAAATATGTAGTTGGAAACAATGAAAGTCATTTCCGATACCTTGGATTTCATATCTCATGTGACCCTTTATATAAAGACCACCTGTCTTTATATACAAGTTTGACTGTATATACAGAATTATGATAAGTGCATCTTGCATAACTCTGTGTAAAAGAACAGGTAGGCCATCTGTCGTAATATACAAATGGGCATCTATAAAAATATTGCAATGTACTGGTACACTCATGGTATTAATATCCCAAACCAATAGCTACATCATTTGTACTTGCATTTGTTAACAAAGAATTCAAAATAAGAATCTAAAATTCTAAATCCTTGAGTAGAAATATATCATATACAAAACAAGCAATTATGTATATACTCAACTAACGGTGGCCAGATCAACTATGACGATTGTAGACAGATTGACTGGAGACGAAATGACTTGGGACGGATCTTTTGGCTGCACTCATTCCAATATATTATTTTATTTTTTAAGTCAAATGTATACATGTTCAAGTTTCTGAAAACATAATTTTAACAAGTTCCCCCCAAATTGCCCTAAAAACTCTTTTCTTAGTCCCTGGCTCATATCATATATTACTATCATGTTTCAGATAAAGTAAATATTTTAATCATTATTTTTAATTGCATAGGCGTTGGAACCGAGGGGCTAGGGGGGCTTAGCCCCCCACTTTTTGGGCAAAGATAGACATAGGTGTTGAAAATTGGGGCTTAGCCCCTAGACGTTTCTGGCGTGTGTGTGTGTTTTAAGTTGATTAACCCCCCCCCCCCCCCACTTTCAATTTGCTTCCGACGCCAGTGAATTGTACAGTATTTTAATAGAAAAATGTGACATCAATTGTCTTGTTTCCAGTCAAGTAGCTTACTTGACACAAACAACTATAGCTAGTCTCTACTGACAATTTATGCATTATTACTGATCCCGTTGTTGCTAGGCTATAGTATACGCACAGTCCCCTGTCAGTTACTGAGTTAGAAACGAGGATAGTGTGGACAGTTCTACTTTCACTTTGAATATAATACACAAAATGAATGTCAATCAAATTTCCTTACAACCCCTCATATTCATCAAAAGTATAAATAATGAATTAAGAATTTAAAAATAACGTACTATCTTATTTTCGTCGTTCACAAATTCTTCCAAATTGTCTAAATATAGGGAATCTATCGCCATTTCTTTTACTGTGATTAAAGATTTATCTTTTCCCCCGCGAAATAGTCATTATGTGCGTCAATTTCCGGTTTGGATTTTTCTGAGTTAATGGCATTGGATGTTCCATGGTTAATAATTTTCATTTAATTCATCTATTTTTGTCGTTTTTATTATATTTAAAAGACTTTGAATGTGATACATCAACATAAAAGATAAATCGATAGTGCGAGAGCTAAACGAGATGTAAACTGTCATGGCGGAACAGTTGATACTTTCAACTTTATGACAACAACATTTTCAGGTCAATATCGTTTTAACAGCGATGGCAAGTGAAGACTCTGTGACATCAACAAATGATGATGCAGCACAATGCAAGAGATATGCTGTAGAAAGAAAATATTGGACAGATCCATATATTTCACTTATTTCTCTAAGAGGTCAGGCAAGACATGCTCCTGAAATTAGTCGAGGGTATTATGCCAGGGTTACAGCCATTCGTGTGTATCTACACAAATTTATCAAGGTAATAACGATAGGTTTGTTATCCAAGTGTTTTTTCACTAGGGAGGTGATGAGTATTGTTTATATGAGGCTGCAATTCGGTCGTGATACCCTTACCTACTGCACATTTTCACTCTATTCACTTCGAGTGTATAAATTTGTTAATTCAATAATAAACTAAAACATGTGCAAAGGTTAGTTCTTTTATGAAATACTATCAATTTTTTTATGAGACCCGATAATATGAAGTACTAGATATATATAGAAGTTGTGGAGGACATTTCCGCAAATAGATACTGATAAGGCATCACCACATTTGTTTTTATCTCTATTCCACATATGTTAAATTAATACGAGGTAACATATAAACTATAAAACTTAATTGTCATCTTGTAATTTTGGTATTTATACTAACCCGGTAATTTTTAATTTTACAACATAGTGGTATCTTATTTATTTTCTGGAATATAGGCCTCTTTTTTTTGCCAGGTTAATTTACACCCAACGTTTACTATTTCAGCTTGTGGGGGATGAGCTACAAATTAAGGATATGCATCAGAAAAAAAATTGGAAAGTTGTTTTGTTTGTTTGTTGTTTTTTTTTCCACATGATTGTCCAAATGTCCCTTGGTATTTTATCTATTTTATTTTATTGTTTTGGGTATTTATCATCAGCCAGTGAATCAGTGTGTACTGCTAAATTCATTTCAAGTCTTAAAGAATATTCTTATCTGATTGTTTTTTAATTGCACTGCACATTTTTGTAAGTGTTGGATAAATTATGAGGCAATATATATTTCAATAGGGGGTTGTGTTTGACGCATTTTTATGATACATTTTGAAATCCCATGTATGAATTTTTCTGTGTCCTGATGTGAAAATATGCCTAACAACGAAAAGAAAGTTGGATCAACAAAAAATTACTTAAAATTGAGGAAGAATTTCAGCCTAATATCCTAGTTTCCAGACACAAAATTACTGTTTCCCCATTGTCCAGGGTATGCATCCCAGAAATGTTCAATTTTAAAAGCCGAAAGAGTCTAACATTATTCAGGCCAAATATTTGATTAGATTGATGACTCAATATTTACCCAAAATAAATTGAGTTTCAGCAAACACAAAGGCATGAGTACAGATGAGGGAGTTTAGAAATGTTATTACTCTTAAAAGCTCTGGGAAGCCTTTTTCTTGATTCCAGACATGTTGATAATATAAAAAATGCATGTGAAAAAGTGGTATCATGGTTTCACATTTTAGTAAAACCCCAGGTTAATAAAAAGTAAGAACATGATATATCTATATTTTATAGATCTAAGCTAAAATCTATTTAGCATTAAAAATCCTAGCCTTTGGATTTTATTAGGTCACCTGAGCCAAAGGCTCAAGGTGACCTATAGCGACCATCTTTTGTATGTCGTCGTCCGCCGTGTGTTGTTAACTTTTAAACATTTTCGACTTCTTCTCAAAAACCAATGGGCCATTTTCAACCAAACTTGGCAGGAAGTATCCCCTTGTGAAGCCACATAAACTTTGCGAAGGAAAAGGGGCTAGGGCCCATAGGGGTCTCAAAAGGGGCCAAAAAGTACCAAAACTTGGTACATCTTTAAAAATCTTCTTAGGAATCAATGATCAGATGACTTTCAAATTTTGTGTGCATGATTGTTAAGTTATTGTCTACAAAGTTTGCAAATTAAAATGAAATCTGTCAATAAATATGCCACTAGGGGGCACTTTAGAAAATTGGGGGTATTTTGGCTAATAGTATAATAGATAAAAAGAATCTGGTGGCGACAAAAATGTTCATCACGCAAAGATCTATCAAACTTTCTATAGAGATGAAATTGTCTGGTCGACCCTTATTGGAGTTATGCTCAGGTGACCGTCAAGGCCCATTCTGCCTCTTGTCTTAGAAACATGTTTGGTGTGATTAGATACATTCGTGTATGGTTCTGATTGTTCATTGTCAAATAAGAATCCATTTATGTATACTGATAAAAATCTACCAAGCAGGTATCACCCAAAGTGGCATAATTTTAAGATTGCACAATGCAAGAGATATGCTGTAGAAACAAAATATTGGACAGATCCATATATCTCACTTATTTCTCTAAGAGGTCAGGCAAGACATGCTCTTGAAATTAGAAATTAGTGTGATAAGCTAGGCCTATCTGATATCTAAACATGTGTAAGGTTTGGTATAGTTATGATGATTATTTCGTTATTAATGTTTCAAGTTTAGACTAAAATGGACTTTAAAAGTCAGCCCAGGGCCTGAGATCATGAAGCAATCTTAGCCTCAAGTCAGACTTCAACTAAGTGGCGGTCGCTAGATAAATAAGTGGTGACTACCAGATAATTATGTGGTGGCCACCAGATAAATAAGTGGTGGCTGCCAGATAAAATATTTTCACTCTCAAGAAAAATATTTTGGCAGGTGAGCCTAATACGCTTCTGTACAAGTGTACTTTACTGAGGATATTATGATTGTTTCTATTTCATTTGATTCATTTTTATTTCAGCTCACACAGAGAAATTGTCAAGTGATAAACTTAGGAGCTGGGTTTGATACTAATTATTGGTTGTTAAAGGATTTAGAAATGTCACCAAAGTCTTTCATTGAAGTGGATTTCAGCTCTGTGACTGCTAAAAAAGTACACCAAATTAAACGTCATGAAATACTCTTGCAAAAACTTGCAAATGAAGGTAAATATTATTAAAACTTATCTCTGTTGCTATGATTTTATTAACATATCAGTATGCTTAACTTATTGGTACTATTAACATGATTAAATAAAACATGGTCTAACTTAGGCATTTTTATAGACACAAAACTTTATACATGCAGACCCATTTTGTAGCAATGAATTTAATTTGTATCTTGACTGACTTTTATAATTTAGTGATCTAAATTTATTATTTATGAAGCCTTTCTGTCTTACTACCTTACTGTCTGCACAGCTCACATCAGAGATTGGAAAACCTTTGAAATTCTGAATGCAACGAAGTTATAGTGTATAATGTGGCTGAAATAAGTTGTCTTATAATTACAATGTTATCTCTCACCTTAAGGCCATTCCATGTTTTTTTTTTTTATGTTTAGCGTCCACCCTAACATCAAAAACCTATCTTTCTATCAAGAAAACGAACACAAAATGACAGAAAAAACACAAGATAATTTTATGAGTACAAATGCAATAAGTATTTCCTAATATGTTAACAAAAGAAAACTTACACTTATAAAAACCATATCTTTGGCACATAAAAATAAATAATCTATGAAATTTAAATTTTACAATGATGTAAATGTTCTTGTTTTACTGTTCAGTTTAGGGCTATATTACATATTTTTTCCTTAGATGTTTTGGTTTTTTTCTGTTAAATGATCTCAAAACCAATCCATCCACAGATGCTAAACATACATGTAGAAAAGATTTGGAATGGTTTTATCTATACAAATGATTAAGGGAAAATGATTCAAATGGAGTAGGGGTTGTCATTCACCATGTTAAAATAATGTTGTCCACTGGGGGGGTGGGGGGGTATATTTTGCGTGTGCTCATTACAATCATGTCAATGATGTCAGTTGTGGACAGTTCCAGTTTTCAACAGGTATGCAACATACTGTGGATTGCAAAAGCAGTCTCAGTAGGCTACTTAAATGAACCATGAAGATAACGAAAGAATTTGAATTATATTAAAATCATGTTTAAAAGGATTGACAGGACATTTTAAACACGAGTATGTGTGATAAATAAATAATGATAAACGAATTATCATCCAGCACTCCCGTCTGAACTTGTTGAAATGTACAGTTCTAAATATGGCATTAACACTGTAAATTAACATGGGAAACTACCTGCCAAAATTATTTCTGGGGATATTGGATGCTTGGTTTTAATAATTGAGGGTTGAGTGATATATTTAATTATTAATAAACTTTCTTAACTGGAAGGGAGTGAAACCTCTGTCATAAATAATACAGTAAAAGAACTGTGGAAGATACTCCAATTTTCGAAGTGAGCCTTGCAGACATTAAAATATATGAATGGAAAGCTTGTATTCTATTGTATAGACTAGCTTATTGTGGTCTGTAAGGTTGAAAGGGTTAAGTTTTCAAATGATGATTGTTGTTTTTGCTCAGCTATTATTATGATTGATCTTACGCACTTTCCTGCACTCTCTCCCTTAAGCTTGTACCCTCTGTAAGTCTTCTTTTAAAACAACAATAAATTGAATGATTTCAGCACTCTACGATTTGATAATGTCATTACATTCATGTCTAATCATACAGTAACATTACAGAATTCAATACACCATGCAACATCAAATTGCATTGTAGTTGGATACGGAAATTTCGCCGTAGCTACTTTTCTATATGGGACTCGTGTCATCCAAAATATTTGATGGCGTCATTAAAAGCAGAATGAATTTTAAATTTGTGTAAATATATAGATAAATAACATAATGTAATAAATCCAAAACCACACAAGTGTTTCTATCCGTCAGACTGCACTTGATCGTTGAATTCATCATGCTCATCCGTTACAATGATTGTATTCAGTCTGAAGATACAGATAGAAACCTGTAGTTTTGTCTATGTATATGTATCTGTACATGCCAGAATGTTTCTGTTTGCAGTTAAAGGAGATTCATGGTACATTTAAGGGATCTAATAGGTTAGGATCTTATTAAAGACTAATGTAAGGGCAAAATATAATGTCATGATTATCATTTAAACTCTTGAACCTTTGATTTGTAACTATGAATTCATAGGCCTTGGGTCCACATAATCAGGGTTGATGATATTAAGAAAAAAGTCATTCAGGATGATTTTTTTGTCTGTCAATATAGATTACATGTCTGTTACCCAACCGTTGTCATCATCATCATCATCATCATCATCATCATCATTTTCATCACCTGTTAAAACCAACTTTAGATTTGACCATAGTTGTCCCATTTTCAATAGAATAATTGACTTTGAAAATCAGACACACTTACTTTGCTGTGGAAGATCATTTTTAAGATGTCATTTTAAAACATAATGCATTGTCATGTCTTTTCCACTTATTTGTCTTAGAAGTCACAAACATACAGTGACTGATACAATTGGATCTAAAAATCTGTTTTCAGATGAAGACATTAGAATTAGTAAAAGTGAGATACATGGATCCGATTATCATTTGGTTTCTGCGAATCTTACAAATCTGGAAGAACTGAAAGCAAAACTGTCTGAATGTGGTATAGATAAGACTCTGCCAACAGTATTCATTTCTGAGTGTGTTCTTGTGTATATAGACTTAAAGAGGACAAAAGAATTATTAGGGTGGATTTCAAAGGATTTCACAACAGCATTGTTTCTAAATTACGAGCAGGTAAGCTATAATTAAAGACTGTAGAATGACTGTGTGCCTTTCAGGGTACATGGCAAGTATAAAATCAAAGTACTGAAAGTCCTGATATGAGTTGATTGTAATTGTTGTTTTAAAGAGGTATAATCAGAGATATATATATAACTGTATGTCTCTGGTATAATACACTCAGTATACTGAAAAATATACATTGTGTACATACATGTATGTGTGAAAGATATTACAGGTTGATTTCAATAAAGAGTACCAACCTTTTGACTGAGATTTACTTGCATGTATCACACAATTTTATCTCAAAATAAGCACAATCATGACAGTGAAAAATATCACACATTTTTTCACATTCTTTACTATTATTATCTCATGTGAGCACTGATGTATTTATTATGACGTTATAACAAACTACATATATCAGCGATATGATTATAAACCCTTATGCTTGCCTTATATACATCACTGCATCAATATTAAATTTTCTATGTGACAGGACAGTATTGTACTCTTGTACTGTACTTCCCCTAGTTAGCACTTTAAAAAATCTAAGTCAATATGTACATGGAAACATTTTACCAACTTCAAAGACAGCTGCAAGTTTCTCATCAGTTAAGATCATGTGAACCATATAGCTTCACAGTGACCAACACAACTTGACAAAAAACTCATTTGCAAACTAATTGTGTGCAAGAATTGTAAACAGTCTAGTCAATCACTTTGAACGTCAATTTTGTCACAAGTGTATAGTGTGCATAAATAATAATTGAAAAGTAAAATTTGAATGCAAGTTAAAAATATCTTAAAACACACAAAGGACACCAGACTTACTTTTTATAGCACATATTTCTACAAGTCTTCAAGACCAATATTTTTCAGTGAATTGATACCTTTTCTTCGTCATTTCAAAAAGCAAATACTTATGAATAAAAGTGTGATTTGGAAATTTCAATCTTGAAATTGAGTTTATGTTGCTGAAATGCACATATATATGTGTAACTTCGTCTCAATATAATGTGCTATTAGCCCCATATCACAAAATGTGCTTTGACTTGATCCCAAGAAATCTACAACAACATTACTGAGTTGATGGAACATAATGACATGTTTACTGAGTGGGACCAACTTTACAACTCCCGATGTCTTGTCTAATCTGTATCAGTTACAATCATGTTGATGTTGATATTATAGCAAGGCCCTTAGTTCTGTAGTTATGACAGGGAATTAGATGGTGGGCAGTAATAAGGCCCTGTAGTTCTGTAGATATTACAGGAAATTGGAATGTGGGCAATAGTAAGGCCCGTAGTTCTGTAGATATGACAGAGAATTAGATGGTTGGCAGTACTAAGGCCCTGTAGTTCTGTAGATATGACAGAGAATTAGATGGTTGGCAGTACTAAGGCCCGAAGTTCTGTAGATATGACAGAGAATTAGATGGTTGGCAATAATAAGGCCCGTAGTTCTGTAGATATGACATAGAATTAGATGGTGGGCAGTACTAAGGCCCGTAGTTCTGTAGATATTACAGGAAATTGGAATGTGGGCAATAGTAAGGCCCGTAGTTCTGTAGATATGACAGAGAATTAGATGGTTGGCAGTACTAAGGCCTTGTAGTTCTGTAGATATTACAGGAAATTAGATGGTTGGCAGTAATAAGGCCTTGTAGTTCTGTAGTTATGACAGGGAATTAGATGGTTGGCAGTACTAAGGCCTTGTAGTTCTGTAGTTATGACAGGGAATTAGATGGTTGGCAGTACTAAGGCCCGTAGTTCTGTAGATATGACAGAGAATTAGAGGGTGGGCATTAGTATGTAAAGCTCTGTAGTTCTGTAGATATGACAGAGAATTAGATGGTTGGCAATAATAAGGCCCGTAGTTCTGTAGATATGACAGAGAATTAGATGGTTGGCAATAATAAGGCCCGTAGTTCTGTAGATATGACAGAGAATTAGATGGTTGGCAATAATAAGGCCTTGTAGTTCTGTAGATATGACAGAGAATTAGATGGTGGGCAATAGTAAGGCCCGTAGTTCTGTAGATATTACAGGAAATTAGATGGTTGGCAGTAATAAGGCCTTGTAGTTCTGTAGATATTACAGGAAATTAGATGGTTGGCAGTAATAAGGCCTTGTAGTTCTGTAGATATTACAGGAAATTAGATTGGTTGGCAGTAATAAGGCCTTGTAGTTCTGTAGATATTACAGGAAATTAGATGGTTGGCAGTAATAAGGCCTTGTAGTTCTGTAGATATTACAGGAAATTAGATGGTTGGCAGTAATAAGGCCTTGTAGTTCTGTAGATATTACAGGAAATTAGATGGTTGGCAGTAATAAGGCCTTGTAGTTCTGTAGATATTACAGGAAATTAGATGGTTGGCAGTAATAAGGCCTTGTAGTTCTGTAGATATTACAGGAAATTAGATGGTTGGCAGTAATAAGGCCTTGTAGTTCTGTAGATATTACAGGAAATTAGATGGTTGGCAGTAATAAGGCCTTGTAGTTCTGTAGATATTACAGGAAATTAGATGGTTGGCAGTAATAAGGCCTTGTAGTTCTGTAGATATTACAGGAAATTAGATGGTTGGCAGTAATAAGGCCTTGTAGTTCTGTAGATATTACAGGAAATTAGATGGTTGGCAGTAATAAGGCCTTGTAGTTCTGTAGATATTACAGGAAATTAGATGGTTGGCAGTAATAAGGCCTTGTAGTTCTGTAGATATGACAGAGAATTAGATTGTGGGCAGTGATAAGGCGGCCTGTAGTTCTGTAGATATGACAGAGAATTAGATTGTGGGCAGTGATAAGGCGGCCTGTAGTTCTGTAGATATGACAGGGAATTAGAGTTCTGTAGATATGACAGAGAATTAGAGGGTGGGCACTAGTATGTAAAGCTCTGTAGTTCTGTAGATATGACAAGAGAATTAGATTGTGGGCAGTGATAAGGCGGCCTGTAGTTCTGTAGATATGACAAGAGAATTAGATTGTGGGCAGTGATAAGGCGGCCTGTAGTTCTGTAGATATGACAGGGAATTAGATGGTCAGCAGTAATAAGGCCCGTAGTTCTGTAGATTTGACAGAGAATTAGATAGTCATCATTAGTAAGGCCCTAAGTATTACAGTACTTTTATTTTTTTAACATTCAAGAGAACAACAAATTATGTGAATTGTAATCCATGAAATAATTCTCCTAACACAGGTGAATATGACGGACAAATTTGGTCAGGTAATGATTGACAACCTGAAAACAAGGGACTGCATACTGAGTGGAGTAGAGGCCTGTACCAGTATGGACACCCAAAGAAATAGGTTAGTGTTCTTATCTGTTGCTTAAAGGGGCATTACCTGTGTTTTTTCTAAAAAAAAAAAAAAATCCCCTGTTTTGTACTACTTATGGTTCTATACAATAACAAAAAAGAGATAGGGACACAGGCATAAAAATTCTTTAATTCATATATATTTTGTGAAAATTGCTTGAGAAACCCAGGTTTGGAACTTTTTCAATTGCAATTGATTAACTCAACCCTACTATTTGTATACATGTACATATATGAATACTACATTCAACGACTGTATTTGGACTGCCCCTTGAGAATTACTATATATATTTGCCCCTTATATAGGGACCACCTGCCTTACGTGATGGACAACCGCTGTATTTCGCCCGTCAGTAGTTATCTTACTTATGCTTACTGGTAGAAGGCAGATAACTCGAAGATAATTCTCGCGGGTATTGGGAGAACTAATCAACAACATGGCGCAATAACAATGTTTTGACAGTCACAACACCCTTGGAGGTGTCAATTAACGCCCGAATGGTAATTAGGCATTTATACGTGATTTTTGACATGGTGTTTTTACAACCAGGACCTAACAATCATCACTGACTGATGTTTTGTTTTCGATTGTCAATTGTAGACCTAAGTTTCCACTGATGATTACTTGATCAGCGAAAGACTAAGACTAAAAAATAAAAAAGGACACGCCTTGTTACAAAGTGTCTTTACAAACAGGAGCATTTAAATATCATGGATGAAGGATTGATGTTTTCTTGTATTCAGGAATACAATAGGGTAATTATCTTACATCTTATCATATGGAACATCACTTGATAAGCAAGTCAACATCTCAATCCAGAGTGAAATCACGGCACTCGTTGCACAGGATTATGTCTAATAAAATGAAAATTAAATAAAATTCATCTATCTACAACTTTCTGTCTATTCTTTCACATTTGTGTGACTTAACAACACAGATCACCAACTTTGAGATTTTTTACAAGATTTGTCGCAGTTTTAATAATGTGCAGTATCATGGTGTATCTGCGATGTAAATAATACAATTTCGTCATGAATGAATTAAAATTAATAAAACATTGAATTATTTCTTATTCTCATTATTTATATGTTGTACATGTGCATGTATTAGTACAGGGAGTTTTCCTATGCCGATTTTGGGTCCGATTACAGGATCCTTCCCAGTTCAAAAATGGCTAATATTTTCCTAAAAATATGCAAAAATTCCCAATTTGGAATTTCCACAAAAAAAATGTATTTTTACCCAATTTTCCAGATCCTGGACCCAGAATTTTGGAGGTAGGAAAATTCCTTTAATATTACAATGTACATTTACTAAATGGAATATCTAACAAAGAAAGAAACATGTAGTTGGAATTAATGAAAGTCATCTGCGATCCTTTGGATTTCATAATATCATAATATATATAATGTACATATGACCCTTTATTTAAGGACCACCTGTCTACAAAATAAATAGGGATGTAAGATATGTATGCCTGTGTATAGCTCTTGTTATTGTACATCAAGTACAAGTAGTACAAGTAGAAAAAATCTAAATATTTTTTTTTTATGAACACAGCTAATGATCCTTTAAGATATTAGGACAGGCAGTATACATCTATATGTACTTTTGTTTCACATAAAGTGTTATAGTAATTTAAAGATGGTGAGTGTCTATAGCATTTTAATGAATTGTTATGTTACTACTTCAGCAACTATCAAATGAATTTTTAGCTAGTTTTAAACATCTGCAAGATATTCTGATGATGTTTTACTTTATACAATGTTCATGTGAAGGAAGGTCAGAGGTTAATAGAAAAGGGTTTATAATGCAGCAGAAGATACTTTACAAACCATGGCTTCATATCTAGAAAGAATATTTAAGGATTAACTTTAACAATTTTGTAATGTATTGAAAAGTAATATTGTTTGAAGCGATGCACACTTTACAGTCTTCGAAGCTGATTATAAAAATGTGTGACCGCGTCAATCATATTATTTTCAAGACATTGCAAAATTGTTTAAGTAAATACTTATGATTTAATTCAAGACAAGAATAAATTGGCTTCACATTTTAATTTTTAACTGAAAAAGTAAACTGAACATAACAATGAAAGCGGAAGAATATATCCGCTAATGTCGGTTGCCCTTATCAACCGCCAACATAAAATTTTAGTCAGTCATATTGTATCAGTGGAGGTGACACACAATGTAACGAGGGCTGTTAATGGAATGATATTTATAAGTTGGCATATGAAGAGTAAGACAGAAGTCCATTCGATAAATTGTGGGAAGTTAAATTGAAATTAGAAGGTTTGGGAGCTTCATCTATTTGATGAGAGAATTTCTGGAAGTGGGCATATCTAAGGAACCTAACCATTTTATCGAGAAATATAATAAATACAACGACCAATAACAGTTGCTGTCTTATACAAAAATAATAATTTATTATTGTGTTTCTGTATTTCAATATTTTCTGTGAGAAAATTGTTGGTTTCACAAAGCAAATGTATTCTACATTTATTTATATGAACATACTAAAAACACCATACTTATCTAATGTCAGTTTTTCTCTTGCAAATTAGATTTTTAGACGAGGGTTGGGAAGCTGCTGATGGCATGGATATGTTGCAAGTTTACAAATGTTTACCTCAAGCAGATCTACAAAGGTAATTTTTAGATATCACCATGAATTCAATTAATCTATTAATGTTTTTGTATATGCTCATTGAAAACGGGACACATTATCGATGGCGTTGTCAGTCTGTCTGTCCAGTTGTTTTATGCGATAACTTGAACAGTTGTGAACTGTTCAGACAAGTCCATAAATCATGAAATTTGAACTATATTTGGCGGAGTTATGCCCCTTTTATTGCCAAACATGGGAATTATGTACAAAATGCAAGAATGTTTTTGTATTTCCTTCAATTCCTTTCAAATTTGGTATGGTATCACAACAGGCAATAATGTTTAATGTATAATACAGGTTTTGTTGTCCTGTTTCACTTTTCTGCAGAATTGGAGTTATGCCCCTTCGTGACCTAGTTTCTGGTTTCTTGTGGGCTCAACTAAATCCAGTTTCGCGATTTGGCATGTGTGATTGGTATCATGAAGATGTGCATATTATAGAATGAAGATGCTGTGTTAATTTTCACAAGAGTTTTGGCCCTTTGATTGCCAAAAAAGGGCATTATGTAGAAATTGCAAGAACTTTTTATTTTTCAACCATCAACATATAGTGGGCTATTCATATGGACCTGCATCCATAGTCCGTCCGTTGTCCATCCGTCCTGAACAATTCTTGTTATCGCTAGTTCTAAGAACGGACTATATTATATTACTTTTTTAGAGAGATAGGAATTCAGTATGGCCGACAGGCGGCCATCTTGGATTTTTTGTTACCGCTTCTTCTCAGAAAGGCCTGAAGGGATCTCATTGAAATTTGACATGAAGGTTCTCCTTGAGGTGTAATTTGCATATTACATTTTCAGAGAGAATGGAATCCAACATGGCTGACAGGTGGCCATCTTGGATTTTAACTGAAGCAAGTTTGTTACCGCTACTTCTTAGAAAGGACTGAAGGGATCTCCTTGAAATTTGACATGAAGGTTCTCCTTGAGGTAGATAGGAATCCAACATGCCTGAAAGATGGCCATCTTGGATTTTGACCTAAGGAAGTTTGTTACTACTACTTCTCAGAAAGGACTGAAGGAATCTCCGACAGGTGGCCATCTTGGATTTTGACCAAATGATGTTTGTTACCACTGATGGGATGTCATTTAAATTTGACATCAAGGTTCCCCTTTAGATCTACCGGTAGTTGTGCATATTGCATTTTCAGAGAGGTTGGAATCCAATATGGCCGACATGTGGCCATCTTAGATTTTGACCATAGAAAGTTTTTTAGGACTGAAGGGATTTTCTTGAAATTGGACATGAAGTTTCCCCATGACATCTACTTGTGCACATGACATTTACAGAGAGATTGGATTCCAACATGGCATATGGCCATCTTGGATTTTGACAATGGAAGTATGTATTTCTCAGAATGGACTGAAGGAATCTTTTCAAAATTGATTATGGAGGTTCCCCCTGAGGTCTGGATGTGCATATTACATTTTCAGAAGAGAACAAAATTCAAGATGGACACCTGTCAGCCATGTTGAAAATAGTATTTCACAGAAATATGGATATAAGTTCAAATTCAATGCTGCAGTATTCTAGGATTTTCCTGCATTTTCAACTTTACAAGGGAAAGTTCATACTTGGAAATGACTTTCCCACAACCCAACTTAACTTTCCCTGATTTATTTTGTATATGAAGTTTTGCATAATTGCTCTTTGAATTTATATATTTGTGTTATAACTTATAATGATTAAAAGTCATTGGAAACAAATTTCATATAAATTTCAAAATGAAAAATATAAAGGAAATTCATGTCTTGCACTTCTTGAAAAAATATTTATAGTAGTGTTGTTCAATGTTTGTCTTCCTTTACTGTGATTGTCGCAGATTGTTGTTTTAAATACAAGTGATAATTTTCCATTCTTTAGTTTTCAAAATCGTCCCCTATTTCCAAGTCACCGAAGTTTTCCTTTTGATAGTTTACCTTGTTCAAGGCGGAAATCGGAAAACGAAGAGCAATACGGGCAAAATTGAAATCTGATTTTCAATGGATGATAAAATTATTTTCCATGATGTAGGGATCATTTCTATTTTAGTTTAAAAAATGCAGTGATGGGATTTCCTTGTGCCGCGAAACTGAGAAACATCAGGTATTGACCACATTTGTACTGAAATGCCGATTTATTTTATAAGAAAAATAAATTTACAGTCAGTAATAAAAAAAAAAATTCATGCATGTATTTATTTAGCCTAATTATTTGTTTAACTTGCCTACGGGTAATACGAGTTTGAAAATTGGCTTTTCCGTTTCGAATATTGACTTGTGACGGGAGATGGGAATCCTAGAATGCTGTGTTGAGACAAAAAATTACAGAAAAGAAGAGAAAAGAAGAATCTGTCATAGATCAGACATAGAAGATTACATGGTGGGCGCCAAAATCCCTCTGGGATCGCTTATGTTCAATTGTATTACGTTGGTGCAACAAGTCCCACAGTTCTCACCAAAATGGTTCACGATTCGGCATGTGTGACTAGTATCACATGGATATGTGCTTATCATAAAATGAAGACACTGCCTTAATTTTCCTTTGATTGCCAAAAAAGAATATTATGTAGAAAATGCAAGAACTACCAATATTCCTCTGGGATCTCTTGTTAGAATTACACTCCATTCCACATAGTTTCATCACTTATAACCTTGTGATACAGATCACTGTATACATCATATGTATGCCCCCTTTCCAGCAAAATGGGAATTGGATTTGGCAGAGACAAGCATATCATGTGCTTGAGGCACTCTTGTTTTTTAATTTTACACCATTAATAAGCAAATGTTATATATGTTTGAGTACCTAAAAAGACATATGTTAATTTCTTCAATTCAAAATAATGAAAAAAAACAAGCACAATATGTAGATCTGTTAGTGTCATTATAGTCAAAAATATTCTAGGCCTACACTGAAATTGCTGAATTTGCATCATTTGTTTTATGCATGTATTTGCCAATAAATGTGACTTCATTTCATTTAGCATGGCAGGGTTTTTGAAGGTATTATCATGTCATCCATTTTTGGCATTCTCTGAAAAAATTATGATGTCTGAAATCCATTACGCACATTATCAACAGTTTGTGTTCAGATATTTGCCAACACAGCTTGTGAAATAGCGTAGATACATATTGGCTTGACTTAGCAGGTGCAACCGGTCTTTTAATTCAAATTAGTGATTAAACATGTCTGCAATATTTATTCTAGACTTCTGATAATTGACCTGAACATCTTTCCTGTGCCTCTTTCTCATAGAATCTCTAGGAGTATGTTTTTACCACATGCTGACTTCTATATTTGACATTTTCTCTTTTGTAAACAAATGATGGATACAGAGTACTGCTGAAATAGGTTTAGCATAGGTCATATGTATATGGATGGGGCGGTGTAATCAATTAATCTTTGTCTACCAGATAATAATTTATTTTGACTGTAAAAACATTAAAAAATTTTAAATATCTAATAAAAAGGAACCAGAATTTTTTTTATTTATAATACTCTGGCGTTTAGTTTACAAATTGGCATTTTTATTTAAAATTATATTTCAGTGAAAATCATAGCTACTATCCATTTTAACAAATTTAACAATAGATTTTTAAATGCCTGTTGTACAAAACTAAAACAAACAAATGAAATGAAAATATAACGCTTACAGTTGCCTTATTGTAGTGCATGCAGTGCTAGAAGTACATGTAATTCAAGAAGAAATCATATAAAATAAACTTGCTGTGTTACCAGATTTCTTGTATAAATCATATACTTTTTAGATAATTCTTTGATACATGTTTGAAATTAGGTTCTATTATTACAGGATAGAGAAGTTGGAGTTTATGGATGAGAGGGAATTACTGGAACAGCTGCTGAGCCACTATTGTTTTGTGTGGGCTTGGATTGACCCAAATAATATTGGATTTGCTGGTCTTGATCTAACATGAATGGAAAAAACAGACTAACTTATTGCTTGTAAAGAGTGATCTCTCCAGAACTGTGTGAGGTCATTATACCATTTGTGTGCCAAAAGTCCACTGTTAAAATAAAATGGAGGAGACAAAGGGATGCAGTGCCACATTATAAGTAAATACATGTATTCTTACAAATGTGAGAACAAAATCAGTATCATGCGTTATTCTTTAATTTGTTTTGTTGATGTATTTTTACCCAAATTTACAATACATGTACATGGTTTAGTTTTAGTTTTATTTTGAAGAAAGAAAATGGCTGGCAGGGTGGAGTTTTGTGAACCCCTTTCTTGACTTGGACAAAATTAAGTTTTAGGTAAAAAAGCAAAATGACATTAAAATTACAATGGCAGTAAATAGTTCCTCCTTGTCACTGTACCTTCAAGTATCCATTGAGGAATAAAACACTTTTCTTGTAACGGGTTAGAATTGTCTGTATGATAATCAAAAAGTTTTTCCACCCCACCAAGTTATGCGAATACAATTATTCAAGTATTGAAAAGAAAAAATGTATAAAATAAATTATAGTCGAAAATGTGGAATTTGATGTTTAGATCACTTGGCCCTTTGGGCCAGGTGAGCTATTGCTATAGCCATATGTCCAACGTCCGTCGTCGTCCTTTGTTAACTTTTGCATTTAAACATCTTCATCTTTGGGCCAATTTTAACCAAACCTGGCATATAGCATCCCTATGTGAAGCAGCATAAAGTTTGCGAATGAAAAAGGGATAGAATAAATATGGGCCCTAAAAGGGGCCAAAAAGTACCAAAACTTGGTACATCTTAAAAATCTCATAAACCAATGATCAGATGAGTTTCAAATTTTGTATGCATGATTGTAAAGTCAATAGTAAATTGTTTAATAACTCAAAACTGATTGACTTTTTGTATACAAAGTTATATGAGAAAGTTGTTAGGAATTACCTGAGGATCATTTTGACAAAATTTCAAGGTCATGGGGTCAAAGATCAAGGTCACAGGCACCTAAGTAAATGGGAAATATAATTTTTTGGGGTAAAATTTTCAACATTTTCGACTATTTGTCCAGAACCATTGGACCAATTTGAACTTGACAGGAAGTGTAACCATGTAAAGCTGCTTAAAGTTTATGGATGAAAAGGGGCTAGAACTAAACATGGCTGCCATGGCTAAATATAGAACAAATGAGTCAGCAGATAATTTTGATTTAATACATGTATCTCCAAAATTATTAAAGCTAGAGAAAAGAAACAATACCTTAAAATGAAAAGTTTGCAAAAATCTACCTATTTCATTTTATGAAAATTGTTGGGTTAACACTTATGTGAGTTATTTCCCCTTTTTTGTGAGTTATTTTCCCTTTTTTGTGAATTTTTCATGTTTTTGGATATTTTTTTTACAATATCTTGAAAAGTATAGTAGCTAGAGTTAAAGTGAAAGAAGAAAAATGTATAGCATGCAAAGATCTACAAAAAGTCAATAGGGCCAAACTTGTCAGTTCAGCCCTTTTGGGAATTATTTCCCCTTTTAAGTGTATTTTTCATGTTTTTGGATGTTTTTTGGCATTATCTTGAAAAGTATACCAGTAATAGGTAGAGTAAAAGAGAAAGAAGCAAACATGTCCAACATCCAAAGATCTACAAAAAGGTCATTAGGACCAAAATTGTCAGGTCATCCCCTTTTGGAGTTATTTCCCCATTTTAAGTGGATTTTTCATGTTTTTGGATGTTTATAATTATGGACATTATCTTGAAAAGTATAATAGGTAGAGTAAAAGTTAAAGAAGCAAAATTGTTTAGCATGCAAGATATACAAAAAAGTCCCCTTATGGGCGTTATTTCCCCTTTTAGTGGATTTTTTATGTTTTTGACAATTTTGTCCTATTATCTTGAAAAGTGTGATAAATAGAGAGAAGTTGAAAGAAACAAAAATGTCCAGCACGCAAAGATCTACAAAAATGTCAAAAGGACCGAAATTGTCTGGTCGACCCTTTTGGGAGTTATTTCCCTTTTAATAGATTTCTCATGTTTTTGACAGTTTTATCCTATTATCTTGAAAAGTATAATAGATGGATAGAGAGAAAGTAGCAAAAATGTTTAAAAAAAATTGTCAGGTTGACCCTATGGGAGTTATTTCCCCTTTCAAGTGGATATTTTCATGTTTTTGGCTATTTTTCCCTATTATCCAGTGATCACAAAGATCTACAATTTTTTTTTGTGCTGGAATTGTGAGGATGATCCTTGTGAAAGTTATTTCCCCTTTTAAATGGATTTCGCATGTTTTCGACTGTTTTTGCACATTACATGTATCTTGAAAGATCTATAAAAAGTCGGCAAGGAAAGTCTATCCTTATGCAAGATAATTCTCCTTTTCAATGAATTTTTCATGCTTTTGGTTGTTTTTCAATATATTGTCAGTAAATACATTTCACTCAGGTGATTATTAAGGCCCAATGAGCCTACTGTTTTTCATGTTTATTAGCCATTTTATCTTTCACATTTGATCTTTTTTGTTTTTTGCAATGTTGCCAAGTGAGCAACTTAAGGCATCTTGTTTTATCAAAACCACCATTGTTTGTTTTACCTAAACCACAGTTAATTTCTTAAATGATGTGTCTTTCCTGATCAGAAGGCCTTCCTGTAGCTGTCCCTACCACACAATGTCAATTTTTTCAAAATAACAGTTTTGTCAAGTATTGCATTGCTTATTTTTTCACATTATGTACCCTGTTTATTTTAAGTTTGACATTTATTTGACATTGTATTAATCACAGAAATACCATGGTTGCATATGGTCATGCAAACTAATATTATTAATCCATAGATTGAATTCAACACCTCTGATAACCAGTCAGACAAAATGTCAATTAGACTGAGCTTTAATACATGTATTTTAGCCATGAATGAAGTTTGTTGCTCTTTTCCAGACTTAACATAATGATGACAATATTTTTCTAGACTATGTGTAGCTAACGAACCACAACACTTCTTGTTTGTATGTTTAGATGGTGTTTTAGGTCACAATCAAGAGTTTCCAATTATTATGATGGCAGCCACTTTTTAAAGTCACATTCTGGGGACATAATTGTAATTTTCTGGATGTTATTGTAATTTTTGACATATTTGTGAAAAAACCACTTCTAACCGACAAAAATAAAAAAAAAAATTTTAAAATGATGTATTAATGGAGTTATTAGGGGGATTCCATAGGAATTCTTGAATTTACCCTGGTGTACGAGTGATATAAAGGGTGTGTTCGATTCACTGCAAGAGTACTGTTCCGGCACAGTCTCAGGACATGTTGCAATCGAATGTACCAGTTATTAGTTATTTTAAAGATGTTGATAAAATTTACATAAATGTTCCAGAGCATATGATTCGTGTTCCACCTATCTGGATTGTCCTGGACAGTGAAACAAACATGCTCAGTAGAGCATCACCATGTGACTGGCAACACCTTACTGTTTATAAATAGATCAATGTGTTAGGTGTTTCCCACAATTAATAAACTAATTTGCTGGAATAGGACTTCAAAAATACTAGGAAAGTTCATGGGAATACGCACTAAGAGAATACAGAAAAGTTTATTTATGAACATTTACTCCCCGGAATGTGGCTTTTATGGCAGAGGAGATAACCTAGTTACAATCTACATGAGAAGAGACCGCTGGCCTTTTGAAAGTAAACTGACATACTCTTTTACATAATCAGCTTCAATTCTAGTGAGGCTTGACTCTGACTACAGTTGAGAGTCTTAGTATGATTTTAAAGTGTGATCCTCCAACCATATTACAACAGAAGTACCAAAAGACTTCTAGAGTGACATACATGTAGTAACCAGCTCCAGGCTATAAGAGTATCAGCAATAGGGAACGTTCGAGTTACCCGGATTACTGTTATAATCCTGCTTTTATTATTGCAAGTTGTGTGATTCTAGAAAAATGTTGCTCAATGCTACATTGTATATCCAGTTTCAATAATATATAGATAGCCCCCCATGGGCCCCATAGCACAATTGGTAAAAGCACCCTGCAAGTGTTTGAAAGGTCCTGGGTTTGATTCCCGGTCTCTCCGCACATTTTTCTCTGCCTGATACATTGATTTTGACCAAAGGAAGTTTGCTACCTATACTTCTCATAAAGGACTGAAGGGATCTTCTTGAAATTTGACATGAAGGTTCCCCTTGAGGTCTACTTGTGCATATGATATTTTCAATGAGATTGGATTTCAACATGGCCAACAGGCAGCTATCTTGGATTTTGACAATGGAAGTATGTTGCCCCTATTTCTCAGTAAGTACTAAAGGGATCTTGTTTAAATTTGACATGAAGTTTCCCTTTGAGGTCTAGTTGGGCATATTACATTTTCAGAGAGATCAGAATCCAACATGGTTGACAGGCTGCCATTTTGGATTTTGACCAAAGGAAGTTTGTTACCATTTGTATATCTCAAAAAGAATATTTTTCACAGAAATATGGAGTAAAGTTCAAATTCAGACTCAAAATAAGAGAAAAGAAAAGAACAGTCATTGATCAGAGATAGAACATTCCATGGTGGGTGCCAAGGTCTCTCTGGGATCTCTTCTTGCTAAATAAGATTGTACAGGTATCAGGTTTGCGTGATTAGAGCATCACACTTTATACTATGAAGTCTCTAACTGCTAGTCAGTTTGGGTTTGAGCCCTGCTGAAATCTAAGCTGATTTTGGGAGAAAGGTTGCCAGTTTACTTGTGGAAGGCCGGTGGTATATTCCAAGGTACATCATAACCATAACTGGCCCCGAACATATTGGTGAAATATTGTTGAGTGTGGCATATATGCAAGTGCATGTATCAGCAGTTACATGTACAAAACAAAGATGATGAATCAACTCCATTAAGACTTTCCATGAGTTCAAAATATATTGCTTTGAATTCCAAGAAATGTACATTGTACTTTATATCAAAGGATAAAGTGAAAAAGGACATACATATTGAGAATGATACAGACGTTTTGAAAAAGGAGCTTAAATTTTGTATTTGTGAAATTGTGTGCTTTTGCAATGTTGCTTGACAGTATTTCAAAACTGCTGGAAACAATTTTATCTGTTTGGCAATCATGCTTTTAAACCCCAGGTATTAATTTTCAAGATTTATGTTGTATTCTCAAACTTTTATTGTTTCTCAAGTTAAAGAAAATTTAGCTTTTAAGGAAGTTTTTTAATTGAAATTTGTTTGAGAATTCAAATTTTTCCGGCTGCTAGTGATATCTGTAAGAAGATGTACTGGTTAGTGATCAGTTATTGCCAGGTACTGAATCTTGACAAAACATGTCAGCATGGAGAAAATGGATACCAGTGTCTGACTAATATTTTGTTTCGACATGCTGAATAATTATTTTTTTTCCCCAGTGACTGTGCACGCTGAAATATCCAAATTTATCATGTAAAAAGAACTGGAACTGTAGGCAGATTTTGTTAAAAATTTTGTAAGTAGTTCATCTTACATTTGTTAATTAACACTTGAAACAAAGTTTAATTATTGTAGAAATCTAATCAGATTCTGTGATATTTATGTGTGTTGCAACTGTTGCTTTACATTTTGTGATTGAAAAACATTTAGTAAATTGAAGAAAAAAATCAATGTTTTTCTTATTTTACAATGATATGATATACATTTACAAGCATAGAGATAAATTTGTCAACTTTCACTATAGCACTGATTTTTCATGTTGTTTAATATATCCTGTTTTCCATTTATATTGAGACATCATCAGCCTTAGCTCAGTTTTTTTTAATACTGTATACATGTACCTGGAAATGTCCGCCTCTTCTTGACAGAAAACATATTATCCAATGGTTCACAGATTTTTCCTTCTTCTTTTTTTTTTTACAGGGAATGATTTTCTTATCAACCCCTAGGGTGTTGACAAGCTACATGCGTTATGACATCACAATACAATTTACAATGTATGATGTAGAACTTCTGTGGCTACATAGTTTTGTCATACTTTACATAGATCTGTAGATCTACTTAGACTTGTACATGTAGATCACACGTAAATCTACATAGACATTATATTTAAGACATGGGAGAAAAATAATCAACCCCTACCTTGATGGTATGACAAAGGAATCTCAATCCTCAGGATAAGATTCTTGAATGACAAACCTGGCAAGCCTCAGGTTTGTCATTCAAGAATCTTACCCTCAGATTGAGATTCCAGTGTCATATCCTCAAAGTAGGGGTTAATTATATTAACCACCCGGCTTAAATTCTCAAACAACCACTGTAGTCTGATGGATTGCATATAAGTCTGTGCTTCAATTGATTAGCTGGAAAATTTCGTTTTCATTTTAAATTCAGCCTCTCATCTAACGGCAGAAATGGCAAAAATTAAGAGAAAATTTCCAGATATACAGTAACCAGTGACACTTGCCAATACAGTGTGTGTTCATGTCAAGCAACAACACAGTATCTGTCTTCTTTAACCCTTTCAACCCTGCAGGTCATAATATGTGGTGTAAAGCACATAATAGTGAACACCAGAAGACACTTGATGGTGAAAGGGTTATAGTCTAAAATGTGACCTGGCCCAAAACTGAAACTTGAAATCTCCAGCCTGCCGTGGAAATGATAATCCCTCATCACTGAGCCTCTGCCAAAGACTCTCAACACTAAATGTCAACAACCTCTATCCAATGATTTTTGGTGGAGTTACTGTCCTTGATTTAGGTTTTTCTTATCCATTTCTTGTTACTGCTCTCAGTTCTACATTTCTGCATGGATTTAAACCAAATTGATAAAAAGGTGTATATTGGCAGTACTTTTATCAAGTTCCAAAGTGCCATCAGATAATTTTTGTGGTAGTTACTGCCTTTGACTCATTGTTTAGCTCCCCAGGACGAATGTCCATAGAGCTATTGTTGTACACCCAGCGTCTACATCAGTGTAATAAAACTTTAACATGGTTATATCTTCTGAACCTTGAGGGATAGGACTTTGATATTTCACATACAGATTCCCCCTGACCAGACCTTTAAAGATTTTATAATCATATCGCTGATCTATGTAGTTTGATGCATAATAAATAAACCATCAGTCATCAGTAATCACATTAGGCCAAATGACTGACCCGATTTTTAGTTACTTTTTTTGTAAAACCTAATTTTACTGAATTAAAAAGTATTCAGTATAGACCTACTGAGTGTATTTTACCTCATTAAAACCTATGATTGCCATCAACTTGTATCAGTACTTTGATTATTCCTCTAATTAATCATAAGGCAAAACTCAACCTGTGATGATGTATTGGTATTACTGACACATTTTCTGAAGAAAAGGGTCTGGTTATTGGAGCAAATATTTGTTCCCACACATGGTTTTATTCGTACGATGAACATACAAACATAGAAAGGCATTCGCATGACTGTCTTGGAAGATCTTGCGTGTTGTAGGGCAGCAGCAAGAAAACTATTCAAATTCTTATGACTTCCTCACAGTTACATACAAATTTGCATAGCAGCTGCATGGTCATCTTGCAGCTATCATGCAATTGAATGCCTTGCGTTTTAGTATGATCAAGCTGCAAACATCGTATGACTTCTGGACTACCGTACAAACATATTGCTGTTGTGCAGTGTCTATGACTAGTATGAACCTGTCTGGATTTGTTGCGAATTACAATACCCTTAGACCGCCAAATTGCATTATCAAACAAATCAAAAGGTTGAGGTACACTAACCATTAGGGTACAGACATCTGACCTTGACAGTTGACCTACTTTTCTAAAACTTTAACTTGGACTATTTGTTTTGAATTTTAAGGGGTAGTGTTTTGATATCTCACATAGAGATTCCTCATGACCAATGCTTTAATTTAAGGTCATGACATCTGAGCTATTGACATTGACCTCGGAGTTCGACCTTCTTTTCAAAAAATTTAATCTGGGCTATAAGGGCTCTGAAATTTCCTATAGAAATTCCTCATGACCAAAGCTTTCATATCCAGTCATGACTTTTTGACCTATTGACCTTGGACTAATTTTCCAAATCTTTATTCAGGGCCATATCTTTTTAACCTTGAGAGGTACATGTAGGGCTTTGATAGTTGATAATAACTTTCATTTAGGGTCCAGACATTTGACTTTGACTATTGACGTACTTTTCAAAAACTTTATCCTGGAATATGTTTTGATCTTTGTCAGGTAGGGGTTCAATATCTCAGAGATTCCTCACGACCAAAGCTTTCATTTTTACCTATTGACATTGACCCTGGAGTTTGACCTTCTTTTGACCTATATAGAAATTCCTCATGACCAAAGCTTTCATTCCTTGAGAGGTAGGGCTTTGATATTTCAAATATAAATTCCTACTTTTCAAAATCTTTATCCAGGAATATATGTTTTGATCTTTGTCAGGTAGGGGTTCAATATCTCACAAAGAGATTCCTCATTACCAAAGCTTTCATTTTGACATATTGACATTGACCCTGGAGTTTGACCTATATAGAAATTCCTCATGACCAAAGCTTCCATTCCTTGAGAGGTAGGGCTTTGATATTTCAAATATAGATTCCTCCTGACCAATCTTCCATTTGGGTTGTGACTTTTGACCTAGTTATCTTGACTAACTTTTCAAAAATTTTAACTTGGGCCATATCTTTTAAACTCTGAGGGATAAGGCTTTGATATATCACAGATTCCTTATGACCAAAGCTTTCATGACTTTTGACCTACATTGTAGTGACCTTGGAGATTGACCTTTTCAAATACTTTAACATGGGCCATATCCTTTATACCATGAAGAATAGGGTTTCAATACTTCATATTTGGATACCTTATGATAGGTGATAAATGATCTTTATAGGATTCACAGCAGGTGCAGTTAGCCAAACAACAGACTCTCACACCTCTCGGGTACCTAACCAAACCTCTGTATTTTTCTGGGGGTCTATGAATGTCCAACTCAGTTCTCCATTGTGAATTTGATCATTCTAAAAATTAAGGATCCTTAGACTTTTAGAGACAGTCACCCCATTCCTTGAAAAAATGTTTGAGAAAACTCAAAATTACATATTTTCAAATTTATTCTATTCAAAAGAATTACACAATATTATCATTTTACTGATATTTATCATTTTATTGCTTATGATACAAAATGTAAAAACAAAACATTTGATGTTAATGAATTATCTGTTTGTCCTACTTAGAATTAGAGTTAGACCACTCATATAATACATGTAAAATGAACAAGATAAAGTGTCTGAGAGCACAATTTCATTATTGCACACAATAAACCACAAAGATGGCCAATAACAATGGAATGTAAATCTTCTCTCTGCCAACTTACTTGAGAGGAAGCTTCCTGCCAAATGTCCTGTGAGTTTTTCACAGGCAAAGTTTAAAGATGATTAAAAAATACTTGTACCAAGACTATAACTCACATGTAGCCTTTTAGGCCAAGTGAGCCAATAAAGGGTAATTTAAATACTTCAGCACCAACTTTTCCATTAAAGGGGCATTAGCTGTTTTAGATTTTTTTTTTATACTTTTACTACTTGAACTTGATGTACAATAACAACTAAGAGCTATACACTGGCATAAAACATCTTATATTCCTACATGTAAATAATGTGAAAATAAGGTCAGGTCAAGTGTGGTATTCATATACAAATACACAATGTAGTAAGGTTGAGTTAATCAACTGCAATTGAAAAAGTGCAAAACCTGGGCTTCTCAATAAATTTTCACAAAATATATAGGAATTCAAGAATTTTTATGCCTGTGTATACCTCTCTTTTGTTATTGTATATCGATCTAAGTAGTAAACAAGTGGCCTAAGAGGGCCTCAATCACTCACCTGAGATCCATCTACAAATGTGGAATGAAGACCAAGAAGAATATGTACATGTAGGCTGAGTGCATGCAATGCATGTGAATGCAAGGGGAGAGAATTGAGGAAATCATGCAAATATTAATGAAATTGGATTGGCTGAAAACTAGAAACTTGCTAAAGGACCTTGAGCACTTGCTTCCTGTAAAGATTCGTCAAAATTCCTCCTGTAGTTTTGAAACAAAAGCTGATAGTTTGAAAAATGCACCTCCTCCCCCTTCTTTTTCTGCAGACTTAAAAATTCATAAAAAAATCTAGAAATTAAATTTCTGCAAAATTCTTGCACAAAAACATTTCTTCACCTAATTACAAGTAAAACACATTAAATGAATGCATCAAAATGAATGCTAGGGAAGATATTTGAGGAAATCATGCAAAAATTAATGATAATGACAATGTCTAAAAAGACCTCAAAAATGTGTCAAAATTAATATTCTGATTTCTATGAAAAATACAAAGTTGAATCATATATCCATTTAGATCACTCAGAAACAATCTGTTTTTCAATTCATGCAGTGGTTCTTGAGAAGAAGATTTTTAAAGAGGGTACCTTTTGAGACTTATTCTGCCCCACCCTGGATCCACCCCTGAGTCAATCTGGCTGAAAACTACAAACTGCACTATGTACTGCATGCACAAACAAAACACAAGTACATGAATAATTTCTTAAAACAGGGATGTAACCTAATGAGAACTGATTTATTTCTTGCTGTGACATTTCAAATCATAAAATAATTGTAATTCTTTTCTGTAACAAACTAGTGTCAACATAAACTTTCACTAATAATATCTTCTGTCTCTTCAACAGTCTCAACAATATTTTCTTCAGTGAATTCATCAATGCCCTGAGATATAAAAGTAACAGTTTCTGTCCCATCATCATTAATTGTTTTTGTGGTTAATTCTATCTCTCCCGACTGACCAATGTCTATTGTCTGTCCAGCCGCAAGCAAAAGATTTGCCAGTTCTTCTGGTAACACAGCTGGGGTACCATCCTCTATGACATAATGGATGGTGTTGGCTTCTGATGTATTAAGGTCCAATGTATATGATGATGATTGTTCATGTTCCAGTTGAGGTAAAGAGTTGTCTTCCCTTGAAACTAATGCTTGATCCTTAAAGATAAAAAAAAAACAAATCCATTTTTGTGGGTAAATGTTTCTTATATTTAATAGGCTACACAATAAGTCACACGATAAATTGATTCAATTTGTGATTTTTCTTTTATTTTGATATTTCTCCTATTTTGTTTAAATTACTATACATTGTATACAGGGTTATTTTCACCCTAATGCACTTGCAACAAACGGTTTCGTCCCATTTTAAATTTGCCCAGACATTTATTATTAAAAATAGATGAATTTACCATTTTGTATTCGACCACTGACAAATGAGGGCAAAAGGGATGAAAATAAAACGGGGGCGAAAATTTCCCTGTATACAGTATTATTTTCATAACTTCTTGTTTTTATTGGAAAAATAACATAGTTATAAATATAAATACACACACAAAGTACTAAAACCAACAACACTATATATCCTAGGGTGTCAGATCTAAGCAACAGATACAAGTCAGGAAAAGAATATATAAAGCACTAAAATGACTAACAACACGAACAAAATAAATTTTAAATTTTTGGGACGACCTGTCCCTTCATCAGAACAAAACAATTAAAATAACATGAAAAAAAACGTACACATACACACTCTCATGCAAACATCCACTCACACCCACAACCGAAGAGTGAAAGAAATGCTACATATTACAAGAGCAGTGAGTTCGTTTGAAGTTTGAGCTTAGTTTAGTAGTTTAGTTATCCTTTTGTTTGATTTCCATTTTCATTTATTTATCATGTTATCTCACTGCATTTGTTATTTTAATTGTTTTGTCCTGATCTAAGAACAGGTTATCCTGAAAATTTGACATTTATTTTGTCTGTGTCATTAGTCATTCTAGTGCTTTATATATATATATATATATATATATATATTTATATATATATATATATATATATATATATATATATATATATATATATATATATATATATATATATATATATATATATATACACATGTATACATGTACATGTATATAAATTGTGTATACATGTACACAGAACTTTTCCTTGATTATCCACAGGGCCGAAAATCGACCCCATTCCCAATGCAAAATGCATAAATTTTCCCCAAATTTGATGAAAAACTTCCCAATTTGATGTTGAGCTCATGACCATAATGGGAAAAAATAATGTAAGGGGAAAAGCATTTAAAGATTTCCATGTATGCACACATTTTTCCCCAATATGGCACAA
Source organism: Atrina japonica (assembly GCA_030159075.1). Classification (NCBI taxonomy): domain Eukaryota; kingdom Metazoa; phylum Mollusca; class Bivalvia; order Pterioida; family Pinnidae; genus Atrina; species Atrina japonica. The sequence goes on from BROG01000284.1 coordinate 409,744, forward strand.
ATTCACGTTAAAATTCCCAATTGTGTTGCCAATGGCATTTCCCCAAAATTGACAGAAAAAGGCCTGATACATGTATATATGTAATAATATACATACTATCGCAATTACTAATGGTACACATTATAGTTACCACAGACAAACAGTGGATCAGAACTAGTTATTAGTGAGACACTGGATCTGATCTATAGTCATCACATACACACAGTGGATCAGAATTGTAATTATCACACACACACATTGGATCAGAACTGTAGTCATCACACACACACAGTGGATCAGAATTGTAATTATCACACACAGTGGATCAGAACTGTAGTCATCACACACACACTCAGTGGATCAGAATTGTAATTATCACACACACACAGTGGATCAGAATTGTAGTTATCACACTCAGTGGATCAGAATTATAATTATCACACACAGTGGATCAGAACTGTAGTCATCACATACACACATACAGTGGATCAGAATTGTATTTATCACAATTCACATAAACAGTGGATCAGAATTTTAGTTATCACACACAGTGGATCAGAGTTGTAGTTATCACACACAAAGGATCAGAATTGTAATTATCACACAAACAGTAAATCAGAATTGTAGTTATCACACACACAAAGGATCAGAATTGTAATTATCACACACAGTAGATCAGAATTGTAGTTATCACACACAGTGGATCAGAGTTGTAGTTATCACACACAGTGAATCAGAAGTGTAGTTACAGTGTTCCCACTGTTTTTTTAGAATAGGGTTTTATGTACTCTTTGCAATACATGTAGGTAGCAAAAATAGGAGTACAAGGATACAAATCAGGGGTACACATACATAAAATTAAATCAAGTGTCTGTGGATCTGATGTACACATGTAGATATATACAAATTGTGACACTGTGTGTGGAAAATACACTGGGCCACTGTTAAAAAATTGTTTGTTTGAAGTTGTCTGTCCATGCCTTCCAAGTGTTGGTAGGTAGGCAGGCAAATTATTATTTTTTTCAAGAAAAGGAAATCAAACAAAGCAAGAAAGGTATGCTTTAATACTGCCTAATTCTCTGTATACATTTTCAAATTAATACAATGTAAATTTTGGCATACAGAGTTAATGAGAAGAAAGATCAAAGATTGATATGTGTATCCATTATCAATAGCTCACTTGGTCTAGAAAGGAGCTTCATGTTTGTGATTGATTCTTATATTTTAAAGAAATGGGTAAATAAGGATTCATTGATTGCCTGATTGAATTGACTCTAAAAAATACATGTATCTAGATACAAAAAAAAGTGAAAAAAAAAAAATTTGGACAGCAGCATTTTGGGTTGGTAGGCAGGCAACATCAAACAATTAAAATTTTATTTTAGGCCCTGTGTACATCTATTGACAACTACAGTACATGTAATGAACCTTCATGTTATAATAGGATTGGGATTCAAGTTAGAGACTAGAACTGTGTCAAGAGGCTTTGTGGCTCTGCGGTGGAGTGTGGATTCGCAACTGGAGGGTCGCAGGTTCGAGCCTAGGCAGAGGCGACTGGCTTTTCCTGACCTTTGGATGAGACAGGAAAAACTGAGGTCCCGTGTCACAGTATATGTAGGTGTTGGCATATTACAGAACTCTCACTGCTCAATGGCTGTACATGTAAGTGCCAAGCACAGGCCTAAATTTGAAGCCCTTCACTGGCATTTGGTGATGTCTACATGAGTGAAAGATTCTTTAGTGGATCATTAAACAACAATACAACAACAATAACACCAACAGATGCCAATTGATAAGAATCATGAGGCAGTCTTTGAAGTTGGGAATGTAATGGAAAAAGACACTCAATTTTGAGAATAAATTGTTTTATAATCACTAACAATTTTTATAAACTAAGGACAGGACACAGGGAACAAACATCGTGTAGTGCTACCATAATAATGACAATATAAATGAAAATGTGATAGGCATTCACTACACTTAATGTGGTGTATTTTGATTTTGTGTGTTTTGTAATGAAACTGATTCATGCAGGTTTTCACGTGTCTGGGAACACTGGTTACATGTATTTTATCACACAAACATTGCCAATGGTATACAGTCTTTGATTATAACACACAGATATTGGATCACAAATCACAATTGTATTTATCACACAAACAGAAAGTGGATATTTCATCAGGTCTTACTGTATTGACATGCAAATATCATACAAGTACAATCTGAATTACATGCATTAATATTGTAAATACATGTATGTGTATGTACTGAGTCTGAATGTATAGTAGAGAAGAGGATATTAGCACTAGAAAATCTCCTGTTACCTGATTTATATCCTCTAAATTACCAGCATTTTCGTCTGGAGGTTCCTCAACTTGGCAGATTTGGACCTGATTACCATCCATGTTCAAGGTTACTATCTTATATTTTTTGTCATTATCTTCCTGGATTTTGTTAGCTTTAGCAATAAGAATTTCTTCTTCATCTATTTCCACATTATGAGCTTTCTTAAGGTGATAAAGCAAAAATGATTTCTCCAGGAAGCCTTGAAGACATTTATCACACTTGTGAGGAAAGGATTCACTATGAGCCATATGCATGTGTTCAACAAGTTTTGCTTTGTAACAGAAACTTACACTACAATGTGAACAGTAGAAGAGATCTTCTGTTGAGCGGCCATACTTATAACGACCCCTCTGAGACTCGGTAGGTTCATATTTCTCTTCTGGATGAGTATTTTGCATGTGATCTATCAGTAATTTTTTTCTACAAAATCCTACTTTACAACTTTCTACAGGACACTGAAATGGAAATATATTAAAATGAGTTTGCTGAACATGAGTCACCATGCCACCCTTAAGGTTAAATCCTTTTCCACAGTAAGAGCAATGATATCTTTCCACATGAGGACCATGTATGACTTCCATGTGGCGTCGGAGATTGTAATCAAACCAGAAACCCTTCCCACACTGTTGACATATCAATCTTTTGGACTTATCAACACCATGTGAACGCATATGTCTATTCAACTGATTATTGCGAGCAAAGCTTTTGCCACATATTTTACACTGAACATCAGCTTTACCTAGGTGTATTTCATCTATATGTTGTTGAAGGGTAATCTGCCATTTAAATTTTGCTGGGCACAAATGACAAAGATGGGACTGTCCTTTTGTGTAATGTATTGCTCTAATGTGATTTCTAAGGCTCTGTATATTTTTGTAGATTTTGCCACATTTGTGGCACTTCACTGATGCAGCTCTGTAATGAACTCGATTTTCATGGTCTTGAAGAATAATCCTGCTTTGAAATTTCTGGTCACATAGTTTGCAGCTGACAACTTTCAGGGGCTGTAACTGTTCTAGATAATCATTTACATCTCCTTCATCCATGTGGAATTTTTTGACATGTTCTTCGACACCTGTGTAGTCACAAAATAACTTACTACAATACTTACAAGCCTTTATTTTCTCTGTATTTCTCTTTCTCCTTTCAAACTGAGGAACATCACCTAAATCAAGTTTCTGTCTTTTCCTCTTCATCATATTCTTAGCCCGCTCTTTTAACAAATGTTTTGATTTTTTCTTGTATCTATAAGGTTTATATTCTTCCTCATCATTATCTTCCAATTCGTGATTACTTTCGTAAACGTGATCCGAGGGTGGTTCATAATCTTGATCCTCTTCTGCCTGTAGCTCATTGTAATCAATCACCTCCGAGTTTTCATCAGTCGCAAGATTCTCTTTGGCATCAGTTTCAACATTGCTATAATTTGCAACATTTGATTCATCCATACTTCCTGTAATATCCTCCGACTCAGAATTGTTCATTATTGAAGTAGTAGTTTCTAAATTAACTTCCATTTCTGAAGAGTCAGGTTTTACTATGAGTACATTTTTAGGTTCTTTTTTTAGAGCATCCTTTACCGCCTCACTATCTTGATCCGAAATAAATTTAATTCCCTTTTCTGCATTCATTATTGACTCTGACAACTTCACGCCCCTTAAGCTGTATCGTTTGGCACCAACAACTTCCTGTAACGGTTCAATAACAATATCTTGTTGAAATGTATTAAATGGCGGCTTGTCTTCTTGTTTACATTCTATGACTGATGACTCTTTCATTGTTGTTGTTGTGTTTACTTGGACCTGTGTTTTTCTTGGTCGTCCGCGCCTCTTTCTGGGTGCAGCACAACTACCATCATGTACTTCAGATTTATCATTTTGTGTCACATTTGTTTGTATGTTTGTTGTGCCTCCAATAAATATTTCCTCTCTTAGCCTTAGGCCCACCTTTGTCTGCCCAACATCTCTGTCTGCTTGTATGGTTTCTTTGGTACATTGTGAATTTGTTTCGACATGCGATAAGTTTAACTCCAAGCAATGGTCTTTTGACATAAAGATGCTAGTGTGCATAAAGGAAATAGTGACCGAGAAATCATCTGCCTGGTTGACTTCTTCGGCAGTAACAATGTCACTTTTATTTCTACAATCACCAAACTTGATAGCAGTTTCAATATAGCATGGTTTGGACTCAATAACCCCATTCCAGGACTGAGAACAGTTTCTTTCTGAAGATGTGCTTATTATTTCTTTTAGAAATTTCAGTGGTAATGCAAATTTAAACCCAGAAATATATGTCATGATGAAAATAGCCTAGGTGATGAGCTTGCTCTAGCCCATGTATATGAGCACTCTCGTTGCCTATTCACCAAACACGAAAGATTTCCACTACCGGAAAAAAATATATACTATTTATATAATTTTAATAACTGCTGCAATCTTATGATGGCGCCATAGCTCAGTTGGTTAGAGCGTCAGTCTAGTAAACTGAAGGTCTAGGGTTCGACTCCCTGTGGCGCCTACGTAGTTTTTCATTTTAAAAACTTTTCTTTATGATTTATTCATTGCAAAAACCGAATAAATGGACAACATGCATTTTTTTTCGAAACATCAACAACAAAACATTGGTAAATATTTTAAAATAACCTCTGACAAACCTTAATCCATAGGTAAAATATTATAATATTGCTTGTTGAATTTACAACATGGATATGTACATGTATAATGTAGATAATTGTGTGTGTATGTGTGTGTGAGCGTATGTGTGTATTATATATAAAATGAGCACATATTTTTTTTATAAAAAGTGCTCTCTCTCAGATAATGACTGAACAGGTAAGACTGTGGGAGGATGTCAGAATGCTTGTAAATGTAGAAGTATCTTGTATTTAATGCAAACAGATTGAAATAAAATCATCAAAAAAAAAAGAAAGAAAGAAATCGGTTAAAATTTTCATTTGATATCTACTGAGGTATAAAATCAATTGATCCAGTAATGAAATTAAGACAGGCAGATCCAGGAATTTTCAAAAAGAGTGGGGAGGGTGGGGTGACAAGACGCCGTACGCGTGAAATTAAATGGTGCGTTCATTCTGAGATCTCTAACTGATATTAACACATGGGAAAATCGTATAAATTTTAATCCAATGCCTGTTTACGGATAAATGTAATGAACCAGACCAGTTACATATAAGTAGATCTGTTACATATAAGTAGATCTGTTACATATAAGTAGATCTGTTACATATAAGTAGACCAGTTACATATAAGTAGATCTGTTACATATAAGTAGACCTGTTACATATAAGTAGATCTGTTACATATAAGTAGACCAGTTACATATAAGTAGATATGTTACATATAAGTAGACCTGTTACATATAAGTAGACCTGTTACATATAAGTAGACCAGTTACATATAAGTAGATCTGTTACATATAAGTAGATCTGTACAGCTTTACTCTTATTTTATACCAGTACACTATGTATACACAAGCAAGCGATATATATATAAAATACTTCTTTACGTGTCTTGGGCTGATTGCATGTGCAGTTGGTGTAGATATGAGGTATACAGGTTTTCTTTTAAGTCATTACCTTTCTCTCTAATTCATGCAATTTATTTGATTTGTCTGCGTATCATTTTGTATATTTGTATGGGTGTGTAGGTACGTGCATGTATGTGTTTGTGTGTATTTATATCAAGGGCGTAGGACAAGTGGGAACACGCGCCACCCCACTTTTGAAACCGGGGGGGGGGGGGCAACGCCCCACTTTTTGACGTAATTTCTTTTATCACACAGCCACATTTTTTAATACTTGATTTTTTCAAAGCAGTACTTATAATTCTTGAATAATTGATTTTCCGGAATCCGTACTTACTATTACCAAAACTTTCGCGCCTCTCTACGCTCGACAAAAATAATTACATTAAATATACTCTTCCTTCCCTGTTTCCCATCGTTTCGTTAAAGAAATTTCAGGGGGTACCCCCACACTTTCTCACATACCAATTTTTATATACATTATCAACAGTCTGGAATCCAGAAAAAATGCTTCCCAGAACTTTTAAAAAATCAAGTTTTCTGGACTCACTCATCATGTTCATGCATTTGTGTTTGCTGATATTCAATTTATTTTTGATAAATGATACGTATGTCAATTTGTTGCAATATTTGGCCGGAATAAAAATGAGTCGCAATATGATAATTAACTCTCTAGTCTTTAATAATTAAACATTTTTGGGAAGCATACCCTGGACCACGGGGAAATGGCGATACCTCATCGAGCTTCGGAATTAATCCATCAACGATATTTTTAACGATAAAGAGGTCATAATTCAATGTATGGAAGATACTAGGCCAAAATTCTGTCCCGATTTTAGTATATTACGCTGTCTTATAAGTTCGCCTCATGAACTGGTCTTGCGCCCTCCGATGATATGAAACAACTCATTTCAATGAACTTATCTATGATAGCGCATGTGTAGCACGTGTTGTTGATTCATACCAAATTCCTCTTGAAATAGTTGGAACATAAGAAAGTAAATGACGACCAACAGACATCAGACGTTTGGAAACATCACTGTTTGTTCTCATCAAGATTTATTTTCATGTCCCCCTTATGTCCGGTCCCCTTCCGATTGTTGTAAACCGTGATAGGTCTGGAAAATAAAAACCAGAATAAATGCTATGTAAGTCAAGTCGTAGATTCATACACATAGTACGACAAAAGTATTCAAAATAAAATAAAATCCAAAAGCATGACTTCGATTAAGTAATAAAATAAACAGTTTCAATTCAAGATTTTGAGAGCTCAGAGACAAGTATTTAACTTATTTACCCCTACAGACATATTTGAACTGACCTAAGTCATTAATTTACAGAAAAGTTCATTGTATTTCAGGGGTTAATGAGTTAAATAAAATCCAAAAGCATGACTTCGATTAAGTAAGAAAATAAACCGTTTCAATTCAAGATTTTGAGAGCTCAGAGACAAGTATTTTTGGACTGAACTAAGTCATTGATTTACAGAGGAGTTCATTGTTTTTCAGGGGCTGATGAGTTAAGTTACTATAACCATGACATAATATTTTTGCACATTTGACTTAAATAGTATTGATTCGAATGTGAAATTGTTACATATAAACAAGTAATACAATACAAATAGGATTTGAAAAAAGCAAGTCTGCTTATATTAATTCATCTTCCTATTCTCAATGCACTAAAAAATCAAGATGGTCAGGGGAAAGTGATAGAAAAGAATGTGTAATCAGAATAGGAGACGAGCAATTTGAAGCAGCAAAATATATTTTTCAAGATAATTCATCAAACAATAAAAACGAATTGCGAACATTGTATGTGGTAGTATTATTATAGAGACAGTAAAGCGGATATCAAGAGGTCGTTGATAAGACAGATTATGTCAGGTATCAGGTACAGGTATACCAAGGTAAATTGGCACATGCCCACAAACACAACGAGCCCAAATCAAACCACAATAGGGGTGACAAGCCACCTGTCGTCACAAAAGTATTAAAGAAGCCCGTGCAAGGCAATAAGTTCATCCGTACAACCCACTTTCGGAAACCATGCCGTATTGTTTTGGTTTTGTACCGACCCCGAATGTGTAACTCTACCCTTGCAGACCTATATAACATAATTCGTTATAACAAATATATTTATGAAGCATTAAAAAATGTACATAAGTCCTATAACAACGATAGTAAATAAATAATAAATGAGTTGAGTTATGCAATGTGGTGACAATTTCCTATTAAAGCTCTACATAACAACAGGAAAGAAATTATCTATGTGAATCGCTTAGTACTAATTTTAAAAGTATTCTTGGACACAGTAAAAAAAATTGAATATATGTTTGTTTTCCCTGTAAGAAAGATGACTATTTCCGTATAACAATAGATCAAGAGTTAGGGGACGACTTATCTTATTTCTTAGTAACTTTCTTTGCATGCATTGTATATTGTTTACGTGAAAGCAAAAAATGAGAATTTTACTCTAATTGATTACACATAGGGGCCTACAAAAGGATCGGGTTCGATATTGGGTCTGATCAAAAAGTTGTTGTTTGAGACAGCTACATTTAACACGGAGTCCAGCATGTAAAATTTGTCAGAGTCGGCTACCGTCGTAATAATGATTTGGAATTTAGAGTGATTTGTTGAAATGGCTTTTTTGAAAGCCTCGCTTGAATTCATTTCTTTATTTGAGAAGGGAGGGTATTCCAGGGGCGTACGCAGGAAGGTAGAAAACTGTTGTATAGTGAGTCATATTAGTATATACCAACGAAATTTTAGCATTATGTGTGTTATAATTGTGAACTTTATAATGCTGATCAGGAACTAATGATGAAAGATATTTTGGAGTTGAACTTTTAACCATTTTAATATACTGCATAAGTTTATGTTCTTCGCGTCTTTTTTCTTGTTTAGACCAACCTGATTCCTCAAATAATGATATTAGATCTTAGTTAATTTGGTGGCACCGCGGTTACTGTCCGAGCAACTCCGATATTAAGTTTTTCAATTTTTTCTTTTAAAACTTGGTTACAGTTATCCCAGCATGATAATATCGGCGTATTCTAAAATTGGTCGAATGAATGAAAAATACATTGTCTGGAGAAATTTTCTGTCAATTTTGAATTTCAAGGTTCGTAGTAAATTAATTTTATCTGATGCCTTAAGGAAAATATAATCAATACGGTCGCCCCATTGATTTATTAAATATAAGTTCGAGATGATTATGTTCTGAAACTTCCTGTATAGGTACATTAAGGCTGCGAAGGCTCAAGTGAGCTATTGTAAATCACTCCGCGTCCGTCCGTATACTTTTCATATTTTCGACTTCTTCTCTAAAACTACTGATGGGAATTTGATGAAACTTAACAGGAAGCAAATGCTCAAGGTCCTTTACCTAGTTTATAGTTTTCAGCCAGATTATCCCAGGGGTTGACCCAGGGCGGGGCAGAATAGGTCCAAAAAGTTACCCCTCTTTAAAAATCTTCTCCTCCAGAACCGCTGCATGAATTAAAAAACGAATTATTTCTGAGTGATCTACATGTATGTATGATTCAAGTTTATATTTTTCATAAAAATCGGAATATTAATTATTGACGCGTTTTGGGGGTCTTTTAAGACTTTGTCATTTTCATTCATTTTTGCATGATTTCCTCAATTATCTCCCCTTGCGTTCACTTGGTGCATTCACTTGTAATTAGGTGGAGAAATATTTTTGTGCAAGAATTTTGCCGAAATTCAATTTCTATATTATTTTATGAATTTCTTTAAACAGCAATATTTATGTTGCTTGGCTAGATCACATGTACATGTACATATTCTTCTTGGTCTTCTTTCCACCTTTGTAGATGGTTATCAGGTGAGCGATTGACGCCTTCTTGAGCCTCTTGTTTGTACCAGTGTCTAGTGCTATATTCCATATATAAGAGGCGCTATTCGGGGGTTGTAAAAAGTACCTATTAATACAACTGTATTTTTAATTTTAATGTCAAACCAAACACATTCTAACCCATTTACTTCTAGGTCGCACCTTCTTTTACCGTAAACTGAATTTTTAATGTACACTGTAACTCCACCACCTGGACAATCAATTCTGTCATTTCTAAAATTTACAACAAACCCGTCGAAAGCTATTTCAGAATTGGGAATTTCGCTATTTAACCAACTTTCAGAAAAACAGGAAACATCGAAGTAAGATAGATTTGCATTTATTACATCACGTTTGGGCAATAAAATTTGTACATTAAGATGCATTATAGATAGGTTTGATTGAAGATCAGCGATAACATCAACTAAGTTTGAGAATAGATCAGAGTCGTTTGAGTGGTCTTCGTTTCTTGGAAATGGACCGGGATTTTGGTGCACATCCCCAGATATTGCAAGAAGTTTAGTTATAAAATGTTGAGATGTAAGACGAGTAGATGTCTCATGGTTTACAAAAATGGACGGATTATTGATTAGCATGTAGGAATTAGAATTAAGTTTTGGTCACCACAAAAATGTGTATTGCTGTGCATAAAAAGTACGTGTAACAATAGTAATATAATAGGTAACGATTTTTTACGGGAAACAATTAATAGATTCAAAACATAACGAAATCGACATGTTTGATGCCCTTCAATTTAGAAGCACATTTACACATTTTAGCATTTTTAAAAATTTATTTTCTTTCTTTTGTTTTGTAAATTTCACGCGAATACATACATATACATGTATATTTGTGTGTAGTATAATGTATGTTCTGTACCCGTTTGCACTCAATGACCCCAATCGTCCTACTAGTGGATTAATCGTATTCTGGGAATTCCCCCCGATCCCCCAGGTCATAGTTCGACCCGCGGAACGAACGACCTTCACAGGGTTCACGAGTTTGACCGTTCCGCGGATCTAATAACCTTCGCCGGTTTCGCGAGTGCCGCTCGCCCGCGGACGTCCGTGATCGCCGCCGTGGTCACTGTATCGACGTAGTAAAACATTTGAAGATGACTTGTATAATGAGAAGTTATCGAATCCTACCGAGTTGTCTTCTAGGATAGACTATGACGAGCTGTATAACCGCGACGTGAACTGTCATGTTAGAAATGGATGGAACGATCACGAAAACAGACCTAGGAGAGACGAACTGCGGAAATCCGAGGTATACTGGTATAATAAATACTATTGGTTTAAGTACAACAGTGATGCAGGGCGAGACGAGCCGTACGATCCCGCGGTGGATTGGGGAAACAAAGAAGCTTGGTTCAGGTACAATCTCGAATGTAGTGTCGATGACGAGCCGTGGGACCCCGACGTGGACTGGATGAACAAAGTCTTGGATTATTATTACGATTAAATTATGTAAAATCCTTTAAGAAATTAGTATGACTATATAAAATGGGTATGAGTGGAAAAACATGTAGAATCAACGTCGACCAGTTCGACATTAATAAGTTGATGATACAACCTCCTACCAAGGGGAAAAACGGTTCTTTCGTCGACGTGTTATACAACTATTCGGATGGTGTTTGTCATTCTCTCAAAATAAAAACGCCCACTCTGTTTTCCTACGGAGTGAATGGCAGATATAAACCGTCTTACAGCATATCGTTGAAACTCGATGACGAGGAACATCAACAATTTAAGGACGTTCTTTCGAAGATCGAAGAATTTATCAGAAAAGAAGTTCACAAACATAGAACAGTTTTTAAAGAACACGGTTGAAAGAAACCGCTCGATTGCGATGAATTACGGATTCTGAGAGGTGAAGAAGGTAACGTCATCTATCCGAAACTTCGAATGGATGGAAACAAGATCATCAGTAAATTCAGAACCGTTAAGGGAAAGCTCGATCCGTTGGATTACGTCGGGCAATATTGTAAGGTGGTCACTGTTTTGACCATTGATCACGTTTTCGTCGGTTCTAAGGCCGAATCCATTACAACGTTCGCGGGTCCAGTGATGATCAAGGAAAAGGTTGATAGAAAACCGATGGAGGACGAGGAGTCGGATCTTTCCGACGACGATGAATAAGTCAATGATCATGTTATAAATAATAAATTTACATTTTAAAAAATGACTCTTCAACAAATGTTCCACAGCATCGGGATGGAGATAACGTCGTGTCAGATGCCCGTCCACACCAGGAGGATTCGCGACGGACCGTGTCCACACGAGCTTGCTCCGGATTCCATCTTTTGCGTCATTCATCATAGATATATAAAGAAACGCGAGTTTAAACCCTTGAAATTCTGCGAGTCGTGCGGACTGTGGATGTTCGATTCTACACCACACACCGTGTGCGTCTCCTGCGATAACAGAAGACAGCGAAGTCATTACTATTACCTAAAGTACAGAGTACCTCCCCAGACGTGTGGAAGACCCCGCCAGTACTAAAAAAATTATATTTTACAAAAAATATAAATTATTCTATAAACTTGTAATCCGTCGGTTGTTCCGTCCGTAAGATCAGCTTGGAGTGCTTGCGCTGCGACAACTCGTGCTTGAGACGCGTCGGGGACGACGTCGTTCTCGTCCAAACATTCGTTGTAGCTGAACTTGTCCTTGGTGAAGAAGAGCGCGACCCACTTGATCTGCGTGCGAAAATCTTTGGACGCGCTGTTGTAGCGTTGCGTCAATATCCACACGGACTGGTCGGCGTGTCTTCCCGAAAACGCCAACATGGACAGGGCGTCCGCCTTCTTCTTGATCTGCTTCGTGGCCGAACAGTCGTCGATGATGTACAGCGTGGACGTTCCCTTGTATCTGTCGTAAAAGTGTCGCAGCGTGTCCTGCAATAGCTCCTCCCCCTTTTTAGACACGGGGTTGACGATGACGATCCGCTTGTCTTTAGGTTGTTTGACGTCGTCGCCTATCCACTTTCTCGATTTGTACGCCTTGTTGAACTCGATCGAGGGACACAGGATCACGATGTGTTCGAAGAAGTCTTTGTATTCGTCTTCCAACAGAGCGAGATTGACGTCGGTGATTTTTTCGAATTCCAACGCGATGTTGGTCGCCTTATAACTTATCGTTTTATTCGCATTGTCGGGGTCCGTCAAGACGACGCGTTTGGCGTCGTTAAACGTCAGCATGTATTCCAATCGATCTTGTAACCCCGCTCCAAGATTTCGAAATCCAAGGGAATGCAAAAACGATTCCCGAACGCCGCGACAATTTCGTAGTCTTCGTTGGTGTCGCGGGGTATTTTATAGCTGACGGGTTTTGCTCTTACCATATTGAGATCGTCGGTCTGTATTCCCTGATAGGCCATGTTACCTCGTTCCACTTTCCAAAGATCGTTATAGACGAAGAATTTATCGGCATCGTCGATGGTCTGAACGGTGTTCCCCGAGATCTTCACCTCGATTTTTTTGACGATGTTACGTCCCAGATTATTATAAACACCCGTTTTGGTGAGATCGCCACCCTCCACGGCGACTTCCATGTCGAAGCATAGTCTCGTGCTTCTGGGGACGATGAGGTTCGTGTAGTGCTCGAAGTCGGCATCGCTGGGCAAGGGGGCGGCGATCTCCTGCAGGATCCTTCTGATCTGGTAGTAGACGTGGAAACGGAAGAACGACTTGGACAGGTGGTCGTTTCCCATGTCCAGCGTCACGCCGCATCCGGTCGTGGCGCACCACACCGCGAAATTCAACTGGTTCTGCCAGAATCCCTCGATGGGATGCTGGTACCACCCGCTTCAGCATGGCGTAGTACTTCAGGGTGCCGTCCTCGAAGACGTTCGGGTTGTCGTACTTGACGAAGATGTTCTCGAACGACGCGCGAAACTTTTTGGTCGCGTTGACGTAGACGTCGAACGACGACAGATCCAGATTCTCTCTGTACTCGTAGACGTTCATTCTTTTAGTTAAGATTTAAAAATAGTTAATATAAAAACAACATGTTATATCTCGTGACGGACATCGGAACACCCGTGAAGCTCTCTCGCTACATCAACAACGCGAACGGCGAGTGGTGCGTGGGCGTCAAGTCCATCCATTTTTACAACGGTCTGTACAACGTGCGGAAAGACGTGGCGATACGCTACGCCAAACGCGGCGAGAGACCCAAAGTCCAAAGCGTGCACGCCGGATCATACACCTTCACCGACCTACGACGACTTCTCTCGAAATACTTCGATAAGGTGTTCCTGGACAAGACCACCATGAGATTAAGAATCGACGGTAAGGGCAGTACGGCGGTGGCTCTTCCGCCGGAACTCGGCAAGATTCTCGGCATCGGCAAGAACGTGGATCTCGTCGGGACCATCTCCCCGAGCAATAGCATCAACCTGCAACCGGTGGAACTCCTCAACGTTCATCTCGACGAACTTGCCGAGGGCGTCAGAGATGGGACGGCGAACGACATCATCATGTCCCTGCCGTGCCCCAACGTGAAATTTTCCGAGTTGTACGAAAAAGACGTCGAACACCCCGTTTTCTTAACGTTGAGACGCAATCGCATCTCGGAATTAACGATACATCTAAAAGACGAGGAAGGCAACCCCGTCGACAATCACGGCCATCCCGTTCACGTTCTCTTGGAATTTAAGAAAAATCTATAATAAAAATGTCTAGATCGGGATTCTATTACGAAGACCTGGAAAGGGAAGAACTGGCGGCGGAACTCTTGGAAGACGTCAGAGAGGAGGTCACCGCGTTGACCAAAAACCGTCGCATCATGAACACGTTCCAATTCGACGTGAACAAAAACGGAAGAATCAGGCCGCCGCTGGGCACGACGATGTTGTTCGACGGTCACGTCTTTCGTCTGGGACTCTTGGGGGAACTGGACGTGACGCTCGTCGTGAACGACGTGGAATACAGGACCTTTCAGACCAAGACCGGCGAGGTCGTCACGTTGAATCCACCGTTGCGGGTGACGTCGGGCGACGTCCTCGGCGTGAACAAAGGGTCGAAATCGGGATCTGTCAACGGCGTCGTCGTTCTCGACATATAAAAAATTCCCTTTTAAAAAAAGGGAAAAGATGAGTAAAGAAGATAAAAATAATGCATTGTACCCGACGTTAGAGCCCGATCCGCAACACTATCGTCTCAAACGCATCGGCGAGATCGAACAGACGTTTCGGCGAGAGATCGAGACGCGGAAGAGCGTCCACAAAAAGTATAAGCGAATCGTGAACACCGCCGACGGCGTCGACGCGGCTCTCATCTCGGGAGGCGTCGTCGTCGGAGGATTCGGCTTTCTCGTGCCCATCGCGGGCTTGCCTCTCCAGATCGTGGCCGTGACCGTGGGTGCGGTGGGATTGGCCATGAAGGGGGTCAGACGATTACTGTTGAAAAAATCGGAAAAGCACCTCAAGATCATCAAACTCGCGGAGAGTAAACTGAATTCGATCTCGGATAGGTTGAGTCGCACGCTCGAGGACGGGAAGATCACGGACGAAGAATTCGCCACCGTGTCCCACGAGCTGACCAAGTATCGCGAGATGAAGGACAAACTGTATTCTAAATACAAGGGCGAGACCGTAAAAAAGGAGTCCAACCAAGAGACGGAGGACTTGCGCAAGCAGCTCCTAGACCTCATAAACAAATCCACTTCTCGTTAACCGTAGAGTATTAATAAAAGATGAAACGTTTTACCGAGATGATGGTGTTCGCGTTGTTATCGTTCATCGTTTTATGGATTTTGCTCGTCTTATTCGCGATATTCTATATTTTACGCTTAGAACGTTATCACCGAACGGAACGATGGCTGAGAAAACTTTTGCAGTCTTTATAAAAAAAAAATGTATTATAAAAAAACGATGAATGTAGACGACGTATTAGCGAACGATGCGCCCCCCACCGGTACGGCGGTGACCATCAAAGATAGACTGTCGGCCATCGTCGGATCCGGACGCGCGCGTCAGTTTCTGGGCAAAGACGTGACGTCTTCCGAATTGGACAAGATGAACGACAAGGAAGTGGAATCCCTGAGTCGCCTGTTAGACGCTCGACTCAACATGCGCATGGCCAAGTCGATCGGCAATACCCTCATCGGTCTGTATACGCTTGGTCTCAAGCATTTTTTCGACATCAAAGACGAACCCAAACTGATCGAAGACTTGAGCGAAGACCCCCTTCTTGGACGCGGCCATCGGCGAAGTGTGTTGTAGTCTCTATTACAAATACGGTGCGCTCTTAGCACCTTTCAGCTTAGCCGCCACGACCAGTCGCCATATCACAGGAATAAAAAAAACGGAGGATATAGAAAAAGAGAATGAATCCGGAGGAACTCATAGGGAAGAAGAATCCGAAACGTCAGGAAGCGGGGAAGAAGGGTGCCCAACGTCGATGGAGCAACAAGAATGCCAATAGCAATGCTAATAGCCAGGATAGCAATGCTAATAGCCAGGATAGCAATGCTAATAGCCAGGATAGCTGGAAATGGCTAGCGGGCGCAGGCGGACTCGCGGCCGTCGGATTTCTGCTGATCTACATGAAAAAAAAAACCAGAACCAGAACCTAATCCCCAAGTCATTCCCCCTCCAAAACCTAATCTCCATAAAATGTATTAAATAATTTTCTCTCGTATTTAAAAATGTGTGTAGAAAACGATTCAGTCAGAACCGCCGTTAATATGACGATGTTAATGGCATCGGGAATCATGACGCTGGGAGTGTTCATAACAACGATAACTGAATTGATTAATAATAATAGTAAGGTTATATACGTTCACGACGATGACAACGACGACGATACCCCTTGCAAATGCAATAAATAATTTTCTCCCGTATTTAAAAATGAGTGAAAAAGATTTGGTCAACACCGCGTATCATGCCGCCGTCAGTACGGGAATTGCTATCGGATACGCGCAACTTTCCAAGAAATTCTTAAAGATGCCGACGCCAAAGATGGATCTAGACCCGAAGGACTTCGGGATGATCCTCCTGGAGTTTGCGCTCGCCGAGTACACCAAGGACATGTTGGTCAAGAAGGGCATCATCCCCGCCGATATCATGAAATAAAATAAAACTCTCTCTATTAAAATGGCAACGATCGCGATGATGGTGGGAGATGCATTGGTCAACGCCCTGGCGTTTTCCGGATCGCAATTTTTATTTTCGAACCACAACGAACAAAAGAGACACGACGAGGCGATGGAAAAACTGACCAAGGCCAGAGACCAATGGAATCACGAACGCACGAAACGATTAGATTTTCTAAACGAGAGACTGAAGAAGGACACGCGCTGTATACCTACAAAGAAGTGGACGCCGCCATGTCACTCTACTCGCGGATGACGGACGAAGAGGCGATGCCCCCCGAACCGAAGTTGAGCGATTTCTATCAACCTTCGGAAGAACAAAAAGACAAGGAAATCCTCTTCGTGGTAGTGGGAACGGGACTCGTCTCTACGTCGTTAAAAAATACATCGCTTAAAGAAAAAACATGGAAGATATCTACTACAGTCCCCGCGGCTATTGGAAGGGGAAGGCGGCCATCAAGAAATTGGTCATGGCGGCCAACGTCAGCGAGAAGGAAGCCTTCGATTTTTTAAAAAAAACAAGACGTGTGGCAAATCTATCTGCCCGCTCCCAAGAAGATCGTGAGACCCCGATTCGAACGCGTGTCAGAAAACGACATCCACCAGGCCGATCTATTGTATCTGCCGCACGATAAGGTGGGCGGAGAGACGTACAAATACGCGTTGACGGTGGTCGACGTGGGCACGCGGTACAAAGAGGCGGAAGCGCTGACCAAGAGAAGCAGCGAGGCTGTGGCGGACGCGTTCGAACGGATCTACCGACGACGACTGAGGTTCCCCAAGTTGCTGCAGGTCGATCCCGGTAGCGAATTCAAGCGCGTCGTCCGCACACTCATGAAACGTCACGACACGACGATCAGGACGGGACGCGTCGAGGTGCATCACGACCAGGCCATCGTCGAGCGATTCAACAAGACGTTGGGAGAACGGCTCTTCACCTATCAGTACCACCAAGAGGTGAAGACTGATAAGATGGGAAAGGGGAAGACCAAGAAGAAGGTGAACACGGAATGGGTGAAACGATTGCCGGACGTCGTGAAGGCGATCAACGACGAGACTCAACCTCCCGAGGCCATCGTGCCTCGCACCCCCGTCGAATCGCCGATAGGTCCGTTTAACAAGGTCCGATTTCTCTATCTGCCCGCCGAGGCGAATAAAGACGACACCACGAGAAATTATCTTCCTCAGAAGCGCAGGGCGACCGATCCCATCTGGAGCGTGGACAAACACGAGATCGATCGTCAGTTCAGGATGCAGGGCATCTACGTCTATTACCTGAAAGACACTCCCGGCAGAAATCCTGCCACGCCTCAGAGAGGTTTCGTGCGAGAAGAGTTGTTGATAGTCGAGTAATAATTTATAATTCCATAGGGATTATAAATTGTTTTAATCGAAGGCTTTGGTGTGTATGCGATCGGGACAGATGCGGAGTTTAGTGTCCAGGGGATCCAACGTCGTCTTTTCCTGGCGGATCCCGTAGATGATCTGTTTGATCGACCGGAGACTGTGCATCGGATGCGACAGCTTGACGTCGTCAAAGAGAGCATCTCTGTAATTCTGGAATCCTATCTTCTTCTCTATGACGCATCGTCTCACACCCTTAGCTTTTTTGGTAACTCTATCATCATCCTTCAATATGGCGTACATCTTGGGTCTCAGACCAACGTACTCTTTGATGGGTTTTCCTCCGCATTCGTCTTTGAACTTGCCGATCACCTTCATGTTCTTATCTTTATTCTTTGGTAAATTAGGAAAGTCTTCTTTGAAATTAGAAAAGTCGTATTCGTCTTCGTCTTCGAGCATGTCCCGGTAGACGTCCTCCGTCCGTATCTCCACCAGCAGCGAGTCCGTATCGGTGTACAGCAGATCGCAGTCGGCGCCGTACTTAACCTTCAAATGCTTGTAATACCAACCGTACATATGTCTCTTGGACAGATCCAAGATCGCCATACCGCAGTAGATGGGCTTGTCCAATTTAACGGTGGTCGGTTTGAAGTGGAGGAAGGCCATGCTGTCGTTGATCTTGGTCAACCCGTCGTAAGCGGGCGAGGCGATCATCTTTCGGATCTTTTTATCTCCATCGTTTGCAGTGACGATCTTCAACTCTGTTCTGTTCCGTTTGTTTTCCATGGTCTTTCCGAAGACGGCATTGTTCATGATCTTGAAGAAGTCCTTTTCGAAATTGTTTTCAGCCTTTTGACGTAATCCAGTGTTTTTATCGATGTAACCCTTGAGCCACGGCTCTTCGTCAAATTGCAGAACTCTGTGCACTCTTGTCAGTTTCATGCCCAGCTCCAGATAGAGTTTTAACATCTCGTAATGCACTACGTATTCCTTTTTATCTCGAAGATTGGGTACGAGCTTCTTGGGACCCGCGTCGCGCATCTCGTACTCCTTCATCAACCCTTTCTGATAGTCGGACAGATCGTTCGGATCGACCTGCATCGTCTCCGGAGCGAGCGGATAATTGTTGTGCGCCTCGTGCAATGCTTTCGGATACTCTAAATCGACTTCGAGGATGTAGCCCTTTCCTTCTGGCGGATGATTGGGCACGTCCTTGACCCATTCGAAGTTTCTATAGGGCAAGGGATGAATCATGGCTTCGCTGTAGAGCGCGTTGGCATCTAGATACATGATGTACTTGGAAGGTAGATTGGGATCGTACTCTTTCAAGTACTTATTGTTGGCTTTAGAATAACGTTGCGGGACGTAGGTGATCCCACCTCTGATCCCCTTTTCGACGAATAAATGCATATCGTAATCGGTGAGCAACTCTAATTCGATCTTAGAGGTGAGCAACGCCGCGTCCCAGGCCAACCCGGGGGCCGTGTAGTAGTGACACGGATCCAACGCGTAGTGTTTCAGAGAGATGTTGCGAAACTCTTCGAACACGTCGGCCAACAAGACCACGTCCGTTTTCAGATAGAGATCGTGGTAATCTCCCATGTTCTTGCATCCGTATTCACGCCAAACGGTGTGAGCGTGATCGTAGTCCTCTTGAGAGATGAGAGTATCCGACAACGTGCTGTAGAAATCTTCTATGGGTGGTAGGGCGATCTCGTTGAACCTGGCGAAGGAATCCATGTATTCATAGGGATAGACCCCCTTTCTCGTCAGGAGTGAGGCGTCCTCCCCGAATACGGATTTTGTGATGTGGTGTTTGTCCTTTAGATTTCCAGCCAACGTCTCCAAACCGCACGACAAGAACTGGAAACTGTCGATGAATCGCAAGGAACCGACGGAGAAACTGATGAACTTCTCCTGATTCGTCGGAATGCAGTTGACGGACTCGTCCACCTCCATCTCGGATAATATCAGGTGGGAATCGTAACCGCGAAGATTGTGAAATACGACGGGGATGTGCTTCGCCCTTCTCAGCAACCTGTTGCACTTGTTGTGGGCCGCACCCCGAAACTTGCCGGATGTGTGGCAGTGATCTCTAACCTTGACGAGATCGTATTCCCCAGAGCCGATGTCTTTCATGATGTCGTTGATCTCGGTCTTTATAATGCCGTGACGTTCGCGATACCATTCTAGATCGGATAAATCACATGGGTCTGATGTGATGCTGATCTTGTGTTCCAAAGATGACAGACTGGGTAATTTTTCCCGTTCCTTCAGAAGTTTCTTTCTTTTAGTCCACAGAGATCTCCAATTATAGAGATCTCCCGAGAATTCGTCTCCGCAGATCCAACATTGCTTAGCCTTCTTGAATCTTTTCTTATCCTCGTCGTCATGTGGAGCTCTTTTTTCTCAGTACCGTTAATCCTTTGTTCTTCTCGTCGCAGACTATCTAGAAAATGTTTCACAACGTTCTCCCCGCGATAGAGTCGAGGCTCTTCGCTCTTGACGATCCACTCCTTCTCCTCGTTACCCTTCTCCGATCGCCAGACGACGACGTAACAGTATCCCGACGGGACGTGACGCGACGTCTTCATCGTTTTATCTCCAGCCTCTTCGTTGAGGGGTGAAACGATGCACTCAAAGTCTGCATAGATCGTGGCATGTACGGGCTGTTTGTAACCGTCATTCTTAAACTTGAGGATATTCTTACCCTTATCAGGCATGACGGGTTTCATGGCTGGATTGTTGATGCCGCGACAATCGGCTGCGTGCTTTTTGTAAACCTCCTCGCTGGATAGTACTTTGAGACAACGAAGACATGGATAGGATTTCTCTGTGTGATTTGAATGGGAAGAGAACAGTCTGGACGTATTCTTGATCCAGGAGTAGTGCCACTTATCCTCTGGACCTTCCAACAACAATAGATTAACTTCACGATCGTGAAATCTTTCCGATATGTAATAAGGGAAGAAACCTCTCCTCTCCATCCACCCGAGAACGTTGACGGCGAGTTCGTTACGACGTTCGAATGTGGGGATCTGCTTCAGCGGGGTTGGATAATCGATGCACCTGAAGTCGTACAACTCGATGAAGGGCATATAATTTCGGGGCCTATACTTGTTTACATCGTTAAAATCGTTGTGATGTAGACACGCCAATACGCTATACATGAAACACCTCTGATCCTCGTTTTGAACGTTTATAATAGCCCTCTTATCCGCGATCTGCTTGGGCAACTTAAAATAGGAGGATCCTAGGGGTGACTCATACTTGGTAAAATTCAAATAAATCATTTGAGCGTCGTCGATGACCCACCCAGACCCCGCCTGAACGGTTTTATCGAGCGAATCTATCAACTCTTCGATCATGCGTTTAAATACGTCTTCGATTTCGTCTTCTCTCAGAATCGGGTGTTGCCGAGTTTTGTGGAGTTGCGTAATGAATTGCCAGCCGACCTCTAAAATATCTCGCTTGAATCGCTGTTCCACTTGAATTTGGATCTTGATGGGACCTTTTCTCAGTTCGTCGGAAATCTTAGAGATGAAATCGTCTTTAAAATACTCTAATAACGATCTGAGATTGGCTCGATGTATATGATTACGAACGTCTTTTTTATAGCTGGTATAGAAGTGTTGAAAACTATCACCTAAATCGAGATGACGTTGCCTTCGTTTTTGTTGGATCTTAGCAACGCCCTTGGAAAGATCTGTTTGAAGAATTTTTTTATATCGAGATCTGATCAACTTGCGTTGCATCTTGGTAGAAGCTTCCTCGAGTTCATCGTTCAGCGCCCGTCGTAGCTTGTCTCTGACGGTATCTCTCGTCTGCTCTTCCGTCGACGCGCCTCTCACATAATCCCAAACGGCTTCGGTGACTTGCTTATACCCCCATTTACCAGCATTGTATAAACGTTTTACGCCTCTCAAGATGTTCATTGCTTTTATGTATTTGCCATTTTCTTTAAGTCATCTTCAAATGTTTTACTATATCGATACGGTGACCACCGCCGTGATCACGGACGTCCGCGGGCGAGCGACACTCGCGAAACCGGCGAAGGTTATTAGATCCGCGGAACGGTCAAACTCGTGAACCCTGTGAAGGTCATTCGTTCCGCGGGTCGAACTATGACCTGGGGGATCGGGGGGAATTCCCAGAATACGATTAATCCACTAGACTAATGATAATTTTAGGACGATTGGGGTCATTGAGTGCAAACGGGTACAGAACATACATTATACTACACACATATATTTTACTGGTATTCTGGAATTGCACAACCGAAAAGATAATCATGAAATGATCACTGTAAATTACTTTGATTTGTATATATTTACAGTATTATGTGATTTCATATGACAATAAATGATTACTTACATTACAAATATAATGGTCCCGACGATACAAACACAAAATACGAAATATATCATTCCTCTGAATATTGGTCGTGTTTCCGCATATATTTCTAGGAAAAGTATTTGGCTAAATAAGTTAGAAATCGCTTCGGTGGTGTAAATATTGGCAAAAACTGCACCTGCAAGATGAAATGGAGACCTTTTTTATAACTTATCTGCATTTTGACAATTTTCCTGATATACATTATTTGAAGTGCTTTTTATCAAATTCAAGTATCCAGTGATGAAGCTAATGGTTCGCATCCAAATCATTTAGTTTGCGTCCCTATCAGAAGTTCCCATATAATCTTTAATCAAATGATGTTTGAAAAATGTTGAATTAAATTATTATGATGATTTGTGTGACGAAATTATTTATTTCATGATAAAAATATATTCCTTGTAGGAAAAATCAAACCGGGCCAACTTTCCCCTTAGGAACGATGGAACAGAACCATCCCCATTACAACTCCTAAAATGGTTCATTGTGATCGAATTAACCCTGTTTTGTAGCATGGACTCACCCTGACTAGAGTTTCCCCCGGGAGAATGGGTCCGAGTTAGACCCCCCCCCCCGGAAAATGGGCCTAGCATAAGCGACAGACTTACTTTTGTCGTCTTTTCGCATGGTGTTTTGTCGTCTTTTCGCCCCGCAAATTTGCGACGAGATTTTGAGGGCGCAAATTTGCGGAGTGAAAAGACGACATTTTAAGGTCGCAGATATTTTTATTTTTAATTTGCTACCTTAAAATGCCGTTTTGTCGTCTTTTCGCCCAGCAAATTTGCGGCCTTAAAACGTTGTCTTTTCGTCCTGCAAATTTGCGACGAGATTTTAAGGTCGAAGAAACGACATTTTGAGGTCGCAAAATTTCCGGGGCGAAAAGACGACGTTTTAAGGTTGCAAATTTGCAAGGCGAAAAGAGGACAAGGCGACATTTAAAGGTCGAAAATTTTCGGAGCGAAAAGACGACAATAAAGTCGCAAATTTGCAGGGCGAAAAAAATTTGTCTTTTCGTTTTGTCGTTTTGACGACAAAATGACACAAATATATCGCATTTGCAATGTATCATCAATCCTCCTCAACATCAAGGAACATCGAGACCGTCACGTTCCGAGAATTACTTTGATATTACTTTATTATTATTATGCTCTCTGTCATAAATGTTACTGTATCATAGATGACAAGGAATTTGTATAATTCCGCCAATTTATTAGGATCACGTTGGTTGCCATGTTGTAACAGTATGCATGCGCGTGTTGGTAAACTCTCTAGACTGTCTTCAAAATTTGCTGCATTGGTAACTACCAATGGAAAATATTGGTATCACTGGCATACAAATGGTAATTTTCAACCAATGGTTGCCAATGTTAAAACTCCGAATGCACCTTAGTCTGCAAATTTTGCTTCGAACAATAAATATACCAATGATACATATTGGTACCATTGGCAAGTCACTGAGTAATAATGTTAAAAGTAAACTCATCCAATGTTTAATATTTGGATGCAATGAGATGTGTGAACCGTTCAGATGTCATGGTGATATGGTGGGGAAACCATAAATTAGAGGGTATAGACCAGAATATCAATATTCTGAATGATGGAGGCAATAGAAGGCAGTGCCTCGGGGTCACAACCCACTGTGTAAAACTTGTAAATGTCTCTGTATTCACAGTATATACCTTCTAAAGAGAAAACATATCATAAAAAATACTTTATAGAGGAACAACCCATCAAAGTTATACAAAGAATCAATCAACAACTTTATACTAATAGGAGGGGACTTAAATGAGGAAGTACTAGTAACCACTCTGAAGATCAGTAGAAGGATAAAAAAGGAAATCCCTCCTGACAACAGGATGCCTATCAAACATAATAAAAGAACATTCTAAAGAAAATGATACTACCATCAGTTATTAATTAATCAACTTAATAGATGTACCTGAAATTAGCAACATTCGTGTTATTGACGATTTAGAGACGAATCACTATCCAGTAGTCGCCATAATAAATGGATAAATGGCAAAGTATAATCATCAGGATACGTCTACATTCTTTAAAACACTGTGGAAAGATAAAGTAACATAGGGAGATGAAAATATAACACTCGTCCATGGAATCAAATTCTGTATCGACAATGCAATGACGGACACCAATGATCTCCTGCAGCAGGTTGTCAAACTAAGTCCAACAGGAAAAGGAGTAACGCAAGTCTAGAACAATCATTATGGTATAACTGTAGCTGTTTGTAAATCTCGGAATCAAATTGGGGGAAAAAACGACAGAAAAACAAACATGATAGTTGCAAAAAAGGAAGTGAAAGTGAAATTCATAAAAATTATCATCGACAAAGTCAACTCAAAAGTCTGGTTAAAGGCATTTCACTGTATCTACTTACTGTCGTCGCCCTAGATAAACGTGTATTTTGAATGTACGTGTACTTCTTTTGCAACACTTTGTACACATGCACAAAGACTGTAGTAAGTAAAAATGAAGAAGTACCAATTGATAATCGAAACCCAAGTCCATTAGAATACGACAAATTAAATGTGTAAATGGTCGTCTCAACATGAAGAACAATTGCGAATCCCAGTAACTGATTCATTTATTGTAACTATATGTATTATCCGTGTTGTGAAAAGCAGCAAATTAAGAAAATGAAATATTGTATCTAAAATCTTGGAAATGCAAAGAGATGGTTTACAGAGTATTCAAAGGTTTAGCTGGAACAGCTAATTATTTTATAATAAAAGTTAACCAAGCAAACCAATCACAGTGGAAAAGAAACCAGATGATACAGATGGATTACTCACCTTGACTTCGTCCGCTGGTCATTTTTGATAAAATTGCTCGAAGCAAAGGGAAGGGTACCAGACAAATCATTCCACCAGCGACAGCTTAAATAATAATAATAATAACCAGAATCATTAAGCGACCACTTGGTACGTCATTCACACAATATTTCGGACAATAAATGACACCCGTCCCCAACTCCTATTAGAAAGTTGTTGCTGAGACAAAATGGCAAGGGTACCCAAAGTAGGACTTTTATCATGTATATTTGAAAGTCGGTGATTAGGTGTACATATTTAAGGAGTAATAAGGATAGACAGATTTTCGAAGAAATAAAACAGTTGGTCTTTCATATTCACTGGTAAAATGTGGGGTTGCGGAGGAAGCAGGGAAAAACGAACCTTGAGATGAAAAGCGCCCTGACAAACCTTTAGATGCGGCATTGACTCAGAAAGACTGTATTAGTTTTTAAAAATAAAAGCATAAATATTTCCTAAATTTAACGGGTATAAAAGGTGTATGGTACCGTTTCAGAATTGCGGGAAAAATTACAAATGAAGATATGTACCGAAAAAGATAATAGATAACCAACAAGTACTACAAACGGTGATACACCCATAATAATATAAAACATCTCAGATATCAAAGTATAAATCAACAGAATGTCCAGGACATAGATACAAATCCGGTAAAAATGGACAAACACGGACCTCTGGAAACCAAGAAATGAAAACGAAGAGGAGTGTGATTCCCTGCGTTGGTAGCTATTTATTTGCAGTTTATGAAAAACCATACTCCTATAACAGAAATGAAATTACACAAAGTACATTTATTCCCCAAAATATGAAAATTCCATAGAAATTCAAGGTAACCTTGATAATGGTGGTATGACATATAATGCCTTCCCATACTATGACATAAATGTGTGTCAAGACTGAAGTACATGTATTACAAAAATATGATTATAACAAGAAAATTCTATCTTAGTTCGTTAAGACATATTCTTATTTCCTTCAGTCATGGTCATGACACACTGTCGTCCCATAAAATAAGAGGTTTCGTCACATACATTGTTTAAAGAAGGTTTTTATCTTACCTGCATACAGCATCCATGTTTCTGTCGCCAAACCCAATCCACAGTAATATATTATGCAAGATACACACCCTAATACCACGATAATTTCGTCCCTGATATAGTAAAGCATAACTTTTAATAGACCAGTGCCAATATTTAAGTGACAAAATGCTTTGGTCCCTTCAAACCATCCAATAGATTTTGACGAAAAACAAAACGGATAGCCGAGAAGATAAAGAATATCTATTTTAGATTTGGCCTTATTTGGGAGATAAAACATAAGTAGGGACGACAGTACGAGAATGTATTGTGCTGAATATGGTCTTTTAAACGTTCCCTTTTCTCTACACAAGATAACTACGTTTACAAGTGACTGCCAGCAGTTGTGTATGTTTAATTGTTGTCGGTTGCTGATTTCTAAAGTTTCTTTCATAAAAACAATCAAAAGAAAAAATGACAAAACATATGTCCCGAATGCAATGAAACTTGGTAATGCATAACCACACGAAGCTATGATATAGCCGGCACAGATTTGAGAAACTGTTAATCCTATGCCTTCGAAGTATTCTAGTAAGGCCAATTGAAATGTCCTTGATTTTCCAGACTCTGTAACATCCGCTATTGATGCAGAGTAACACGTAAAAAATCCGAAATGTGTACCGGATAATGCAGAACAGGCATATGCAATGTATAATAGGTTGATAGATAAATCAGAATATATCACGATGGCAATTAATCCAAATTTTACGATGTTACCGCAAAGTGACAATACAAGGAAAGGTTTTCTCCCGAAAATGTCGCTGAATATCCCATATAATAACAGAAATGGTATGCACACACTGCATTCGATTAATTGAAAGTAAAGAATTTGATCTGCAGTTTCCTTCTGAAGCCTATTTTCTTCCGAGTCTGTTGAATTGTCGTCGCATTTCAAAACTGTGTCATTTCGCCCATTACCACTAGAACCATGACTGTTTGTTGAGTTCTTATTCAGTTCTTTAAAGTAGTTGACGATATACTGACTTGTAACAACATTACCAATTTCTTGTCCACACATAAATATTACCACTACTATTGAGATGACGTAGTTCCGAGGATATACTTTATTTTGTATGGAAGAATGTCCATTCAAAAGAGGCGAATTTTCTAACTTGGCAGCCATTTGTAAAACGAATTACAACCAAGATTACCTATTTAAAAATGACATATGTATGAATGCTATGTAGCATTGATATAGTAGACTTTGATCTAAAGATATGATCTAAAATGAAAAATATCATTATCAACGACGAGACATAAATTACGTAAAAGATAAAGTTCCAATATTAATATTAATAAACATTTCGGGTATCCCATTTGTTATCACACTGGTATGCTCCGATGCATATTTTCACACACACACACACACACTATATATATATACATGTATATATATATATATAATGTACATGTATATAACACTTGCACACAGTCTCTCTCTCTCTCTCTCTCTCTCTCTCTCTCTCTCTCTCTCTCTCTCTCTCTGATGATTTGATAGTTTTAGAAGCATAGGCGTCGGAGCCGGGGGGGGGGGCTTTTTTTGCAAAGATAGGCATAGGTGTTGAAAATTGGGGCTTAGCCCCCAAGACGTTACTGGCGTGTGTGTGTTTTAAGTTGGTTTAGCCCCCCCACTTCTTGCGTGTGTGTGTTTTAAGTTGGTTTAGCCACCCAACTTTCAATTTGCTTCCGACGCCTATGAGAAGTAAATGACATTGCAGTATTACCGAAGGTTGGTCATAAGTAATACCATCCAATATCTGACATAAAGCAGCACACACAATTTGGTTACAATTTGGAGAACACTCTGACGGAAACTTAAATGGTATTATCGGACAAAAGTCACAGACTAAATTAAAAATACATGTATACTTCTGATTGTTTAATTTCGGAAGCATAATATTCTACGTATGTTTCATCTTTTAATTTTCGAATTAACGGGGTGAATGGAAGTTTTTGTATTTACCCCCCCCTCCTAGCAAATTCAAAAATTGAAACATGAAATATGTATGTAAAGGCAATAAACGCATGAAGAAAGCGTATGATGTTAAATTTGTAGCAACTGAATCAAAAAGACACCTTGGACTGAGAGGATTGCCTGATGCTTGATTATTCTTCAAGAAGTGAAGACAGAAAATTTGTTATTCAAATTGTCGTTTCTGATTCACTAAAGCAATCCAGTGTAGATTATCGGCAACTTGGCCCCGTTATTTCAAATGTTCTTCCCATCCTTGAGCCTAGGGAGTGAACTGTTCTCAACTAAATTAAAGCTAACACTACTGCACAGGTATGGCTAAAACAGATACATCACAAATATAACAACATAGGCATCCTAAAAGGAAAGACTCTATTGCAAAGTTCCTAAATTCATTCTTCGTAAATTGCCATCTCATGCCATACTGCAGAGAGTCAGTTTTAAATTATCGCAATTCATAGAATCTGTTCTGAAACTCAATGTTTTAAGGCATTGTGGATATTGAGAAATTAAAGTAAAATCCCCACAAAAGATCAATGTGACATTTGTTGTTGTTATAATAGTGGGAATCTTTTGACAGACATTTTATTCACATCGCGTTGCACAAACTAGCATTGTCATGTAGAGAACAAGGAGAATTAGGGCCAAGTGTCAAGACAAATTAGATATACTTTTCAGTAAGAATTCTAAGAATTCAACTTATACGTACGAAGCAGACTTCAAGAGTAACAGCAATGATATTTTTTTTCAATGGAATAATACACTACTGGTCATAAAATGAGTATTCAAAAATAAAAACCCACCTTGATATGTGGTCTAACAGCATGTCCCGCGCATGTTGAAGTTGTAAATTAATACCTGGTAATAGTATTCTGGAGCACGGCCACAAACAGTGACTCCCTTAATTTCTCCAATCGTGCTTTTCACCGAACTTGACCTTTTCACCAAACTTTACCTTTTCACCGAATTTTATCCGTTCATCGTACTAGAAAGGTTTGGCACACCAGCAGGGGATGCTGACTCCTTCCGGACACCTGGTCCTACCCCGTTTGGGATTCGCAATTGTCCATCATGTTGAGACCATTGCACATCTAATTCGTCGTGTTCTAATGGACTTGAGCTTCGATTATAAATTGGTACTTCTTCATTTTTACTGCAAATGAATCCAAGTCAGTAAATATCACAGGAAGTCCTTACATCACAAGTGTGGCTAGCAAACATAAAGATGTTGATTTACATATGGAGAGAAGCAGAACTTAACAATATAATCAGATAAATTGTGGTCAGAAAGTGATGAAATAAGTCTAGATGTGTTGTTTCACATTGTCCAGTTCGAGTTTTGAAGAATATAAAAAAAATTCAGATACCAAAGTATAAATCAATAGAATGTCCAGGACATAGAAGTAGTTATAGGCAGCTCCATGGCGCGCCATTTGAATTTTGCAACTAGGGGGCGCTTTTTAACGGTTTTTGATGACGTCATCAGAATACTGGCTTCTGATTGGTCAATTCAAATGCGCGCCATGGAGCCGCCTGTGACGTCATAACCGGAAGTGCGTCATACCGGAAGTGAGGTCATACCGGAAGTGAGTTCATACCGGAAGTGAGGTCATACCGGAAGTGAGGTCATGTTGTCATGGCAATAAGGAGAAAGAGCCAATCGTTGAGTTTGGAGGCGTGTCTATGACCGGAAGTGGAAGGTTGTGGAGGCGGCGATCTTGGTTAAGGAGCCAATGAGAGCCTTCGTTACAAGAGGTTGGGGTCACGAGAGGTCACGTGAGTTCACGAGAAGTCAACGGGAAGAGAGAGAAGTTGGGTTTTTCCAGTTTTGAGCTGAGAGTGAATCTATTTTTAGAACCGAAACTTTGGGTTTTTCCAGTTTTGAGCTGAGAGTGAATCTATTTTTAGAACCGAAACTTTGGGGTTTTCCAGTTTTGAGCTGAGAGTGAATCTATCTTTAGAACCGAAACTTTGGGTTTTTCCAGGTTTGTGAAACCAGTAGTTGGTGGCGCCACCGTCGGTGAAACTAGTAGTTGGTGGCGCCACCGTCGGTGAGAGTGCACATGTGCGAGAAAACGGTAGGCCGAGCCCGTCACTGTTAGTCGTCAAGAGTCCTGTTTCAAGTGCGCAAGCGTGAGAAGCGGTAGGCCGATCTCGACTCAAGCTTGCACTAAGACTTGTAGAGTAAATGTATAGTGATGGGTCTAAACATATAGTTATAAAAAGTTCAAACACTCACCCTATGCTGGTAGTGGTTTTTTCTGACGATGTTGACTCTTCGAGCTCCGGATTGCAAATGAGCTCTCAGAGGTCTAACTGAACCTATACTCTAGTCATGTGACTTTTTTTTGTTTTCTATTTTTAGTGCATGAAAAATAATTTTGTCTGATCCAATAAAAAATGAAATACTCACCCTATGCTAAAAGTAGTGGATTTTTCTTATGATGTTAACACCTCGAGCTTTGGATCTCAAATGACTTTTCACAGGCTGAACTGAACCTCTCTCTAGTCACATGACTTACTATATTTAGACTTTTATCTAATTAAGTGAATACAACAAAACACAAAAAACACAAATAAAAATACGCGACTAAATAGTGTGTAGTCACTACAAATTAACACAAACACAAACCCTGCATACCTTTAGTGAAGGTTTCTTTTCGAATAAGTTGAGTGGCCCTTAAAAGGGCCGTTGATTGCTCCGAAAAGCTGAATAAGAGAGAGACTCTAATATCTGTCGAGTAGACGTCGCCAACGACGAACTTCTCTTTCTTTTTCTATCATCAGTCGATTTATCTCGGCCTTATGTTGTCGAAGATTGGCTAATGCTTCCTGAGCTAGTACGTATTGTACAGGTACTGGAAGTGAAGGGTCAGGTCTAGGTGGTTCCTGGTGTTGTGTAGTCGGTGTCACAGGGGTCCTACCAGAATTGATTGGGCTGCGTGGCCTTACTACAATACGTGTCCTCTGTGTCAGAATGATTCGTATGTTTCTCTCTTCAGGTTGCATTTCCATGTCGAATGAGTTATCCATGATGATGAATACCGAGACTCAGGCAGTATTAGCTTATATAGAGTGAATGACGTCACATATTGATTTTTTCTCCCGTCTGAACATCTGCGTCTAGACATCTGGCCACCTGTTTTTGACATTTTTGACACTTGGCATCTGAACACCTGTTTTTGACACTTTTGACACTTGGCATCTGGCCACCTGTTTTTGACATTTTTGACACTTGGCATCTGAACACCTGTTGTTGACACTTGCCATCGGGCCCCACCTGTTGTTGTAGTCTGTCTAGACATCTACGTCTAGACATCTACGTCTACGGCCACCTGTTTTTTAAGACAGATACTGTCACTAGTTTTTAGTATTTCTAATTCTATATGAAAATAAAACGAAATACAATAAATTCTAGTTTTATGGACCTATAAAACAATTAAAGACTATATAAATGTGATGATACTTCGTTTAAGTATCTATACAGTTCTTTTCTTTTTTATTATAAATACATGTCTACAGTTACAGTACTTCATTTTAGATTTGACAACGGAAGCATACACACGGAATGGCTCATTTACCAAACTTTGATTTATTGTTAAATGAAAGACAAGAACAGGCGAGAAGTCAAAGACAGGCTCACCAGAGAGACCAACGGGGTGATGGATTTAATGCAAACAGACAACTCACCGATTATAGTGATTATTATGAAGTAGCCACCCTGAGTGAGCGTAAATCACGTAAGTTTAAAACGGCTTCGAATGTGTACCAAGTCAAATTTAAACATTTTTCTAAAGATGCCATACACTTGGTATCAGAGGTAATAGATCATATGTTGACTTCTATTAAGAACAAACTACAGTGTGAAGATCGGGATAAGATGCGAGTCAATATACATCATCCATCTTTAAAAAGTGAAGTGTGGGTAGAATTTACGGATGCTAAAGACCTGAATGCTGATCTACTCATGGAGAAAATTGAGAAAGTGCAACAGAGTAATGAAAATTTTAGAATCGAAGACGGGTCTACCACCCTGTCAGTAATCCATGTCATACAACCTGTAGGTAGCGGGGGTGGAAAACGAAAATATCATCTCAGTGTTGATAAAAAAGTCATGCTGAACAAGAAGAGAAGTTTGATACAAATCAAGAATACAGACATGACCTGTTTAGCTCGTGCTATTGTAGTTGGTCGTTTTCATTGTCAGAAACCTGGACTTGGAGATGGAGACAAGTACAAAAACTGGCAACGCTATTGGAAAAATTTGAATTATGGTGATGCAAGTAGACATACTCTTCAACGACGAGAAGCTCATGCCTTAATACAACAAGCTGGATGTGATCCCCAGCAAGAGAGTGGACCTGAAGAATGGCAACGTTTTCAGGCCGCGATGTTACCCCACTACCGTTTGAAAATCTACGAACTGAATACCAACGCAAAACGATTGACATTAAATGTACTGTATAGTGGTGTAGGATCCGGGGCCCCCATTCACGTCTTATACGATGATCACCATTACGATTGTATCGTATCTATGTCTGGACTCTTGGAATGTAATTACTATTGTGACCGTTGTGATGTGGGTTATGATCATGTAGAAGATCACCGATGTCCTCAATGCTGCTTTCGTTGTTTTGCACCGTGGCCCTGTGTTCCCGACAACACGATAAAACCTATAGAATGTACACATTGTCAGGGGACATTCACATCGACTCAGTGTTACGAGAATCATTTGAAACCTTATAGTAGAAATACGACCACTACTCCATGTCAGCTAATGACTCGATGTCCCACTTGTCAATTATGGATGAGTAAGAAACAATTCACACAACACTGCTGTCAAGAAAAGAAGAAAAAATGTCGCCATTGTAAACAGATCGTGGATCTAGATCATCGCTGTTTTATACAACGGATCCTTTCTCAGGATGAATCATCTTCACCCCCTTATTACATTTTCTATGATTTTGAGTGTACCCAGGATACCGGAGAACACAAACCTAATCTATGTATTGCTCATCGTGTATGTCCCCAGTGTACATCCGATGATTGGTGTGAGCAATGTAAAACCATGGAAGATCATCGTATTACATTCCGAGGTCCCACGACACTCACTAATTTTTTGAGTTGGTTATTTGAAACGACCGTGTATGATGACATACACCAAAGGGAGAAACTTTTACATGATGGAGCTATAGCTATTGCTCATAACTTTAAAGGGTACGATGGACAGTTTATTTTACATCATCTGGTACATCATGCCTGTGAAAAACTGATGTGATCATGAACGGTTCTAAGATTATGTCTATGACGGCTGGATACATCAGGTTTAAAGACTCGTGTAATTTCTTGGCATTTCCTTTAGCTGCGTTACCTAAAGCTTTTGGATTGACTGAACTCAAGAAAGGCTACTTTCCGCATTTGTTCAATACAGAAGCTAATGCTGATTACATAGGTGTATACCCCCCAGCTATGTATTACAACCCAGAAGGTATGAAACCTGATGTCCGTCATGATTTTGAAGCGTGGTATCAAGACCAAATTCAAAAGGGTGAGATTTTTCATTTACAATGCGAATTAGAAGAATAATGTGAATCGGACGTGACTATTTTGCGACAAGCTTGTATGCATTTTCAAAGCATGTGTTTGAA
The DNA here is from genome assembly GCA_030159075.1 of Atrina japonica. Taxonomy (NCBI): domain Eukaryota; kingdom Metazoa; phylum Mollusca; class Bivalvia; order Pterioida; family Pinnidae; genus Atrina; species Atrina japonica. The sequence continues at coordinate 443,827 of BROG01000284.1, forward strand.
ACTAACCGATGTGGACCCCTTTGCTGAATCGATTACGTTTGCCAGTACGGGGAATATAGCCTATCGTCGCAATCATATGCAAAAAGATACGATTGGTATCATACCTCCGCGGGGATATCCTTCACCACGACAGTATTCCACCCTAGCATTACGCTGGTTGAGTTGGAAAGAACATGAAACTGGTCAAACGATTAGACATGCTCGTCAGGGAGGGGAAGTCCAAGTAGGATCTTGTCGTGTGGATGGTTATCATGAAAACTCTCGCACCATTTACGAGTTTCATGGCTGTTTTTGGCACGGATGTCCCTTGTGTTTTCCTAACTTAAAGCAAGAGCAACACCCGTTTCATCCTTCTTTGACGTATGAAGAAGTGTATCAAAAGACCTTAGAGAGAGATCAGTATTTGCGTCAACACTATCAAGTAGAAACGCTGTGGGAACATGACTATCGTCAAAGGTACAAGACGGATCCAGAGTTTCAACATTTCATTGATAAAACGTATGAGGAGTTTCCAGACCCGTTAGTTCCTAAAGATGCTTTATTTGGAGGTCGAACGAATGCTACTCGTTTGCTCTGCGAAGAAGGAGACATTCGTTACGTGGATGTATGTTCCTTGTACCCGTTTGTCTTGAAACATGGAACTTTTCTCATTGGACACCCAGACGTGATTACTCATGATTTCAAAAGTCTAGATCAATATTTTGGACTGGTACAATGTCGAGTCATTCCTCCTCGTCATCTGTTTCATCCCGTGTTACCTTATCGGTTTGCAGGAGGAAAACTACTTTTTCCTTTATGTCGTACTTGTGCTCAACAAGGAATCGAACAGGAGTTGGGTATGAGTTATCGATGCTCTCATACGAATCAAGAACGACGTTTGTTAGGTACATGGACGACGTGTGAATTGAATAAAGCTATAGAAAAAGGTTATGTGATCGATCGTATCTTTGAAGTATGGCATTTCCCTGATCAGTCCAATACTTTATTTCGTAGCTATATTGATCAGTTTCTCCAGATTAAGCAACAAGCTAGTGGTTTTCCTGCTTCCTGTCAAACAGTAGAAGATCGTCGTCAGTACCTCAAAGAGATTGAAACGAGAGAACAACTGATCATACGAGAAGAAGATGTAGAGAAGAATCCTATCTTACGGACCATTGCTAAAATCTGTTTCTGAACTGTTTGTGGGGTAAATTTGCTCAACGAACTAATTTACCTCAGATACAGTATGTGGAGAGTTACGAAGCATTACAACAGTTACTTCAAGATGATACTCGTGATATATTACATTTAGAACTGATTCCAAATGACGAAGGCCATGATGAGCTAGACATGATGCTGGTGAATTCAAAACAGAAGGATGACTTTGATGAACCCAATGGTTTTTTAGCAATGTATTGCTAGCAGCCTTTACGACGTCTTTAGCACGGTTACATCTCTATGCCACCCTAGAAGGTTTGGGAGAAACGTGTATTATATTTTGATACAGACAGTATCATTTATCAACACGATCCACAGCAGTGGAATCCTACTATTATAAACAGTTTAGGAGGATGGACAGACGAATTAGATGGCGATTCTATCTTATCCTTTGTCTCGGGAGGTCCTAAAAATTATGCGTACAAGACTCGTCAGGACAAAACGGTGTGTAAAGTCAAAGGAATCACTTTTGATAGTCGTACCACTTCTACAGTCAACGTAGATACATTGAAACAGTTGTTACGTGGTCAACAAAAGAAAGTACTGGTATCGTACCCTCATAAGATCATGCGAACGAAACAACATAAAGTCAAAACACAGGCGATGACTAAAGAAGTGCGTGTCGTGTATGATAAGAGACATCGCATTGAAAACTTTTGTACTTTACCTTATGGTTATTGAATAAAGTTTGTTTTTGAGTAATAAAATGTATGAAACTTGACTTTGGTGTTGGTGTTGATGATATAAAACAGAAGACAGTGAAGGGTAGGGGTTCATTGATACAGTTGGATCTCAAGTACACGCATCATGGCGACTCTCGATTCTAAAGATCATGGTAGTTTTTTACATGACTTTACCTAGCGATGCTAGTTTAAAAGTCTTTCCCGATAATACCTTAACAGAATTCAAAACTCATTTACCTCAAGCTTTAAAGTATGATGGATAGTGAGTGGGAAGTAGCGTTGAGTGAATTGATCTTCCCCAACTTAATAGAATCGATAACATCCGATGAGAATTACATAGATGTCCTGGTTCCCCTTCACGTTCCTTTGGAATCCGTCGTGACACCTAAAAATCCCCAGGACCCCTCTACGTATCCTAAGAAAAAAGGAAATGAAATATCGCCAACATGAACGTTTTACTGTAGAATTGATAAAGAAACACGTCTCGTTAGATGATCCCCAATTTGATCATGTCATCTCTAAAACTGATACGAAATCGGGGATCGCTTTTGTAGGAAGTATTTGGAGACTTAAATTTCGTTCGGGGCTTTATGCGTCTCCTGCTGCTTTAATAGAAGAGATGAAAGTTGGTTTTTCTAGAGCCTTTCAATATGTCATTGATGGGATCGAAGATCTCTCTCATAAAAATACTATTAAATTCAGATATGACTCAGCTTTAGATCGATTCATGATTGAGTTTAAAGGCCGATCCATCTATTCCGTTCCCTTTTTAATACGTTTTCCAAGTCTACTAGGTTATAAACTTGGCTTTGAAGCCGTTGACATGAATGAGGAGATGACGAAATGGGTCGATGTCACACACATGCCAAAGTATCCACCCGATTTAAATATTGGTATGAGTGGTATCTATGTCTACAGTAACATTGCCGAAAGTCAAATTGTAGGTTCACAATCGTTACCGTTATTACGTGTGGTCCCTTTTCAAACGGGTCAATCGCTCAATCATCAACATTGGGAACCTTTTCATTACAATTATGTGGGTTTAAATAAAAAGTATTTTGATACCATTGAAATACAATTGAGAGATGACATGGGACGTAAAATTCATTTTCTAGGAGGAAAAGTGATTGCCAAACTTCATTTTCGTCGTGTCATTTAAAATGAAGTGCAACACAGGACTTGGGTCAGTTGATGACCGAGAGTCATCGTGTTCACATCTTGTATTATTTATCAATATGAATCCAACGAAAAGAGAAAATGACATGACTAAAGACGCGAGAAAAGAAGATATGAAAAGACGAAAGGGGTGGAAAGGGGAGAAACAGAGAGAGAAAGAAGAGAAAACAGAGAGAAGAGAAACAGAGAGAAAGAATAGGGGAAACGATGGAAGGACAGGAAAAGATAGAAGGAGAGAAAAAGTCAGAAGGACAGAGAGATGAAGGAAAAGAACAGAGAATGAAAAGAAAGAGGGGACGTCCACGCAAAGTATCCGTAGAGAGAACAAAAGAACAAAGAGAAGAAGAAGAAAAGGGACAGAGGGAAGGGGTGAAAAGGGGACGACCACGAAAAGTAGAACAGGAAGAAATACCTCATGATATTTTAATGTTTCTACGACAATGGTTAAGTGATTGTCGTCAGTCTCCCATGTACGGTGACACTTTTCATTTACAATTAAATGATAATAATGGCAATCGAGCAGGTATGATGTATCATGTGCATAAAGAACAACGACCAGTAGCATGGGATCCTTTTGGTCATCATGTAGACGTACCGATGATACAATTTGTGTTTCAGGACAAAAAACGTAGAAAAATGTGATTTTTTTAGTTCTGATCTAAAAATAGATTTTATGGACCTTATAAAAAGGGAGTGAGAATGCCCATCAGGGACCATTCACTCTCAGACACGATGGAAAGAACATCAAGTACGGAAACTTTATTTTCATCGACGATGGATGCTAGTCAGACCGTCACGGATAGTGCTCCCATGAACCGAGACATGATGGATAGTGTACCACGAGTTCATCGAGTAGAAGTAGATAGTGTACCACGAGCTTATCGGGTTGAAGTGGATAGCGTACCGAGAGTCAATCTGATAGAAGTGACAAGGACTCCACCTACCGAAAGGAGACAAGGTGTGACCACTTTTAAACTAAGACCTGCTACCGTCAGAGGGTTATCGTTTCATCAGGAATTAAGAATACCTTTAGCCTTGCCTAATTTTTGTACGTATGAATCCAGGTACCTGACGTTTAAAGATCATTGACCCAAATATCTACCGGGACCTAAACAGACAGAATTAGCCAGAGCAGGATTTGTGTATTTAGGGAACAGTGACCACGTTCAGTGTTTTTCTTGTGGCATCTGTTTAAAAGATTGGGAATGGAGCGATAATGCTTTTACAGAACATCGACGTTGGTCTAAAGATTGTGCTTTCAGTCAATTGCTGATATAAACATAACAAAAACAAAAAACGGGAACGAGTCTAAATATAGAATAAGAAGAAGAAGAACGGCTATAAAGTAAAGTGAAGTGCAGTGACCAAACATCATTTGAATCAGTCATCAACATGAGTTATCCAGGCTTGTCACAGACGCACCCAAATTATTCACCTAATATTACACCTTACCTAGAAGGGGCCGATGAGTTTGATGAAGTTCTCAAAACTTTAGACCAGTTGCAAGAAAAACAAGAAAATGATGCGACCCAGGGAATGTTACGTGATGCCTTGCTATCCACATTACAGAAAATGAGGGAAGAACTCACGACTATTACAACTACTCTGAAAGAATTGAAGGATAACGTACAGCCAGGAGTCAGAACATCATATATGGGGTACGAATATAAGCCTACGCCACAGACTCATCCTTGTTTCATTTGTGGTGAAATTGGACATTGGTCTCCTAGATGTCCTAAGAATAACGAGTCGGCAACAACACCAACAACAACAGAACATCAGTAAGAGTAGAACCTGAGAACAAAGTAGGCAATCGATCTCGTCAATCGGACCAGTGTTATAAATGTCATCAGTCAGGTCATTGGGCTTATGAATGTCCCGAACAGACTTCAACAGGGGTCAAACGTAAACTCAACTTGATGCTCAAGAAGGGAGGCAAAGCCACCAAGAAAGGGAAAGTGGAAACCGAACAGCAGTGAATGTTTTTAGTACTGTTTATCATGTAAATACGTTTAGTGTCACAGCGTCAAGGAATCCGAACCGACCGATCTAGGACAAAAGCTGACGTTCTTTTGCTCCGTGCTGTATGGGCAAGATCAACCGTAGTAGTGAGACAAAGTGACTCAAAGTTTTTGTGATGAACGTTTTAACATGAAGTTAATGTTTTCAAAGTTAATGTTCTCATAGTTCATTCTTATGTATTGTACATAGTCCTGTTCTCAAAGTTAATGTTCTCATAGTTAATGTTCTCATAGTTCATGCTTATGTATTGTACATAGTCACAGAAAGTGAATCAGTATTCTCATAATTAATGTTCTGATAGTTAATGTTCTCATAGTTCATGCTTATGTATTGTACATAGTCACAGAGGGACGGCCCTAATCCTCTGTCGACTATCTAAAACGTTTTTTAGCGGGGCATTAAACTTATTAAAAATGATCTGGTGTTTGTGTATTTATGACTAAAAGGTGTACACGTTTAGAGTACACTTAGAGTTTAAACCTATTGAATATAAGGTATACACGTTTAGAGTACACTTAAGAGTCCTTATAAGGTGTACACTTAGAGTTTTGCTCTAGTATCTACAAGGTAGACATAAAGGAGTGATCTAATGTAAAAAACAAAACTATGAGCAGAAGGAGATCAAGAGCAAAAGTGTAACACTTAGAGTGAGATACAGAGAAAGAGATACAGAATAAGGGTATACAAAGGATCTATGTTTTATTACTGCTCTAATCAGTCATAGGTTTCTTTTTCGTAAAAGTTAGGTGGCCCTGAAAAGGGCCGTTGGTGTTTTAGGCTTTATATGCCATGGCATAAAAAGCATTTTGTCCGTTTTCTCTGCCGTCTTTCTCTTTTTCTTTTTTCAAGCTTCACGAGCTCAATCCATTCGTCGATATTCGATAACCAACCCACCTTTCTTCCCACTGTATCGGCACATATCAGCCATTCTTCTTTTTCTTGTACTTCGCCCCACATGTTTACACAGTCAGTCATGATCAAACAATGACTATAAACTCTGAGACATACTCGGCACGGTGTGACGTCACACGTCGCGTGAGCGTTTCTTCTTCTCCTTCTTGTTGAACATCGCTTAGTGAAAAAACAAAAACCAAAATGGAGAGCATCTATACAGAAGCTATTTACAGAATTATTCTGTTACAACAGAAGACCAAGTGGCGTACAATGAAGTGTAATCGTTACTATCAGAGTCTACTGACGAAACTGAATCAGAGATGGAGGCAACTGAAACATCAGCAAACGTCGCAGATAGTCAGAGATCAACTCGACCTGCAGTACCGACAGGGTTTAGAGTATTTGTCAGCTCAGTATGTTTCTACTAGAAAACAGATTAGAGCTAGTTTTCGTCAACTACAGATACCGAGCATCATGACGATCAAGAGAAAGACATGATCTACAGGAAGCAGAACGACGTTTACCTCTGAAAAAGAGAAGATGTTACTGTCAATATTAGTAACCTAACTAACGGCCCTTTTCAGGGCCACCCAACTCATTAGAAAAGTAATCTAAACTGTATTGAGATATGCTACATCTACTACTCTATAAAACATAAACCTATCACTCATTTTATTGTGTCATAAACCCTATAGCTCATTTAATTGTCTCATAAACCCTATAGCTGATATTCTTGTCTCATAAACCCTATAACTCATTTTAATTATATACTCTGCACATTCAGTTTAAGGTTTCTTCTCGTAAGATATAAGTGGTCCTGAAAAAGGACCGTTGTTTTTTGGCATATCTGCCATGATTCATGTACAGAATCTCTTTTTAAACGGCAAACACTTCTCATCCATCTGCTTACGTTTTCTCTCTTTCTCTACCAAACCGTAAAACAGAATTGAGAAGTACAATTCGTCTCAGGCGAACATCTTCTTTTCCCTGATGAAAGTTCAGATCAATCTTTCGTAACTTATCTTTAGTATCACGAATAATCTGCCTAGTATCATATACAGGCTCGATTAGAACAGGTTCGATTTCTTGTTCCATAGTGTACTCCATAGTATACGCCATGTTTGACATTTTTTATTTTTATCACTCTTAGACTGATTTCTCCTAGGCGTCTATCACTCTTGACGTTTTCATTGGTGGAATCACGTTGCCAACGATACATAGACCAATCATCAAAGAGGTAAAAGTTGACGAGACGGAGTACGTCGCGTGCGCTATATTGCTCATATAAAAAGCCGTGCGCGTCTCATTTCACCGCACTTCATTCCAGAAGTTATGGTTATAGCTGTTTACTTTGAAAACATGAGTACAGAGCAGACAATTGATAGCGAGTTGTTTTGGGCTATTAAGCCATGGTATATTTTGGAAAAGCTAAAGACGGCAGCCGAAGAGTGGGAGTTCTTTGAACGCCAGAAAGCCGGGATGGCAAGGTTTTGCCAAGCTGCTGCGGCCCGTGCAGCAGCTACAGAAAGAAAAAAGATGGTGTGCTGCCGTGACTGCTGTTGCTGCTGCCTATAAGGGTTTTAACAACCCATTATACCAACGGCCCTTTTGAGGGCCACCTAACTTACACGAAAAGAAACCTTAACTGAAACTATGCAGTTTTTGTATGTGTGTTATACTGTAGCAGTAAGTCTAGCCTATAGTAAGTAATTTATTTCTTGTACTTGATTGAACAAATTTTATGAGATAGAAATTCAAAACGAGGCAATTCTAAAAATAGTAACATAAAAAACTTGAGAATAAGTTCAGTTAGACCTCTGAGAGAGCTCATTTGGCAGCCGAAGCTCGAAGAGTCAACATCGTCAGAAAAACTCTCTCTGGGTGAGTGTTTTAATTTTTTTATTTTATATACAGTAGTACAAGAAATAATATAAAATAATACAGATACTATTTTCACTATCTGAACTTTGATACTTGTTGAAACGATGTAAGTGAACAACTTCATACTTTACACTTTACTACTTGTGTCACTTTGTCACTTTGAGACTTCATAACTTAGAACGTTGCACACGTTGCAAACTTTGAAACATGAGAACGGTACACACTTGATCACTTTGACAAACTTTGAGAACGACACAAACACTTGATCACTTTTGCAAACTTTGAGTACGTTACACACTTTCATGTTCTATGGTTCTCACTCCTGCCGTGAGATTAGTCAGTCCCTGAAAAACTAGATATCCCATGATTCCATACCAAAGATGGCTACCCTTCCTTACCTTCCTGTTTCGCTACCCACCCACCCCTCTGGTTTAATGCCTACAGCCCATAAAGAGTCATCACCCCTTTTGTTCCACCCTATAGTCTATACAGGGTAATCTCCCTTTGTTTCATCTATACAGTCTATACAGAGTGATCTCCCTTTGCCCCATCTCTAAAGTCTATACAGAGTAATCTCCCTTTGTTTCACCTATAAAGTCTATACAGAGTAATCTCCCTTTGTTTCACCTACACAGGCTATACAGAGTGATGTGTCACCTATAGAGTCTATACAGAGTAATCTCCCTTTGTTTCACCTATAGAGTCTATACAGAGTAATCTCCCTTTGTACATACTCTACAAGTCTTAGTACAAGCTTGAGTAGAGCTCAGCCTACCGCTTCTCGCGCATGCGCACTTGATTATACACAACTCTCAACGACGGTGGCGCCACCAACTACTGATTTCACAAACCTGGAAAAACCCAAAGTTTCGGTTCTAAAAATAGATTCACTCTCAGCTCAAAACTGGAAAAACCAAAGTTTCGGTTCTAAAAATAGATTCACTCTCAGCTCAAAACTGGAAAAAACCAACTTCTCTCTCTTCCCGTTGACTTCTCGTGAACTCACGTGACCTCTCGTGACCCCAAACCTCTTGTAACGAAGGCTCTCATTGGCTCCTTAACCAAGATGGCCGCCTCCACAACCTTCCACTTCCGGTCATAGACACGCCTCCAAACTCAACGATTGGCTCTTTCTCCTTATTGCCATGACAACATGACCTCACTTCCGGTATGACCTCACTTCCGGTATGACCTCACTTCCGGTATGACGCACTTCCGGTTATGACGTCACAGGCGGCTCCATGGCGCGCATTTGAATTGACCAATCAGAAGCCAGTATTCTGATGACGTCATCAAAAACCGTTAAAAAGCGCCCCCTAGCGGCAAAATTCAAATGGCGCGCCATGGAGCTGCCTATAACTACTCATAGATACAAATCCGGTAAAAATGGACAAACACGGACCTCTGGAAACCAAGAGGTGGGATCAGGTGCCATGGAGGAGTGAGCGTCCCCTGTTGACCGGTCACACCCGCCGTGAGTCCACAGTCAAGTCCAATGAAACACGTGAGGAGTGTATCCTCGTCACAATTGGTACAGACGTCTCAACAACCGCCAACGAAAAGGCAACTCAACATTTCACTTAGTGAAACAGAGTAGTCGTAAACAAGACTATTATACCGACCGAAAAAATTGCGGAACGTTGACATTAAACGCGGTTTTTCGATATCCCTGTGTCAATAATTTGTCAGTGAGTAGTTTACCTCTGTATATGAAATCTTCATATGTTGTACACGCCCTGGCATATCGGGTCATTTGTGAAATATAAACTCCATATGCGGGTGAGTGAGGGATATTACTACTTAAATGTGGAAAATTTACGATGGGAAAGCCGAAATTGTCGTGTTTGTCGTATAGCTTAGTTGCTAATTTCCCGTCTGTGTTTATATTAAGTAAAATGTCTAAGTATGAAGCGTGAGACCGGTCGACAGGGGATGCTTACTCCTCAATGGGCACCTGATCACACCTCTTGGTTTCCAGAGGTCCGTGTTTGTCCAGTTTTACTAGATTTGTATCTGTATCCTTGAATCCTAAAGATTTATACTTTGGTATCTGAGAATTTTTTCATTATTTTAAGGATTTTGAATAGTATCTACTCAAGTTTAGTTTAGTACTTACGAAATCATTTTCAATTCTATTACAAATCGAAAAATCCAGGATGTCCTGAAAAAAATCATTTGAAGAGCGCCAATAGGGTATAATTATTTATTCACTACACAAAGATATTAATGTGTCTTTATTGTAGTATTAATGATATTGAAGACGTCATGAATGGTCACTGGAAGATGACTTAATGGTCACTGAAAGGTGACGGAGTGGTTACTGAAAGGTGAGTGAATGGTCACTGAATGACCACTGAAAAGTGAGTGAATGACCACTGAATGGTCAGTGAAAGGTGAGTGAATGACTACTGAAAGGTGAGTGAATAACCACTGAAAGGTGACTGAATGACCAGTGTAAGGTGACGAAATGGTAACTGAAATGTACCTGTCATTCACTGAATGGTAAATGAATGCAAATCGGAAAAGGGTCTTTCAGTGATCATTCCGTTATCATTCAGCCACCATTCACTTGACTGAATGATCATATTTCATCCTGTGGTGTTTCATTTTTATACTAGCCCATAGTGTCTGTTATAATTTAAAAAGTACACTTTGTGTCATCTATTAAAGGGATATTATTAAAATCATTGGTATAATAAGTAGTGTAGCTCATTATTTAACGAAGCATCATGCACATGAAAAAGACGGTAAAATCTGTTTTCTTTATTTGCCATACCTTCGTCAATCATTTCACCTGTAAAGGTCAATTTAAAAATCCATTTGTAATATGTCGATAAGAATTCGAATTAAAAAAGTCACTTTTTTAAATAGTAGTCATATTATATAGTTATCAATTCATATTTCAGTTTCATATAATTCTCATAGATAAATTGACCAGTATATTATTTTTAAAAAATAAAAATGCCAAAAGGTCAAAGATCAAGGTCATAAGTATATAAAAACGTATGATGTGCTTTTTTACAAATATAAACAAAGTCAATGGTGAGAATGCACAGCATTAAATGCGACCACCCTTTGTACCAAGGTCAGTTCGGTTATTCATATTTTTCTCGGAAGTTCAGTATATATTTGACTTTCATTTCACATGTTTCACATGCACGTGCTATTACAAATAAAAAAAATTAATTGACAACTTTTGAAGCAAACTTATCCTATTTTACAACACAAATTTTCGTCAGAATATGTAAATTTCCATTCTTCTCACGGATTTGTCAGAGATAAATGCCATTCTTATTTTTTATATAAGTTAGGCTTTTTTATTGCTGGTTTTGCACATACTTTCAACAATATCTATGCAAAGTTTGTTCAAAATTCCAAAAGATTACCTTTTTATGAAAGAAAATTGATTTCATTGTAAATATTCGGAAATATAAAGAAAGGGAGGTAATTCAAGATGTGTTATCTCACTTTTATACTCAGCAACGGACTATGCCGTTGGATTTTTTTTTTTAATTTTTAGGCTGTAACATCATGATCCGCCTTTAACGATGGAATATTAACATATTCAATACAACACGAAAAACTGCCGATGAATGCTTTCGCCCTCACCATAGACAGTGCAGGCAAACGTCCCTTTGCGAACCATTTCGGTGGATAATGACGAAATATCCCGACAACCTGTTGTTTTTCATACCCTGTTACCTTAATGAGGACTGTGTCTTAGTTTCAATTTGACTACATCCTCTATAAAATATACATCAATTTCTGTATTCGAAAATACTTATTATTTTATTTTATATTTGGAGTTTAAAAAAAATCACGAAAGGCTGCGCTTCCACTCCGAATCAATCATTGAACAGAACAACTAGATGACGAGTATATTTCAAGCGTTCTGGCGATTAAGATTTAATACAAATAAGTCTGTAACAAAATATACGACTATGAATACGCGGCAATGTTACTAACATTTGTTATACATTCCTGTATATCAAACAGTTCTGTAACAACATACAATCATAAAGATACAAAAACATAGATATCAGAACTAATAGAAATTTTGTTAATAAATTTCCCATAAAAAGGTCGAAGTTCATTTTACGACACTTCTGTTATTCCACGTTTCAACAAACCGGCAGAAGAGCAGACGGCTACCTTTGTCAGATAAATATAGAATAACAATTTGACGAGAGCATGTAATGATTTGAAAATGATAATCAGAATTCTTTGTAAAAGTCATCGAGATCTGGAAACATGATATCATTTTATACATGCATTCTACTCATCTTTTACGAGTTGACATCACACATATGCTTATCAAAAACAATAGGAGGAACGTTTTCATCTGTCACCTCAATGCAGACATGGGGACAGTATCTTACAACTTTCTGTTTTCATGGTAAATAACTAAATGTAGACGCCGAGTCAGAGATTTCAAATGAAGACGTTGAGTCAGAGTTTTATAACTACAATGAAATGAAAAAGGAAAATAACACTATTGAATATTGAATCGTTCATAACATGCATGTTGAATGAAAATAGGATTGAATTGTATTATATCTGTCAACACGGACATTGTTTTGAAATTCTTCTTCCTATACTATTTGGTACTCCGCTAGTTGCATTATCATGCACTGTTTAACATTTTTAAAATGTGGTGGAGTGCTCGATAAAAACTGATTAAAACGCAAGTCTCTGGTTTTACTGAAGTGTACTGGTGTGGGATCTATTCTCAGACGAAAATCAAGGATTTGACTGAATATCTTCAGTTCAACGGATAGAATTACTTAGATGTAATAAAATTAAAAAGTTTTGGTGGAAAATAGGATACAAAAAGTTAATTTAGCCCCATTTAAAAAATTCAACCCAAATGCTGTAATTGTGATGCAGGAGGACCAATTGTTGGACAGTAGTAGCATTTAGGTTGAGCTGGTGATGTCACTTCCCTCCAAGCTTGTGTTGGCCACTAAGATAGACGAGCGATTACAATGTCGTAGCGGAATTATTAACCATACTTTTTGTAGCATGTTTTATTTAATGTTTAAAGTCTGACGATGTATTAAAAATTTCTGGAAAAATCTTGTTCATTTATTTGCATAGAGAAATGTCCAACAATAGGCACTGTCCAGGAATGGTTACCGCACCAGTACACTTGCCAATTTACACCTTGAGTATGTGGGAGTTCCAGAAGATGACAGTGACTGGGAAGAAGGAGTTCTGGAAGCTCTTTACATTGCAGAAGGGTTGCAGATAGTGCTGAGAATATCCCTCTGTTATTGCACCATTACTAGCACTGGGCCAGTAGTCAGCTTCATGTATTACACAATTTCGGCTATGTAGGATATAATTTTGTGAGAGTTAAATACTTTGCCATAATACAAAATATAATATGAATTAAGGCAATGCCTTGAAAGTGAGCACAGGTCCTTGTTTTACAGGAAATAGCATCTGGAGCCTCCAGTCTCACAAGAACAACACTTGTCTGTAAAAATGATGTCACAGTTTAATTATGACATCAAATATTTAGAACATGGGCACATCCAGTCAAAATTGGACCAGGAAAAAGTCTACTTAACTCATTCACCCCTAATGACACATTGGACTGGTATAAATCATTGATGAACAGAAGAGTCAGTTATTTGTTTAGGGGTTGATGAGCTAATGGTTAATTTGAATATCTTTCTTGTGAAGAGTGACTAGTGAAGCATCCGTTTGATCATTTAAAAATTTACATTTGAAATTTGGGAAAGGTTTTTGGATCATACATATACATGTATATGTATGTACAGCTCATTTTCTACCTCTTTACCATAGAGAGCTTGCTACACTCAATTATCAAAGAGGAAATCAAAAGAAATTGGCTAGACCATTATCCAAGGTCTGTTTCTATTAGGGGGAGTACATCACAAGATTAAAAATAGAATCCTCCTGATAATTGACCCCCAAGTAGGGTTCAACATGAAGGGTTGTCCAGGACACGTCCATTTTGCATATGGGCAAAAGGTCAGGTGAAATTGTTGAAGACAAAAATCAATTCAATAAAGATTATTCCTGTTTAAACGCAAAATAATATCTTTGAATGTTACACTTGAATTTTGGACAAGTCATTTTCGCATTCAGACTAGTAGTTTTAAACACTACATGTCCTGCAGTACAAGTGGAAATTTTCATTATTGTTGACCCTTGCCAAGTAATGTGAACACTATTGTATGAGGAAATCATTTATTTCATAGTACCGGTAATCATATCCATTTTTTATCTCACTTATTGACGGATATCGTTTTTGCTTAGAAACAACTTTGTGGTGTGCTCAAGAATGCACAGAAATAATGTAGCTGGCTACTGGTCTAGCATATACCTAAACAAGAATAGCCCCATACCCTTCCATGTGAATTTGCCAAGTGGCATAGTTAGCTGAGGTTAGATATGGTGAAAATGTGAGTTTAGTGCTTATCAGTACAAGTAAATATGTGGTAACTCAACTTGTATACCAGTTAATCAAAATGAGTGTTATTCTTTTAGAAAACAAATGCTTTCAAATATTATTTTTGTTTTGTTTACAGGAGATGCTGTGATTGATTTTACACTGGAAACAACTGGAAATACCCCACCTTATCTGTACTTGTTTTTAAATGATGATTTGAAACATGTTATTGAAAGTGATAGCTGTGAGGAGAAACTAAGTGCAGCAAAGGAAGTTTGTATGTACATCATGACATGTATAGTATATGCTCACAAAATTTAAAATATTACATTGAATTATTTTCGTTTTACATAAACTCGAAATGGCCCAACTTTATACTTTTTCCAATTTTCCATTTCCCAATTTTCTGATCAACAAATTACTGGCATTAAGTGATGAAAAAATTGTTAAAAAGCAAATGCTTGTGAATTTTCATGTATTTTATAAGGTGACTTACTGCCATCTGTTATCATGTAAATATGAATTGTGCATGAAATATTGAATATTTTTGTTTGCTTTTTGTTTGTTTTAATTTGAATGTTGTTTTATGCCACACTCAACAATTTTCTGTTATATGGCGACAGCCAGTTTTTAATGTTGGAGGAGAAAACTTGGTTACAATGTACTCAGGAAGAGACCACCGACCTTCTGCAAGTAATTTGGCAAACTTTCTCACAGTATCAGCATAGGTTTCAGTTGGGCTTTTTTAAGTTTAAACTGTAGTTTATCACTGACAGTACAACAAGTTATTTATAATGTGTAAATAAAAATGATTGGGGATTTGAAAACAAGAAAATTCTTATATAAATTCATCAAGCTAGGCTTGAATCTGTGCTGACAAGAGGTGAGACTTCATGATTTAAAGTGCATATTTTCAACCTCACAGAAACCACAAGGTGAATTCTCTTGATAGGTCAATCAGGTTAGTGGGCCTGTTACCTAACCTATTGCAGTCTTTTAATAAAAAAGATTTGTGAATTTCATGACCTATTCTTTATTGAAACTCTAAGAATGAAGAAAAAAGCTAGAAAAAGATGTGATCTTCATAACTTTATAAATATGTAGCAAACCAACTAGGTGTATATACTACCCAGTAATTGTGAAATCTCTAAACTCTGGGTAAGGAATTTTATCATATAATTTTCATTGATTCAAAAGGGTCACTTCTTGACCTTTTATTATTCTTTTTAATGCTTGTGAATATTTTACTGAAGATTGAAATATTTGAAAATTTTCAGATGAATTCAACAATACTTCCGGAAATTTCAGCATTAGCCATTTATCAAGTCCAAACCTGATCCACCTAGTGTATGCTGATAGTTTTACATGTAGTGAAGATACAGAAAGTTTTGAAGAAGTGAAGTATCGCTACAACACTATTAATTATGTACTTAGATTGTATAATCCAGATTCTCTAGGGAACCCTACTGAACATTTTGGAGATGACGAAACAGGTAATTCTTTGATTTCATTAATTGTTTTTGTAAAATAAATTTAAGTGATCAAAGTTTCATAATAATAGTTTAATAATTTTCATTATCCTGCCAGTGCCATTGAAAAACTTCATTACTGAAATCATTTATTAATTGCTTATCACTTAATCAGCTGTTGGGGTATATAAAATTGTAGATATCAATCTGGAAATGAACAAAATTTGTTTAGCTCGCCAGGACAAACTGTCATAACACCAACACCTTCTTTGTCCTGATAATTGATCAAGATAGTCATAATCTAACAGTTACTAATTAAAATATACAATCGGATAAAGTAGACTAAGATGCATGCTAAACTGTAGGTCAAGGACATACCAGGGTTCTACATTAAGGATTTTTTTCACTTGTCCCATTGGACAAATAATAACCAAAAGTACATAGAAAAAATTCATAGGCGTCATATAGGATTAAAAAATATATGTATTTTTAATGAAGAATGTTTTTAAACTGCTATCAATTTAATCTTGTCTCTCATTATTTTCTTTTGTTTGTTTGCAACTCCGTTTTCAGTATTATTTTGTTTATGAGTTGTTTTCAGCTGTTAACCATTACATTGTCAAACCCATGTTTACCATAACAGAGCAAATCTCTTATCAAGTCAGTGTCACTGCAGCCTTAAAAGCTATTAATTTCTCATTGGTGACCAGTATTTTAGTGATTATTTTTCAGAAAACCTCATGACTCAACATCCGCACCTATTTTACTATGATTTCATCGGAAATCAACGTCTGTCTATGTTTATGATTAGGAAGATAAAACTACTACTATGTTTATCTGTGTAATTCAATCTTCACTTTTGAATTAGACATTAAATGGATACACATAAATTTGGCTGAGGTTTGAAATTACAGATTATAAATATTGTTATTTTAACTTGTCCTCTCGATCAAGTGCTTAGGAAGTTTTACTTGTCTGAGCCGATTTTCACCTGGACGCGGACAGTCGGACAAAATGGCAAGTTGGGATACTGATTTGTCACTCTTTGTCAGATTGTAGCACTACATTTGATGAATATTTAGAGCCTGCCTTGCAAGGATCTTGCCTCATATTGTCATCACTGGGTCAGATTATCATTGTATTATTTATTATCAATAGATGTATTTATGATGTTCCTGGTCGTTATCCTAAAAATTACCATCAGTTCCACATATATTTAATTTTAATCATAACAAGTATTTTTTTGTAACATAACTTGCAATTTTAGTAGGTACTAATGTCATGAGCACAGGAACATGAGGAAAATGTGAATCAGTTGACAATTTTCATAATTTACTGGCATAAAGTATACTGTATGTAGTAAGCATGCTTTTTGTTAATACTGTGCAGTTTTACTATATATTAATTTTCATTAAATGTATTGATTCACTATTACAGGTCTACTTAGATTTTACCAGCTTCTAACATTAGCCTACTTTGTACTTGGATGTATTTTTGCCCCACGTCTATATGAAACTCTCAGTAAAGGAGGACCAATGCAGTTGGTCATTGTGCTGTTAACAGTGTCAACATGTCTACAAGCTACAGGCACTTTCATAATGATGGTACATTTACAAAGGTAGATTTCACTGGCTTCTATCTTTAGGTCCTGTTTTATATATATTTGTTTTATGTATCCAGAGATTCCAGACCTATTTTTTTTAGATGCAGGATGAGAGTTATGTAAGTTACACGTGGCTACGTTAGTGATATGACGCTAAACTTACATGGCATATACATGTGGCAATGTCAGTGATATGGTGCTAAACTTAAATGGCACATATTCGTGGCAATATTAGTGATATGGCACTAAACGTACATGGCATATACATGTGGCAATATTAGTGATGTGACACTCCTACTAATTTGAGCTAGTCAGGTTTCACTTTAGCTTAATCTGTGGAGCACCACACTTATAAACCAGATCTCTCATGTACACGTCCCATCATTTTGATGGAATAAATTAGGATTTAGGAAATATGTTCTTATATTTGGTTGTATGTAACTAATTTACTATTCTGAACATGCAGACATGCTCAATCATCATGTATACATAAGTTAAAGGAGATATACACTTTAATACATTCCTGATATCTTTCACCAGTTCTTTTTTGTGTATATATGCCTATATAGGTTCCTTTATTATGCAGACTTTCTTTGATGTAGTCTTTCCGTTAATTGAAATTATGAAGTAACTTCTTTCATGTGGATATAAATATTTCATTTTATTGATATATAGTCTAGGAATGCTTGTGATGAAATTTTAGGCTCACTTTTTGTATAACTGGCACTAATAAAACAAATTTTAGAGAAATGCAAGGTGCTTTATCGGATTTGTGTAGTAAAAATATTAGATTTGTATAAAATTTCCAAAATATCTTACCATTTTCAGATGCTAAATAATATTTTAGCCTCTGTATGCAGAAATATAAAGAATGATTATTTACACTTGTTTTTTTTTATTACAGATATTCAAGAGATGGCATGGGTTCTTCTGTGATAGAGTTTTTTTCAGAGTGTAAGTCTGAAGTGTAGAAATATTTACTTATGCATATATAAATTTGTAAAACAAGAAGTATAGCAAATTCTGTTGGGTTGAGCCATGGATATTGCTTTATAATATGTTACAGTCAAAGATGCAACCATTGTTTTAACTGTTAGTAATGGTCTCGAGAAGTAGAGTGTTTGATTTGCAGATAAGAGGTTTAGAGTTCAAATCTGGCTCAGAAATAAGAGTTTTTAATACAAACAGTAATTGTTCCTTCATCAATGTTCAGAATAAAAGTTTAAAGTCACAAGTCTTTCAGATGACACATCTAACACAGTTATTATGTTGGTAAAGGCTTGACACTCTTAAAGAAGCCCCTTTGCATTGGAATCTGTCCTTGGTTTCACCTGTTGCTGATATATCCACATAAGTGAACTATTTGTGGGAGGACTTAGAACAGCATTGAATTTGTTTTATTAATATTCTTATCATTTAATGTTAGTAGCTCTTTAATTAAACATTGTTTTTCATTTTTGAAAAACATGGAATATACATGCAATGGCTCATGGAAAAAATTCTGTGCAGCACAAAGTGCTATTCCAACACAACAACACTGAGTATTGATCTGTGTTACTCTGTCACATTTCCATTGGGGTTGTCTTTCATTTCAGTTCTTGATGTTGCATTTACCATATTCAACCCATTAAGCACCCAGGGTGCTACAGAAATCAAGAAAATGGAGTGGGCAATTAATGGGACCAATTATCAGTCAAACTGATGTAATACAGTTATTTTTATAAGGCACAGTGTTAAAGCTGTAGTTATTATTACCAAGGGCACCTATCAACACAATTCTGTTGCTTGGAGGCTACAGATAAACTATTACTTACGGTTTTTCAGCACCACATCCTTGTCAACCAACATTCTCGATCGTATTTTTAAAAAAAGGGAGGGACACTTAAAGAGATGGGTGTTTAATGGGTCTAATACGGTATCTATGTTACTCTATCACTATTTCTATTGAGGTTGTCTTTCTCTTCGGTTCTTGATGTTGTATTTATCTCTGTTACTCTATCACATTTCTATTGAGGTTGCCTTTCTCTTCGGTTCTTGATGTTGTATTTATCTCTGTTACCCTATCACCATTCTATTGACGTTGTCTTTCTCTTCGGTTCTTGATTTTGTATTTATCTTTGTTACTCTATCACATTTCTATTGAGGTCATCTTTCTTTTCAGTTCTTGATGTTGTATTTATCTTTGTAACTCTATCAAATTTATTTGAGGTCCTCTTTCTTTTCAGTTTTTGATGTTGTATTTATGTATGTTACTCTATCAAATTTCTATTGAGGTTGTCTTTCTCTTCGGTTCTTGATGTTGTATTTATGTATGTTACTCTATCACATTTCTATTGAGGTTGTCTTTCTCTTCGGTTCTTGATGTTGTATTTATCTATGTAACTCTTTCACATTTCTATTGAGGTCATCTTTCTTTCCAGTATTTGATGTTGTATTTATGTATGTTACTCTATCACTATTTCTTTTGAGGTTGTTATTCTCTTCGGTTCTTGATGTTGTATTTATCTCTGTTACTCTATCACATTTCTACTGAGATTGTCTTTCTTTTCAGTTTTTGATGTTCTATCCCAGTTTGCTATGCTTTATATGTTACTAAGTCTGAGCTTGGGATGGACATTAGGAACATCATATAGATTTTCCCACCTTCAGATGATCAGTAGAAAACCTGCAGCTAAAATCGTTGGTGCTCTAGGTATAGTGCAGGTAAGTAATTTAATCATGTGTTTAAAGTTTTAGATTTTTTAAAACTACAAATTTTAAAGAATTCTGTTTTGCTTTTACTTGTTTTGTATCAATAAAGCTAGACATTTAGAACAATTTTCTATTGTTGTGACTGATGGTACTCACCTTAGTGGTGATGTATTGTTTTGATACCACTTGCAAAGCTGCTTTACAATCAGGGATCATTTTGTGTGTCGGTGGCATCAGTCACACTTGGGTTTCAAATCGTTTTTCCCAGCAGATTTCACAGTATATACAAAGAGTTCTTGAATCAATAATAGTCAACATCAGTCAACAATTGCTAGAGTTATAGGTAATGTTAAAATGGCAAATATTGACATTTCTGTCAAATAATTTGAGATCAGCAGATTTCAACAAAATAGCAAGTTATATTTCATTTACCGGTATGTTAGGCATTAGACAACTCATAATAATTCCACAGAATTCTTGTTATATATTTTACACATGCATGTGTTTTTGAAATATCTAAATGATAAAAACTGTTTATTTAATTAAAGGCAGTATTGTTTATTTGGGAACAAATACAAGACAATGATCATAGGATGTATCATGCACACAAAAGCTTTGCTGGTCTTGCTCTGGTGGTGCTTCGGATATTATTGGCAGCTTTGTTTGCTTGGAATCTTAATGTAACAGTCTCCTCAGAAAGAAGTGCTTTACGTAGAGAATTTTATAAGTCTTTTACCAAGGTAAGACAAAAGTTTTTTTTTGGAGGGGATATTTTGTTATATGAATAATAAAAAGGTCCGAAATTCCCGTTTTAAGGAAGTACTTAATAATTTGTTTTAATTCATCTTGTAGTAGACTTAGATGTAATTCAAATCATATCTCCCTTTAGAAGATGACCCTATTGATTTTCAGGTCAAAGGTTGCACTATGTTATGCCGTAATCTGTGCAGATGCTTTCTGCACTATATTTTGAGAACTTGTTACTTGGTAGTGATGATTTTAATTTTTAGGTCAATTGGTGCAATGTAGTACTTGATACATTTCATATCCATTCAGGCTTCAAATAAGTAGGACGTTGCTGTGAACTCTCTTTTTGATATTATATATGCATGTTCATGGTTCATCCAATTAAAAAAAATCAGATGTTTTCCTATCATACATTTGTAGAGCAGAGTTCAGCTATTCATATAATGTTTGTTCTATAGACCATATTGAATCAAAATCTTAACAACTGTATAGTTCAAAGGTCAATGGATGCAATAAAGTAACACATGTGTATATACAATTATAATTGGTGTGCCCAATATTTTGAGAACCCTTTGCACGAAAATGATAATGTTCCATACAGGGAG
The DNA here is from genome assembly GCA_030159075.1 of Atrina japonica. Lineage (NCBI taxonomy): Eukaryota > Metazoa > Mollusca > Bivalvia > Pterioida > Pinnidae > Atrina > Atrina japonica. Next base: position 465,216 of record BROG01000284.1, read on the forward strand.
GGATTAGTTATTGGTCCTAGATGATTCTTATTGTTTTTCAAGTCAAAAAGTAAAATTGGGGGGTCATATATATTTTACAAATATTTTTTGTTTAATATTTATATATTGGTGAATTGGAGAAGGATTCAGCATTGCTCTAGTAAATGTACAGCATATATATTTTTTTGACCATTACCTTTTTTATTTCAGAGTTGTATGTTATGGTTCCTGTGTTATCCACTTGTTGTTGTAATATCCTGGGTATTTTATGAGTACCTCAGGTACAAGGTAGGTATACACAGATCTTATTTATCTATAATACCCGATGAATATAGTATGTGGTAAATTACTTATGAAAAACTAGGTGCAAAATTTGTTGTAATAAATTTTTGTTTTAATAAAATCTTCAGTTTTGGAAAATATTTTGCTTAGATTTTCTGTCTTGCACCTAAAACAGTGTGCAGTGGTTCTCAGCAAATGAATGCTAGGAATGATAGTCCTAAGTAGTTAGATCTGCAAGAAATGTTATTGTTCCGATATTGAGAGGTTACTGTATTGTACTAACAAAATTAGGAATTAAAATGTCAATATTTGTAATACAACTTGAAAAGAAAGATAGAGCAAGTTTCAATCTTTTGACATATATACATGATGTATTTGTCTGCAACCCATGGCAATCATTTGTTGCTTATATCACCGATGAATGAAAATATATATCAACAACAAAGTAAGTCTTTTTAAATATCTTGCCCTGTAAATAGACAAAACTACACATATTTTCTATCCATACTATCATACTGTACGAGAGCGTTGTAGAGGAAGGATTCAAGAAGAGCGTAGCTCAGGTTGAATCCATCTGCTACAACTATCATGTGCAGTCTGATGATACATATAGAAACATATTTGTGGTTTTGTTTTTATTACATGGTCCTTATTTATCTATATGTATACACAAATTTAAAATTCATTCCACTTTTAAAGATGCCATCAATTATTTTGGATGACATGATTGCCATTTAGAAAATACAACATTACGTAATGCAAGGGCGCATGGAACTCGTATTGTAACTGTATGATTACACTGAAAACTTGCGTACTATGAAACATTCGCCTATATCACATCTAGACACCATTGGGCTTGGACTCTTATAATTATGCTAAACATGTATCTCGCTTTCAATCACAATTTCTCCAGATTATATCAATATGTGAGATCACAATCTTTGAAAACGGACCGCCTTTCCCTCCAGTTACTTTAATCACTAATGTTGGCCAATGACAACTGGCCTGATGCAACTTTTTCGTTACAGTAGTAGTGCGGGCTCATCCAATGAGATTTATTCATCCCTTTTGGTTATTTGTATATGTTTAACTAACTGCAGCTTTGTTTACACAACTGCTTGAGAGTTGTATAACACCACAAGTCATGGTAAAAATAAAAATAACAAATTAGTTATTTTGATACAGGTAACAAATTTTGTATAGGTCAGAAAAGGAGATTGACAAGTTATTAACCTTATGTAAATTCTATTCAACCAGATCATTTTACTTTTTTAGCTAATACATGTGTATTTTACCAAAAAAAATCTTAGATTCCCAGCTGATTTTTTATTTTGATATTTTTAATAAAAAGTATTATTCATTATTTATTTCTAGAGTTTGTACTAGAGAAAAAAGTGAACTACTCACTGTATTTTTTGCTTATCAGTACTAGTACTAAATTTCATTTCTTATTGTAGGATAAAAGAGATTACTTTACATTTAGGTTTGCATGTGTACATTGAAATTTATCTTTCCCAGTTTGTGTTAATAATCCTATAAATTGTTGTCAATGGCATTTTCCCGAATTTGGCAGAAAAAGGTTTGATATGGGCTACAATAACTGGAGGGAGAAGTAAAGTTTCCCTCTCTCTTAGACACAGTGCAATGCCTGGTAGACTCTTTATTATAACAACTTTTTATAATTTTGCCTTGATAAAACCAACTTTGCCATTATTTTGAAAAAAATTAAACTACTTGTTACAACACTGTTTTCATTCTTCATGAATGTTTGTCAGTTAATTCCCAGCTATTATCTGATGATATTTATTTGATTTTCAGCTAATAACTATGGGTGTGGTGCTGTGCCAGTGTGTAGCTGTTGCCATGTTGTACAAGTTATTCTTATCTAGAAGTTTATATTGGGAAATATCAGCCTTATCAAGTACATTACCCCTCCGGATAGACAAAAGTTTTGGTCATAAACTTTACTCATGACATATGTAATGCCTGACTATAACAAGGTTCATAACATGGTATAATTTCCCTAACAAGCATTTTATCTTCTTTCAAAACAAAAATGCATGAATGAAGAAAAGTGGTGGATGGTATTTTTGTCTTTTTTATATGTATGTGTCTCCTTTATTTCAAAATCTTATGGAGATACAGAGAAATGTCTCGTATAAGCATATAAATTGAACTCATAGAGAGAACCATATTGTTGAAATTTGTAATCAATTCATATTTAAGTTACAAACTTTTATATAACCTGTGAACGGTCATGTGAGTGACTTACTGTCATGTGAATTACAAACTCATAAGTTATGACCTGTCATGTGAGTTAAAAAGTCATGTTATGAACTATCATGTGGGTTACTGTCATGAGTTATTAATTGTCATGCAAGTCATGCAGACTTATGAGTTATTAGCTGTCATGTGAGTTACCCACTCATTTTAGTTATGAACTGTCATGTGAGTTACATACTGTTATATTAGTTGTGAACTGTCATGTGAGTTATAAACTGCCATGTGAATTACAGACTGATATGAGTTATGACCTGTCATGTGATTACTACATATTACATATTGGATTAACACTTTTATATATACATGCATTTGAGCAAATGCCAACCATCTAGATCTCTAGTCCAAAAGATGACTAAAAATCACAATATCTGTTTGTATTCCATGGTCTCATTCAGGTTTTTAGGTTATTTTGTAACATGAGTCACTCAAGTGACATTACAGTTTGAGGACCTTTTGACTATTTTCATCTTCTGAAAGCCCACTGAGCCAGTTGTCTTCAGATTTGGTATATAGTATTTGTAGTGTAAGGGTATGAAATAAACAAACAAATATTAAATAAATTTTGCTCAGAATTTAATTTCATATAAGCATATATTTATTAGCTGAAATTATGAAGGCGCAGTTTTTTTACTATGTTGAAAAGTAACATTGTATTACCGTAATACATCAATTTCTATCACAATGTCATAATTATATTTGAGCTTTACTAATGATATAAACTAAATATGCAGAAAAAGTGGTGAAAAAAAATCATACTAGCCTGGGACAGAGACATGGGTAATAACAAATTTATTTATCTCTGAAATAGGGAGACAATCTTTTCTTAAATACTGATTACCTGCAATCACAATTGCTACCCAAATCAATATGAGAGCATATTAGCCTACCCATATATCTAAATAGGCATCAATGGATTTGGTGCATCACATGGCATAACCCCAGGTACTATGTTGTTTGCTTGTCCTCTAGAGTACAGTGATTCTGTTTATGGAAGATAACTCTGTCAAGCAAAAACCGATAGGGAACTTTTGAGTTAGCCCGGATTATATTTACCTGCAACTTATATGGAAATAAATATATATATATATGTTTGAGCACGCTAACTTTATTTTGTGTAAAGAAATCCAAGAGACTCTTAAAACATACTACATTGGGTTATTTACTTGAATGCCAAATTACTGAAATGTAACAGGCGTGGAAAATGTGCGGACAGACCGGGAATCAAACTCATGACCTTCCGATTAGTAGTAGGGTGCATTTACCAATTGTGCTAAAGGGGCTATCTATAACCGAAACCGGAAATAATGCTTAGGAACATTTTTCTAGAATCACGTAACTGGCAATAATAAAAGCAGGATTATAACAGTAATCCGGGCTCTCTTGAAAGTTCCCTATTGTCATGAAAGTGCCCAACACTATCAAGTCAGAATTGCATGTAACATCCAATGAAATTTCAACAATTTATATCACCTGATGCAATGATAAAGGCGTATAACAAGATATGGCTGATGATTTTGGTGGCTTCGGAATAGGTTCATTGTTAATAAAAAATGTGTCCCTGTATTTGTATGCCCTTGGAACTAGTTCCAACATGTTACATAACATTAAATGACATGAATGAGATCCAATGAACTATACATATCTAGAAACAAAACTCTTTTAACTCTTGCTTTTAGTTTAATTTTGTTCCTGGTGAACGTAAATGGTGTATTGTTTATGTTGATTTTTAACTCTGCAGACCAGATGTTAAATTGTGATATATTTTGTTTTCAACATTATATATAAAACTTTATTTTGATACATGTTTTCTTTCAGAATGTTGTACAATGGTATATGTTCTGTTTGATACTACTTGCATTATTTTAACCTATGTATAATATTACAGTGGTAGTAAGATTTTTGGTGATAATTATGTTGTCAGAAGTGTACCAGTATGCCAAAAAATATATCTGTAATGTCACAAAAAATGACAAAAGTAATATTTACTTTACAGTATTGTCCTGCTGTTCTTCTTTGTCTATAATTTTTCTTTTGCTGTCTGGGCCATATATTTATTATTTCTTCGACTAAGCTCCTAATATTATCTGAGTCCATGTCTTAAGTCTTTTTTCATCTTTGCCCACTATATCTGATGCAGATATACTAAAGTTATAGTAATGCTGCATACAACAATTACATTTCTTGGTCTATATTTACCTAACCTAAATAAGATAATGTCTCCTCACTTAGTCAACACCTGTGTCTCTGGGCATGCTTGAACCTTAACTTTAGTTTTCAAGTCTGCAGTTCTATAGTAAATTCCGTACAACCTGGCGGGATGTAGTATCTCTATCCTGATCTGGACAAGTTTAAATTTTAGGTTATAAATGCTAATGATGTTAAAACTGCACTAGCAAGAGTAATCGTTCCTATTTTTCACCATACATATGTATCTAGTGAGGAATAAAATGTGTTTCATGTGAAGCTCCTCATATCTGAAAAGTGAGTAGAATCATCTGTATGATAGTCAAATGGTTACTCTGCCCACCAAGTTTTGTGAATCGGACAATACAATGTTGTTTATTTGTCTTCATCTTCAATTTTCCTGATAACTTGACCACATTATGACAGTTTTGTATTTGGCAACAAGAAAGAGAATTCAGTGATTCATTATAGCAATATGTCTGTAAATTACATGAGTCAGGATGTACAGCAGGGTCAGTAGGAAACAGCAAATGCATGTTAACACTGTTTTACCTATATGACTTAATGATTTGTAGTGCATCTGTATATAGTAAACACATCTTTTTTTCTTTATTCCAGTCTTAAATTAACATGAATATTTATCATTACCTCATCAGATACTGAACAAATGTTTTGTATGCCAAACTCACATTTTTAGAACAATAAAGATTTGTTTTGAGGAAAATCATCAGAATTCACCATATTTTCATTCAGATCACCTGTTTGTGCTATATCATATGTGTGATTATTTTGGTAGAACTCGTAAACCTTTCTACACTCTTGAATGGCATAGCAGATTGATTGACATACATATGGACTCTTTTTATCACCATTTTACAAAGTGCCATAGGGTTTTCATCTATAGTATGTAGTCCTCAACCACAAATTTGACCTGTGCTGATGCAGCAAGAGTCATAAAAACCTTGATTCTAATCTCATCTGAATCACTCTCTTCTCTTGCTGAATGCATGGTGAAGGAACAGTCATTACTTGGAGGGGAAAAACTCTGTTGGAGACAACCTGGACCTTGGACTGAACCTGAACCTTCAGCTTGAAAAAGATATGCTCTGAATAAATGAGCCACTGAGTGGTCTCAAACATGTACTTCAAGATAGACTCTTGGGTTAGAAGTTATTTGACTTTATATCTTAGATGTTGGGTTATTTTCAAAGAAGACAGATCTTTGTTTTTATTGGAGTAGATGTAAAAATATGCCCTTTGAAATATCAAGGCATAGATGACTTTTAAATGTATAATGGTGTTTGTGTCTGAATAAATCCTCTATTTGAACTCATCTCTAATTTCTGATATGCCCATGGTTTACTATCATCATTGTCTTACTAAACATCTAATGCTGCATGTAAGACGATTTGTATAGTCATTAGTAGGGGAGACCGGGCAAAGTTGGAATGCAGGGAAGTTGGAACACCAAGAATTGTGAATTAAGTATTAAATTGATGATGCCATCACTCTTGTTGTAGTATGCAGTTATATCTGTAGGGTACAGCCATATTGTTTTTTCAGTGGCAAGATCAAGATCTGCAGGAAAGGTTAATATTTTACATTTTTGATATATCAAAGTAAAAATCTTCACTGATAGTATTTTTGTTCTGTGGAATACGCTTTTGCTGAAGTACAAGATCTTTATATTACATTCAGTTACATGAATACTTGTGCATTTGATTATATAACTATTTTGCTAATAATTTTCTGTTCAGTGAAATATAGACTAAAAAATCTCCAAATTGTGTGTTGGGGCAAGTTGAAACATTACCATTGAGGTAAGCTGGAACATGTTTCAAATAATCCCTTGGTTTTAATGTTTGACATGTAGGTTCTCTTTTGGTCTTAAATTATTGTATAGTTGCTTTTATTTGCAGGTGATTTAATATCACTATATTCGCAGTCAAATAAAGTACAGTGAAATTAAATATCCATGAATAGAACACCTTACACTTATGAAGCATCAGAAAGACAATTAGTAACCAATCTTGCGCGAAGTCTGATACCTGTGAATAAGTTTGCGTCAGAAAAATGCAAAATTTTCTGCCTATGAAATTAAAGAGCCATGCATAATTTTGTGTAAATTCATTTCAATACTGCTTTCACTTGCTGAATTCCATTGTTATGAAGCTACCACAACCTTTCCCTGTGGGTGGTACAAAAAGATGTGCTCACCGCTTCAGTTCCATGTTGATCTTTCATCTTATGATCCTTTTTAAACAAGTATATTTTTACGGTACCTTACAGGAAATAGTAACGTTTACTATATTGTAGGTAATGTGATAGTTTTTCTAAATTTGTAACTTTGAGAGAACATGTACTTTTAATGCACTGTCCACTGAAGCTGGAAGTTTTATTTCTTTTCATTTCGCCCTCGGAATGGGAACATTTATTGAGACTTTAAAATACAGTAAAGCATGCGTTAGTGACCACCTGTGTATAAAGACCACCTGGTCATAAAGAATGTTTTTGTTCTCCCCAATAGTACCATTTGTGTACAAATCAGCCTCCCTATAAATACCTCCTCCATATAAAGACTGGTTTTTATTGTGTCCCTAAGTTTGACTGTACACATTTATATTTTCCTTGTTTCTGATTAAACTTTGAATCAGCAGCAGATTTTTATTTATTTCAATTTTGAATCAGGATCCCCAGAACATTATTTTGAGAACTCAATTAGCAATTTTCTGTGTAGTTTTATGATTGCAGGTCAAAGGTAAAACTCATTTCTATTTTATAAACTTTGAAAGGAGATGCTTTATTTGGCAGTGCCTTTGTTGAAGTTAAATTAATAGACCACTTATCTATAGATAATATAGTTTGTAGACCTGACTGTGTCATTGTTGGACTCATTATGGCATGTTTCACAATCAAAACCAGAAGTTTCAACTTTCCCTATATGGTGTTTCAACTTTCCCGGGAAAAGGGACAAGTTGGAACATTTTCAGAAAATTTATAATTTTCTTTTATGAATGTAATGAGCATTTTTGACATTCATCCAATGTGTCATTGTAAAGACAATATGTTTCTCTTCCTGAGATGACTTGGTAAAAAGCGACAGCAATACATGTTCTCAGTGGAGATGTTTGTTTAAAATTGTTCCAACTATCCCTTGTCTCCCCTACATATTTATCAGTTACATGTTTTACCTTTTTTTTTACAACTGTATCAAATGCTGGGTATTCTTATTAATGTTTATTTTAACTTATTTCTGTGTAAACAAAAATTTCTTTCTATCCATTCTTAAAGATGTAAAAGATGCCACCATGTAAGTATATACTGTGAGTGTGTTATTGATTTACATATTTGATCCAATAAGCGTCAAAGGCTCTACAAAAATAGAAAAAAGGGGTGGGCACTTATTGGACCAATTAATATTCATATTCACGTAAAGCCATTATTTTTTCATGTAAAGCTTTTATTCTTTTTATAAGGCATGATGGTAAAGTTGTTTTAGTTAGACACCTATCAACATTCTTGTGTTGCATGCATGGGGCTAGAGATACACTGTTTTCTGTGTCCACATTGCCTTGTCAACTGGCTAGAAAAAATACTTGCATCATGTGTGAAAAAGGGGAGGGGCACTTAGAGGGACATGGGTGCTTATTGGGTCGAATATGGTATGGTTAGTATTGATTATTTGTCTTTTTCAATTCCTGTATTCAAATCGTATGTTGTAAAAGCATTTTCAGTTACTGGTAGATTATTGGTTGATGAAAGATACTAGTCATTTAATGTTAGGACATGTATATACATGTGGCCAAATAAAGTCATATATTTTGTATTTCTTGTTTTATTTTCACTACCACACATCTTTACTTGCATATTACATGATTTTTAACAATATAAGAATTTTTTGGTCTTATTGGAACATCTTGCATTAGTGGTTGATAAAAACCAAGCTGTCAAAAGACCAAACAATTATGGAAAGGTCTTGATGCCAAATTTTATTTCAGCAGCTTCAGCCACTGTTCCTTATTTCAGTAGCTTCAGCCACTCATTCCTTACTTCACTAGTTTAAGCCACTCATTCCTTATTAAAGTAGTTTAAGCCATTCATTCCTGATTTCAGTAGCTTAAGCCACTCGTTCCTTATTTCAGTAGCAGCACTAGCTTCAGCCACTCATTCCTTTTCTCAGTAGCTTCAGCCACTCGTTCCCTTTCTCAGTAGCTTAAGCCACTCGTTCTTTATTTCAGTAGCTTAAGCCACTCGTTCTTTATTTCAGTAGCTACAGCCACTCTTTCTTTATTTCAGTAGCTGAAGCCACTTGTTCCTTATTTCAATAGCTTAGCAACTCATTCCTTATATCAGTAGTTGAACTCGCCCATCTCATAGTAATTCTAACATGTACGTCATGAATAATGCAATAGTCTTCATGAATAAATCTGTCTGCTTCAGATAAATGTTGAGAGAAAATCTCTTATACCATATATACTGACACCATAATACAAGCATTATGATAAAGTGCATTAACCAATAAACTCCATGGGATACAACTTGTGGGAGATTATCAGGGCCTGGAACTTCAAAATTTGCTCTGAGAATATAATTAGCTGAATAAAGTATGAGAATATGCTTAATTCTGAGAATATGATGAACGTAGTCTGCTTAGCCAATCAAGCATCAGGATTGGCTGAAGTTCTGTAAAATTATCAGACTTATGTATTTAGGCCTACTCATGTTCCATGTGGTGTAACTTGTGTAAACTACCGGATTGAAACATTTTGAAGTGACTGCTAAAAATTAAATATATTTGGTAAAGCAGTTTCTTGATGAATAGAAGCTAGGGAACCAAAAGTTATGCTTGTAGTCAGCAAATTAAGTAAGTACTTCATCTCAACTTTTACTGTATTACTTTGACTTGTTGTTTGTAAAACTTCTTGATATGATTGCTGAAAAAACACATAACAGTAGTTTTCCTTCTTGGCCTTTAAAATCAAGTTTATGATATTCCCATTTAAAAATTAGAATAGTATTTGAACTAGTATTCCTGGGCCCAGCACCATAAAACCGGAGAATTTACTCAAGTCTGAGAATATTCTCAATTTGGCCCACTCAGCCAATCAGATTCCAGGGCCCGAGACCATGAACAAGGAAAATTCTGAGACAAATTATATTCTCAAAAGTTAAGAATTTACTCACACTCACAGACAATAGAATGACTTTAGAATTGAGGTAAGATTGTCAAGGAGATTCACTTAACTTCGATGTTTGAACATAATTCATGTTATTCTTACCATAATCTATGATTAGTTGTTTAATAACCAACAAAGAGGTATAAAACGCATAAATAATCAAATACGCAGCATGTTTTGTGGCATAAGTCTTAAAAGTCTACTCAACTTCCGGTAATAGGTTAAGCAGCAAAACTTGAGGATATTTTCAGATGTTAGTAAATTCTCAAGTTTTATGGTGCTGGAGCCTGGACATTTCTTAGTTTTCTCTAAGTAAGCAATATTTTTTATCATAATTTATAACTATGTTTACAAAATTATCCAGCTGCAACACATAAATGCTTTATTTTTACAGAAAATCATTAAAATGAAAATATTCCAAGTTCTGAGTAGTTTAGCTTGTGACCAATTTTAGAGTGCTGGGCTCAGCACCATAAAAGTGAGAATTTACTCAAGTCTGAGAATATTCTCAAGTTGGTCTGCTCGACCAATCAGATTTCAGGATTAGAAAAAGTTGAGTAAAATCTTTAGATTTAAGTAATTCTCAAATTTTATGGTGCCAGACCCAGATCTTTGCACTTCATTGTTAACCTGTAACACTGAACAGCAAATAATACAGATTCCTAAGAAAATAATTTGTGGGACAGTCAGTAACTCTGACAATATTGCCAATTTTATGAGAAAATATATCATTTCACTGTCAAAAATTACAAGCTGTAAGCTTTGTGATCACACATTGAAATTGAAAAGGGTATATTCTTAGACTTGAATATACTGATAAGTTTGATGTTCTGTACAGGCTTTACAGATATTACAAATATGCTTTTCAGCATGTAGAAGAACTCTCATTACAATCCTCTTTGTAATATGTATCTCAAATTTATGGCAGGTGTCCAGGAGGTCTAACTGTTAGCTCTTTGTTTCATCAATATGATCCCATATTGAATAGGGAAGCATTTAGATACATGTAATAGACAAGTTGCCTGCTTTCCAAAACTTTTTCTTTTACTTTGTTTCCTCAAAGGATATATTCATATGAAAGATGAGTTTTGCACCAATTATCTACATTTTTAAAAATGAACTGAAAACCTGTTTTTGTGAAATACTGTTGGTGTGATGTAAACATCAGGACAAGATACATTCCCTTCTAATGAAGATGGCAGATATTTTGAATTCCTCGTGATTTCACTGATTTGTGAAATAAAAACATTGTAGTAATGAATTAATACATATATCAGCATGATAAAGAAGTAAAATATATTTTATTTTTTTCATTAAAGAGATTTAAGTTGTCATCTGTCCCTCCTGTAGCCAAGTCTATCGTCTCTGTACCCATCTCTCTTTCTGTTATTGTATTCTTTTCCAGTTCTTTTATAATCATCATCTTTGTATCTTCCTCTACTCTCAGAGTGCCAGTTTTTGTCACTGTAATTCATTTGCCTGGAACCACTGCTCCTGCCAGGAGATTGGTCCCTATATCTAGCATTCCTGACAGGAGATCTTTCCCTATATCTATCACTCCTTGTAGGAGATCTTGCTCTTTCACTCTTCACAGGGAATCTATCCCTGTATCTTTCCATAGGAGACCTGTCTTGGCTCCTATCATAATTCCTTTTGTCTTCATCACTAAATCTATTATCATCTTCTGTTTTCCTATACTCATTCTTTTCACTTTTTATTGTAATGTTTTCTTTTCTTTTGGTTTCCCGTTCTTGATCTCTACCTGTTTTAAATTTGTCTTTGCTCTTTTCCTTATATGTCCCAGCCTGCTCTCTATCATCGTTACTTTCACTCTCAGAACTTGAGTCTTCGCGCTTCTTTTTCTTCTCTTTTTTCTTCTTCTTCTTTGCCTTTTTATCTGAAATGTTTCGTTAATGTCAAACATGTGCATCTCATATAAAATATTTTGCTATCAAAGAGATGATGTTACACCTTCCAGGTATCGTGATGTCTAGAATAAAAGAGAGGAGAGAAACACTGTCAATCAGCTTCAAACGGTTTAATGGCGAGTCACAGATCACATACAGAAATATTATTGAAATATTTATGCTCTAAATACAAAATCACAAATAAACACTGCCCCAAAAATATCCATGACAATGATGATTACAGTTACCTGCGCACATCGATTCCCTTTTATACAGGTATTACAATGAAATCACACATAAAAAAAATATTGAAATATTGACCTTCAGGTAAAAAGATATCTTAATGGGCTTTGAAAGTGAGTACTTCCTAGGAACAATTTGAAAAAAAAGAAGACTAGGAACAATTTGAAAAAAAGAAGACTCAAAGATTAGATATCTCGGATGACACATATATTTTATATTCCCTCATTCAACCCAAGCTACTGTTAATCCAGAAATTTTTCTGGGACTTTATTTTTCAGGATACACAAGCCAGGTGATATTTTCATGATTTTCAATGCCCATGTCATCATATTATTATCATATTTCATTACGTGATCAATTTATTTTCATGAGCGAGAGGTCTCATGAAATTACAGGTAAATCAAATTTCACATATAAAATCAGATTGGCAGTAAAACAATCTTCTTAACCTGATGCAAACACCCAAGGTGATAGCATAAACACTTTGTGAAGATAAGCTAGAAATTATAAAAGCAGAGGGAGAAAGTGTCCCTGTTATTTCTCTGCTGTGGTCCTGAACAGGGGACAGAATATTTGTACAAAGTGAATATAAATAAAGCACAGACATAACTTAATTATTACACATTATACCCTCAAAACAAGAGGTCTAAGGGACTGTAAGGTGCTCACCTGACAATTTTGTTACTAAGGGTAGTTTGTGACATTGACCTATGATCCAATGACCTAGAAACTTTGTCCCAATGATCCTTAAATAATTTCCAGCAACTTTCTAATGATCTTTGTATACACCAGGACTGTAAGGTGCTCACCTGACAATTTTGTTACTAAGGGTAGTTTGTGACATTGACCTATGATCCAATGACCTAGAAACTTTGTCCCAATGATCCTTAAATAAATTCCAGCAACTTTCTAAAGATCTTTGTATACACCAACGTCAATCAGTTTTTAGTTAATAAGCTGTAAGACATTATTGTTTAAGATTATTTTAAAGTTTTGATAATAACAGAAAATATCAAAATAGCTTGAGCACTAATATTTTCTCTCTAAAATTACCCAGTATCTAAATGCAAGTAAAATTTTGATGAAGGAATTATCAGCTGCACAGAATATCCATTAAAATTCATCATATAACTTTGCTATAAAGACAAAGCAAATGTCTAGCAAAGAAACATTTCCCCGACATGCTCTAAATTCAAAATCTATATTGCATTAGGAAAGATCAAATACAATGATACCTTTCTTTTTTTTAAGTGGTAAAACCTCTACAATCTCCTCAACAGATTCAGACCCAGCAGCTTTAGGTGCTATTCCTTCCATTCTTATTTGTTTGGTCAAATCATCGTCATCTCCATGTTCCTTTGGTTGTCTGTAATTTTCAACATGGTCGACTCTTATTGTTCTGCCTAATAACTGAGGATACAAATTGTGTACATGTACGTAACATGTGGTACAAGATTATAGCATTTATCACTAGCTACACTGTGTGATGTACAAAATCTCAACCACAAAGTCTTAGATTTATTTTGCCTCACTCTGTACTGTTAATTGACACCTTTATCTATGGTCGAAATTTTCTACATCCCATACTACAATTATTTTTCTCACAGATGTATATAATACTGTACATGTAAGTACACAATTTGTTATTGTCTGTACAGCACTTAAAGCATAACAAAATTCCTCTAAAAAAACACTTAACAGAGCACTGTTGTTGCTTTCTTGACGTCCCAGCACGAGTTGTCTAACCAAAGAAATCTCAAACTGGCAAAAATATGGCAAAATTCCATCACAAGTGTGAGATTTCAATGAGACATTTATGTATAAGACTATATATTAGACCATACCAGTTTATTTGAGGATATTATATTATATATTATATATTTGAGTCCTGTACATGTATTTTATTGTATTGTTGTTTAACATCCCACTCAGGAATCTTTTACGTATATGGAGATGTCACCAAATGCCGGTGAAGGGCTTCAATTTTGGCCTATGCTTGGCACTTATTGCCATTGTTTCTGTGTGTGTGAGGGTTCTTTAACGTGTACATTTGTAAACAATTCGTGTGACAAAGACCTTGGCTGGACTTGAACTCACAATCAAGAGTCGAGCGTGCTACAGACAGAGCCAGGCTGGCTCTATTACAAGTCCTATCCGTTTATGAAATTATATTTGAAATATACTGGTTCATGAGTGAAAATCAGACATTCTACCAGTTTCTGAGTGGTTTTTTTTTTATAGAAATTCTACCAGTTTATGAGTGTTTATTTGAAATTATAGCATTTCATGAGTGTATACAAGAAATTCTACCAATTTATGAGAGAATATTAGAAACACCTGTTTATATGAATATATCAATTTACAAGAGTGTACATGTATTACATGTATAATGATGTAATACAAGTATAATTCTTTAGAATATAGGTATACAGTAAAACCTGCTTCAGCAACCACTTGTGTATAAAGACCACCTTGTCACAAAGACCTTTTTTTGCTGTCCCCCAAAGTACCATTTGTGTACAATCAACCTCTGTATAAAGACCACCTCCCTATAAAGACTGGTTTTGTTTTGTCCCAAAGGGTGTTTTTATATACAAGTTTCACTGTATTAGAAATTCTACAAGTCAATGACTGTATTTAAAATACAGATAATAAAAATTGCCAAAAAATTGGAATTGGATGATACATAACACTAATTTATTCATTTCAGCACAAACCATTCTAAATAAACTTCAATTTACCCTGATGCCGTTTAAGTTATCCACAGCGAGTATGGTACTTCTCTGATCTTCATAACATATAAAACCATATCCTTTAGATTTCCCAGACTGCTTGTCTCTTACAAGATTCATGTTCACAAGTTCACCATACCTGTAGAAGATGAAGCAAAGATTATTTTTCCATACACATAATGATACGGTATTAGAGCTCACTGAATCTCTCTGTATCTAAACCTTGGATGAGTAATGACAAGTGTCAGTTACCACTAGAAAATTGACAAAGTGAAACTGACAAAGTGATACAAGGCCTAACCCTTCATTTAAGGTCTAACCCATGACCTAGAAATAAGTGTTTACAAGCAGCTATCAGATATACACAAAATGTGATAACTGTAGTTTCTACAGTATTAAATGTATTAACACATACTTTATTTTAAATATAGCCGTGATGTGATACTGTAATTAAGACCTTGAGGCCTCAATACTATTTAAGAATTTATAACCATTTTGTTTGCAGAGTGTCAAAAGTGTCAATTTAATGTATTTGCAATATACACATAATCAGAAATGACAAATCCTTTGGGTCCATAGTCATATACTGATATTATTCATAAAAGTAGTACTGGAGGCCTATTCACATACAACATTAAAGCAGCATTAGCTAAGTTAGGAATTGTTTTTCGGAAAGTGTGTAATAATCATGAAACGATTGTATATCATGGAAAAATCAAACCTGACAATACAATTTACCATCGAAAACAGATTGCAGATGCCAAAAAATCATCAATAATTTTGTGCTTACCGGTACATGGAAACTGAAACAAGACAAGGCGTCTGATTACTTTCCGATCATTTTCGTAGATATCTACAAGATTTGCTGGGTGAGTGGAGTTACAAAATGTACAAGGAAAACTTGCACCCAAGATGAATCGTACCAAGACAAGAAACCATGACCGACTGAGTGACAAACCTTACCCAACAATTATTGTCCCATTCAGATAAGTTGACGGGGCAAAGTAACCTTTTGATTATCATATGGATGAGTCTACTTACTTTTCAGTTATGAAAAGCTGCACACAAAAAATGTTTTATTCATTACTGGTTACTCTCTTATGTATATTGACAAGAAGGAAAGATTACTCTTGTCTGTGTAATTTTAATGTTATACCTTAATACCTAAAATTTAAACTCGTACATGTCAAGTAAGGGTTCGCGAGACTCCACCCCGCGGGGTTATATGGATTTTACTATAATAAAAGAATATTTTTGTAATACCATATTTTGATATCATTCATAAGATTTCATATGTCAAGATACTATTGTTTATGTTTAAAACAATGACGTCATACTATCAATTGCATACCAGGATAAAAATGTGTATGCAGCAGTTATATACAAATAAAAATGTCCTTGCATCATATTTAGTTATTTTATACTTAAGTGATATTTTGCTGGAATTGTTCTATTTAAATTTTAAATTTCTCAAAAGCTAAGACTGTCACCTTTTAATTGTTAAGTTTTAATGAGGTATAATACACTCAGTATACTGAAAAAATATACATTGTGTACACATGTTTGAAATATACTGCATGTTAGTTTCAATAAAGGGTACCGTTGTCATGTTGTAAATTTTGGATTTACTGTCACAATATGACATCATTCTTTTCACTGAGAAAATGCATGTCATTTCCAGAGTTTCCAAATCACACAATTTTATTTCAAATAAGAACAATAAATTAATGACAATGAAAACATCACAACTCTTTTCATATTCTTTACCATTTATATCACACGTGAGTATAGACCAAATTTCTACAACAAATTTAAGTTACCTTTTATTTTGGTAAAATTAGATTTTACAAAAAAAGTAACTTAAAATTGGGTCAGACATTCGGCCTAAAGTGAGTACTTATGGCTTATTTATTATGCAACAAACTGCATAGATCAACAATATGATTATGAAATATTGATTCATAAATATCAAATTTCTATGCGACAGGACAGTATTGCCCTTACATTATACTTCATGTAAACTATTTTCCCAACTTCAAAGACTGCCACGAGTTTCTCATAAGTTAAGATCACCTGAATGACAACACAGTAAGGGAAAGATATGCAACTTGATCAAAAACTCATTTGCATATTAAATGAGTGCGTAAACATTCCAGTCAATCGCTTTTAATGTCAATTCTATCACAAGTGTAATGTTAAAACATAATTGAAAAGTAACATTCTAAAGCAAATTTATAACATCTTGAAAACTCATAAAGGATGCCGAACTGACTTTTAATAGCATATATTTCAACAAGACTTCTAGACCTATATTTTCCAGCTAATTGTTACTTTATTTTTTGTTAATTGAAAAAGCAAAAATTTACGAATAAAATTGTGATTTGGAATTTAACAACTTACCATAACATTACTCAGTTGATAGAACATCAACTCGTAAAAATGATATTAGTCACTTACAAAATTAAGACAGTGACAGCTTGAAACAATAATAGCTTTAACAAGCAACTTAATTATGATTCAAACAGCAATATGCTACAGGCACCCAGTATCAGTATCAGGCCCCATACTACAGGAGAAAGCATGCGGTTGAAAATTTAGGTCATGACTTAAAGTCTGTGACAGTACAAAGTGTCAGATTTTTTCAAATCACAGTGCCTTTTTGAACTAAAGATAATGTCAGTGAGCTAGCACTTATGTGATTACCCATTTCTAATGGGAGAACAAACGTAACTGTGAAAAAATAATATGAAGTAGGCTACATGAGGATCTGGGCCTAAATCTACATGTGACTTTAAATTAAAGGCCTACAATTTAATATGAAGGGAAATCATGTAAGGTCTAGATTTTACCAGCACAGGTTTCATAAATCACTGCTTTTACTTCTACTCACCAATTAATTAAAAGAACAACATGTTTGTGAAAACATTGATGTTTCTTCAGTGACAGCTCACTAAGAATGGCCTGCTAACACTAGCTAAGTTTTAGATGTACTGACATATTTAACAATATAATCGATCATCCGGACGACTGATTTTCCAGACTTTTTATGTGTCTTCCACTCAGTCTGGATAATCATTGTTAGACTGTACTAAATCTACATCATATTACTGTCATGCAGAGGACAATAAGATTTTAAGATATAGTATTATTTTATAAATATAGGGAGAAGCAACTACTAAATTCAAATCTGTATTCCCTTTACCCTAAATTTGTTTAATCTGAAACCAACTTATCAGATTGATGTGAATGACTAAAATGTCAATGACTCAATCCCTTAAACATTGTGAAATGACATGTATCTTATTCAGGGCATATGCTAGGAAGGTTATCTGTTTAATCACATTCATGAAACAAATTAAACAAATTTTGAATTGCTTTAAATTATGCTGATGCTTGCTTTCCAAAAATTCACGGAAGTAGTCCTGCTCATGAAAATAATATATACTTTCAACTTACTGTGAAAACACACACACTATATCCCCTTCTGTCAAATCATATGGTAAACCTCCTATAAATATCCAAGCACTATCTTTATACTGATCATGCCAGGACTTCTTTCCTATTAGACCTAACTCAAGCTCTTTTTCATTTAGTTTCTGTATGTTTCGAATATTTCTGAAAATACAAATACAAAATCTAAACATGTAATAAAATACATACAAGTATAATTCACATGACATAAACTCATGACAAAAAATATTTCATGTAATCAGCATCACATCAGCCATATTGCTATACATAAGTTTAAATCAAAGTAAAGTCAGACCCAGCTGTTATTTCAAAGTAAATGTACAGTAAGCATTGAGTCCTTTGCCAGCTGTTTGACATATACTAAGCCAAACTTTTTGCCCCAATTATAAAAAAAAAAAAAAAAAACATCTAAAATCTGGGCAGAAAGTTCACATGGGGATGATACATGCCTAGTTTGGTTAAAAATGGCCCACTGGTTCTTGAGAACTTCAAGAAGTCAAAAATGTCTTAAATTTGACAACAAAAGGGTAAATAATAGGATAAAACTGCCCAAAACATGACAAATCCAATTAAAGGGGAGATAACTCCCATAAACATTGACCTGACAATTTCGGTCATGTTAACTTTTTTGTAGACTTTTGCATGCTGAACATTTTGCTTTTTCACTTTTTCTTTATCTACATCATGTATCATACATTTCAAGATAATGTCAAAAAACAACCCAAAACATGAAAAATCCACTGAAAAGGGGAAATAACTCCCATAAGGGTTGACCTGACAATTTCAGCCCTGTTGACTTATTAGTAGATCTTTGCGTGCTGAACATTTTTGCTTCTTTCACTTTCTCTCTATCGATTATACTTTTCAAGATATTAGGACAAAACTTCCAAAACATGAGAACCCCACTAAAAAGGGGTACTATTTTTCTGTTAAATAAAGCTATAGTCTGAGCCACATTAGCTGTGTCCACTGGTTTTGGCTGATTAACATAAAATGGTTGATACCTACAACTTAAATTTAACGTAGCAGTATCCTATGCATAGTGAATAGTTTATCCATGCCCATGACAAATAGAAGCTTATCTGTTTTTCACCAGATATTCGCACTCACATTACCCTTAAGTTAATTTTACATTGGTAATGGCTGCCATCTGTGGAAGTTTGAGAGCGGAAGTGAAAGAAAGGGAAAGGCTCACTGATCGGTGAAGTATGACTGGGACAGGATTCCAAGCTAACACTGGATGAAATCCTCCGATAGACGTGTTTTCAGAACTTTTCGAATATTATCGTACGATAGATGAGATTTCAGAACTTTCCAAGTCTTATCATATTGTATTGTAAAAAGAAAAGGTTGCTGTTAATACATGATCGCTGATTCTTTATGACAATAATATGCGAGCGCAGCGAGCTCTTTATTGTAGAAATGTTGCATTTTGAGTCAAGTCCAATGATTACAGCACCCTCTTGTGGTCAGAATCTTCCAGTGTGTATTATGGGCTTCAAAAAGTTTCAACCAGGACATCGCAAACAAGGCTTCGCATACGTGTTTCTAGAAACATGGCTGCCGTAAATGTCTATTCTAATTGGTTGAACTATACACATGGTTGAGTACAATGGACTTTGGACATCCCAATCCTGTAATAGCCAGATTAGTAACAGAATAGATATGACAGCCCAATCCTGTTATAGCAGGGTTAGTAGCAGCTTAGATATATATTTTGACGGCTAACCAACATCTTATTGTTCCAATAAAATACACCTTAACTATAATTTGGACAACAATTTCAGCAGAATTTTAAGTGAGCACTTTATGGTAAAGGGGTAGAAAATGAGCTGTACATACATTGGATGCAAAACACTGTCTGCATCAATCGAAACCACATGGTTTTCCTTACCCGATGCATTTAATTTAATGAAAAAAATAGAGATGGACAAAGACCTACAGTTAAGCATGCGCACAATTTAAACATGATGGTGAACACTCACTGAACACAGGGGTGAGTCTTGCTATGGTTTACTGATTACTGAATAAAATGTTTGCTATTGTTACTGTTTTCCCTGATGTTTGATGTATTCAATCAAATTATCAATGTTTTGAATCAATTCAAAATGTTGATCTATAGCGACTGCTTGACCAAATTTGTCTTAGGTGTGCAGAATTACAACAAACCATCGTATACCAGTAAAAATATTTTAATTTTGGCGTTTGGTTGCTTTACAAATTCATTCTAAATTTCATGATCTAATCATAATATGACTGAGACTATAGAATTCTTTAGACCTCTTCATTTGGGGTCGCCACATTATGTGGCTATCTTAACTTAAAGATTACCTACATCATGTACATGTATTTGAACCAGTACAACTTGCTCAATTGTTGAATTGATGAATGTGAAAAAAAGTGCATAAACAATATTGTCAATAAACATGATAAAAATATTTTTGTTTGAGTACTGGTCAAGGACCAGTGGTCGACTAGGACCAGTAGTCGACTGTTATATTATTTCGCCTATAAACAACACGTTTTTGTGAATTTTTTTCACATCAGTCATAAGTTGTAGGGTATTTTTCTCAAACCGATGGAAATAAATATTGTTGTGGTATATACTAAACACGAAATCACACCATCGGCGGCACGATTTACCCCAAAAACCAAAAGCTACCCCAAAACAATTAAATCGAAATAAGTTTGCATCAATAATCATTTTAAAAGCATTTTCTTCTGTATGAATATTTCATAGACAGCTAGAAATAAGAAAAAAAATCAACATTTATAACTTCTCATGGAACTTATGGACAATGTCATTTAGTAAAATGAAGAGCCAAACCGGTCTTCTTCAATTATTTGCTTTCACGATTCCTGAAATATTGGTCATATTTTATATTGTAAAAATTCTACGTAATGTAGAAAATGATGATTACATATGTATTAAACGTCTTTACCGTCCCATATAAGTAACATTCTGGTACATTTTAAAAATTTCATGCTGACTATTAGAGTAGTATATGGTTTCAGAAATACATCGTGAAATTGGATAAAACAGCATCATCAAAGTCAAAAACATCTAGTCATAAAAAATATCCATCATATTATAATAAAATTGCAACATTTTAAATGTTTTTGAGTCATTTTATGTGTCATTTTGGATGTTTTGGGGGTCTTTTGGGTAAATCGTGCTGCCCCACACCATAGGCATAGGCATAGCCGACTACTGGTCTGGTGGGTCTAATGCCAATGGTAACGCTGATAAACTCGGTTTACCTATGCATTTACCCTATAATAAACAAGGTAAATAAAATATATTACGTTAAGGGGTTCATTCTAATTAATTTCCTCTTCAGAGAGACGTTGATTCAACTTTGCTGAACACAGATGACTGAACGCCGACTTTCTGTGTCAACTCTTTCTTTTCTCCGATTACAAAAGAGTTCTCATCAAAAGTCGTAAAACCAATTTCAATTTTAAAACTTCAAAAATATCTCACAATGATAACTTTTTACAATTTATTACTATTACTGATCAATGCATGTTTAATTATTGCAAAATTAAGGAATTAAATTTTAGATATTAATGCTGTAAATTTGAGGTTCAACCAATCGATGTGAAAACAGTAATCATGTGACCGTCGCTATCAACCACGATATAAACTGTCATGGAGGACTTGTGTCCGTGAAAACTGTAAGTTAACCAAACGTTTTGTTGCTGAAACATTTTAATCGTTTAATGCACGTATTGCTTAAAATATATTTTACGAATCACCTTTATATCTACATGGCAGTGATAATGTTTATATTTCAGTTGTAGATTCTAACAAAATAAACAATAGGTTTCTAATTATTGGTAAAATAAATCAATATTGAATAATGTCTTAATGAATATGAGTTATGACAATGATAATAACTGGATAAGAACTAAGCAGCTAAGCATACTGTGTTACTGCACGATATTGATTTATCGATAATTTAGTAAATTAAATTAGTAGTAAGCTTCGATTTCTCTATTAGATGGACCAATGTGAGTTTCTCCTCAACTTCTGCCATGAGTCTAATATAGACCTAGTACATGATATACGTTTTCTCTCAATTCAAACTGCATTTAAATTTATCCTATGCAAATATTTAAAAATTCAGACATGATACTGGTAGATGATGGATACGGGTTAACATTGGATTTTATTTTTTACTGTTTTAACAAAAAATTTGCAATATATTTAGCATGCACGGTCAATTAAAGAGAAAATATGCTTAAAGTTAAATCCACTGTGTCTGTAAAATGATATTTTTAAGATACCAGTTACAAAACTAAGAGCTGGTATTCAGCTAGTAAAAGCAATACATTCATGGAAAATAAAACTAATCGTAAATATAATAAATATAATAAATTTAATTGTCAAATAGACAGTAATCTGTTACTGTTATCCTACCTGGTTTGTTTTGTTAATGACACTTTATTTTGTTCATTTACTTTTTAGACTAGATAATTTATTATAATTTCTATATTTTGCAGCAGGGGATAGTGCCGTTTCATTTATAATGTCACAATACATAGACAGGGATTATTAAAATACAGTAGAAAAATCATGGAAATTGTATCAGATGGTGATCAATCAGAGTCCAAATTTCCCCTAAAAAAACCTCTTCCACCCATCGGTGCTGGAGGTGATAATAATTTATCATCAGAAAATGACAGTGAAAGTGAAGAGGAAATTTCACCAAATGAACAAACACGTGAAATTGATGATGACAGATCCACAATTTCAAATGGTAAGCATTGAAACATTAAAAAATACAAACATCATATGTATAATGAGTAGATATAATGACAAAGTATTATTAAAAAGATAACAGTTAATGGTTATATAAACAAGGGTTTGAACCAGACTTACCACCAACATACAGATACACTTTTCTTATCAAGTTATCAATGTGTCACCTTATGAATGTGTATTCACAATAATGCTCCATGCAAAAACATGAATGACACAAACTGATGTCACAAATGTGAGTTGCCATTTGGAACACCTTTGACATCATTAAATGCATTGAAGTGATTTCTTGTTACAGCAGAGAAAATAGTATTGTGCATGGCTTTGCTGCAATATATATCTTGATCTTTTAACTTCTTGACATCCTTTCCTTCAAATTGAATGTTATTCTTTTTTAAAATCATTATTTGCCACAAACAAACTACATCAACAGCAAATGTTAGAGCTACAAAAATTGCCATCACAGCTTTTTGTCATTATGATGTCATGATGACATCATAATATGCCTTCATTTGGTTACTGTGATGTCATAATGAATGATTTGTCACAAAGTAAGTTGCAGTCATGTGACTTCATCTGTTGCCTGTCATTATAAATGACAATGAATACCACATGACTTGTCATGTGATTTCATTGTTACTAGGATGTTTATTGATATAGAGATGCTGGAACCTTTAGTTTTTCAATATCTTGAAAAGAAATAGATAGCCTAATGGTCAAATTACGGCGAAGTGTGCATGAATATATTTGGATAAATCATTCACCATGGCTATATTACAGTTTGTATTTTGATAATGGCTTGACTTAACCGTTATGCTTCATTTTCTAAAAAGACAGTTTGTATACTTACAGATATTAATGTCATATTGCACAATATATCAGTCTACATTATAAGATTATTTATTTCTTTTTGTGTTCCAACCAAGGCATTGTAATAGTGGATCATACATACAAATAAATATTTTATACATTACAGAAATTTTAAAATGAAAATCAGGCAATATTTCAGATTGTTTAAAAAATAATAATGATAATTTTCACTGAAATTTTTTAGGTGGAATTAATAGCTTATTGTAAAATTTGTTTCCCTATGCAACACATTATGTCCTAAACTTTAATTTCAGTTGACCAATTTTGCTGAATATGTATATATGTCTTGTGTATTAAAAAATTCCCAATATATATGGCACAACTACTTCTAAAAATAGGCAAGAAAAATGAATCTTTGCAAAATACATGGAGATTAATGATAGATAGATAGATAGATAGATAGATGGTAGACATAGATTAAGAGATAATTCACCAATTTATTAACCACATGCAAAATTTATAGTCAACTCAAAGTTTTAGAAATTTCATTATCTTTATCTCCACATATTTTGATCTGCATGAAAGATTTTTCATAGAAAAGTCACAAAATAAATGTCCAGTGAAAATAAGTGTAAGTTAATATATATTAGCAAAGCTGTTTAAACATTTGGTTCAGTGCTTTTCTGGTGGATAAAACACACATTAGACAAATCTATTTTCATCTTCGGTATGAAGTTTTGAGATTGTAGCAAGTAATATTTTGATTTTCCATTATAGCTTCCTCCTCAGCCAAAGAAATTTTAGGACATGGAAAATCGCGACCAGCGGTACTTCGAGGATATAGAAAAGAATCTGTTGATAAAGTAGAGGAAGAGCTGTCCTCAGGCAGGCGATCAGCTGCACTTTCTCCCGCAAGGTGAAATACACTTTATAATTTATCTCTAAAAAGAGTTTCAAATTTTAAGTCTATTGGTTGTTATAACTTGGGTTGTGGAGAAAGAAAGACAGAGAGACAAAGAGAGAGAGGGTGAGAGATTTCTGAAATTTGTTACCATCAAGGGAAGTGATATTTTGATAGGATGGGGCCAAATGGACATTATAGTAAAATACATTAATTCTCAAAAAATTCATATTAGAATGACTTTTATAGGAAAGTTTATTTTGATTACAGCACTGTTGGAAGCTTAAAGGGGAAAAAGAAAAGTTTTGCAGTGAGGGAGACAATGAAACGGCAAACATACGATGGAAGAGAGGTTACATTTATCACTGAGGACACACAGACAGACTGGGAATGGCTTGAAGATGCAGAACAGACAGGAACTGTAAAAGTGGTGGTTGCCAGGGAGAGTAAGTCTATGTATAAGATGTTGTAATACCAATATTTAGATTTGACATTAGTGTTTGTTTCTTCTTGTGGTCTTTTACATAAGTTTTTCTTTCCTTTTTTGATCTTACTCTTTGTTTATTCTATTTCATTTTTCTTTTCTTTTTTACAAACTGTAAATAGTGCTAAGCAAACAATACAAAAATATTCACACTGCTTAATCAAGATAAACAAAATTAACCAAAAAGTAGGAATACTATTAATATTTTACAATTGAACTTGTTTAAGTGTTACTACAAAGGTTGAATTTTTCAGGACGTATAAAATCACCTCGCAAGAGAGTTAAACAGACACCTAGAACAACTATCTCAAAAGGTTTTATAAACATGTATTTAGACTTGTCTCCACCTAACATCGTTAACTCCTGCAGTATGATGTCATCTTAATGATACAATTAAAAAAAATTGTTACATCACCATAATTTTTTATGATGAAGTTTAAGAAATGATCACTAAGTTGTTGGTTTTGTTTTATAGAGTGGATTTTTTCAATCAATTTGAGACTAATCAAGATTTATTTAAAGAAAAATCATTATTAATAGTGCATGTATCATTAAATCTCATAATTCACAAGTACAGTTTAACAGTCATCTAAATATTACACAGTAAATCATTCACATTAATTGTTCATTTTTTACATCAGAATGAAATAATCTGGTCAAACATGTGGGATCCCTGTCGGAAATAATCTTGTAAAACATGTAGGATCCCTATGGGAAATAATCTGGTCAAACATGTAGGATCCCTGTCGGAAATAATCTTGTAAAGCATGTAGGATCCCTGTTGGAAATAATCTTGTAAAGCATGTAGGATCCCTATCCGAAATAATCTTGTAAAGCATGTAGAATCCCTATCTGAAATAATCTTGTAAACATGTAGGATTCCTGTGGGAAATAATCTTGTAAAACATGCAAGATCCCTGTGGGAAATAATCTTGTAAAACATGTAGGATCCCTATCTGAAATAAGCTTGTAAAACATGTAAGATCCCTATCCGAAATAATCTTGTAAACATGTAGGATTCCTGTGGGAAATAATTTTGTAAAACATGCAGGATCCCTGTGGGAAATAATCTTGTAAAACATGTAGGATTCCTGTGGGAAATAATCTTGTAAAACATGTAGGATCCCTGTGGCTGTGGGAAGTAATTTTGTAAAACATGTAGGATTCCTGTGGGAAATAATTTTGTAAAACATGTAGGATCCTGTGGGAAATAATCTTGTAAAACATGAAGGATTCCTATCCGAAATAATCTTGTAAAACATGTAGGATCCCCGTGGGAAATAAAATTGTCAAACATGTAGGATTACTGTGGGAAATATCTTGTAAACATGTAGGATCCCTGTGGGAAAATAATCATGTAAAACATATAGCAAAATGTGGAGAATGTGCATAGAAATTATCATATATAGAAGATGTAGAAGCACTGTATTGAAAAGTTGATCAGATATGTAGATGCACTGTAGCCTGTAGGGGATTAATCCTTTATACTATGTAGGAGTACTGTATTTACAGAGTCTATTTACTAGACATTAATAATTAGAACTGTCAGTATTATAATTTTGATTTACCTTCATCATCTGTTCACCTGGATTATACAATCAGTTCTGTTTATTGGTCAATATTATCAGGATTTAGTTATCAAATCTACTTTCATGTACATGTATCTTTATGCTTTGTGTTAAGTAGGAACTAATGGAATTTGATTGATTTAACTGTAATGTCAGTTTCAGCAATAATCTGCTTATTGTCCTAATTTATGTTTGCATTTTATTGACTTCAGTATATATCTATTTTGGAGTTGCATTGATCTATTGATTTATATATAATTTCAGTGTTTAAACAATTGTTATATTATATATTTTTGGTAGAGAATTTTTGTGATTTCTTTCTAAATATAGAAATAAGACATGATTTAAAAATATAAATGATCAACAACAACAAATGAAAAAGGATACAACAGTAGCAGTATTATGTAAAATATTTACCGATACCTTTTACTAGACATTCAAGTTTCTTTATGTCACGACTCTTTACAAAATACATTGTAATATGTATATTTTATGAGATGCAGTGTAAATAATTTACAGCGTAAGGGTTTTTTTAGGATGCAAAGATCTCATTTAAGATAATTAGAGCAAATGTTTTAATTTCAAACAAAATGTATATCTATATATATTATACATGTATTATTGGGGATACGATTTCATATGTTAATGTATGTTTTTAACATGGAATGCATAGAATGCATGAGACCAGATTTTCTCTTTGTATATTCTTTACTTTCAGTATGTCTTTCCACACTTTTTGTGCTTTTGATTTGGTGAAAAAGTAGAATTTTTATAAGGAATGTATGTAATCAAACATATTGAGAAGTACAACAAAACAGACCCTTTCATTTTTACGTAGAAAATATGTCAGTAAAAATGGCATTCAGGTCTTTCAATTGGCTCTCTTATTGGCACTTGATATATTTATGTAGAAATTCAAAGATTAAAAAATGGAATTTTCAATTTATTTGACTTGCTTCTGATAACTTTATTGACACTAATTTTCAGTATAAACTTTGCAATTTTCATTTACAGTATGGTGACAAATGTGAGGAAACGTGTATTTTCTCCATGTTTTTTTTACATAAAACACTTTTTTTTAAAACATTCATGGAGAGTCATTTCTAAAGCAATTTTGATTAAACTTATACCATAAAACTCAAAATATCTAACACTTTCATTGTGTATTTGCTCATAATGGTAAAATGTTCTATTTTTAAATATTTAACAATTTTAAAAGAAAATTAATTATTTTATGTCACAATTTCCTATTTACACATATTACAAAGAGAAGTTAGAACTTTCTATCCTGCAAAACTTATATGTACTGTAACACGAAACAATTGAAATTTATAACAGAATAAACGCAGAAACTCCCCAAAAAATAATGGTTAATATTGTGATAATTGTATTGAAACTGAATGGTAAATGGCTTTGTAATATTTGATATCATAAACAAAAATGTGGTTTTGTATTAATTGTATAGTGAAAAATGGTAAGTTTTCCTCTTTTTGTCACCCTGTTGTACATTTGACAAAGTCTAAACATTGTTATAAGAATTCTACATATTCTAGACTGACTGTTAGTATGCACAGTTTTGACACGGAGTATGTGTTGCAGGTTCTATCCCAGAGGAAGAGCGAACTTTAGGCACCCCTGCACAAGGTAATGGGTACATTCACTGTATCGGCACAAATTCCTGTTTCCATCTTGATATTTGTGGATATCAGTGTTCACTTTCCGTCACTTTTGATTTTCTCTTTTCCAAATGTTTATACACAATATTGTATGAAACATGCACATTGTTGCAGTACTTGCAGTATCAAGTAATACATATGTATATACAATGTAACACACCATCAAGTAACACACATGTATCTACAATGTAACACACCATCAAGTAACACATGTATATACAATGTAACACATCATGTATCTACAATGTAACACATCATCAAATAACACATGTATATACAATGTAACACACCACCAAATAACACATGTATTTACAATGTAACACACCATCAAGTAACACATGTATATACAATGTAACACACCATCAAGTAACACACATGTATATACAATGTAACCATCAAATAACACATGTATATACAATATAACACACAATCAAGTAACACATGTATATACAATGTAACACACAATCAAGTAACACACATGTATATAAAATGTAACACACCATCAAGTAACACATGTATATACAATGTAACCATCAAATAACACATGTATATACAATATAACACACAATCAAGTAACACATGTATATACAATGTAACACACATGTAACACACAATCAAGTAACACATGTATATACAATGTAACACACCATCATTTAAAACATGTATTTACAATGTAACACACCATCAAGTAACACATGTATATATAATGTAACACATCATCAAGTAATACATATGTATATACAATGTAACACACCATCAAGTAACACACATGTATCTACAATGTAACACACCATCAAGTAACACATGTATATACAATGTAACACACCACCAAGTAACACATGTATCTACAATGTAACACATCATCAGATAACACATGTATTTACAATGTAACACACCATCAATGTATACAATGTAACACACCATCAAGTAACACACATGTATATACAAAGTAACCATCAAATAACACATGTATATACAATATAACACACAATCAAGTAACACATGTATATACAATGTAACACACAATCGAGTAACACACATGTATATACAATGTAACACACCATCAAGTAACACATGTATATACAATGTAACCATCAAGTAACACATGTATATACAATGTAACCATCAAATAACACATGTATATACAATGTAACACACCATCAAGTAACACACATCAATGTAAACACACCATCAAGTAACACACATGTATATACAATGTAACACACCATCATTTAAAACATGTATTTACAATGTAACACACCATCAAGTAACACACATGTATATACAATGTAACACACCATCAAGTAACACACATGTATATACAAAGTAACCATCAAATAACACATGTATATACAATATAACACACAATCAAGTAACACATGTATATACAATGTAACACACAATCAAGTAACACACATGTATATACAATGTAACACACCATCAAGTAACACATGTATATACAATGTAACCATCAAGTAACACATGTATATACAATGTAACCATCAAATAACACATGTATATACAATGTAACACACCATCAAGTAACACACATGTATATACAATGTAACACACCATCAAGTAACACATGTATATACAATGTAACACACCATCATTTAAAACATGTATTTACAATGTAACACACCATCAAGTAACACATGTATATATAATGTAACACATCATCAAGTAATACATATGTATAAACAATGTAACACACCATCAAATAGCACATGTATTTACAATGTAATACACCATCAGGTAATGCACACATATATACATACATGTATGTAGAAACAATGTAAGATGCCATCAGGTAATACACATGCATATACAATGAAACACACCATCAAGTAACACACATGTATATACAATGTAACACACCATCAAGTAACACACATGTATATACAATATAACACACCATCAAATAACACATGTACACACCATCCATAACACATGTATATACAAGTAACACACCATCATGTAACATATATATACAATGTAACACACCATCAAGTAACACAAATAACACATCAAATAACACATGTATATACAATGTAACACACCATCAAGTACACACATGTACAATGTAACACACCATCAAGTAACAATGTAACAATGTAACCATAACAATGTATATACAATGTAACACACATCAAGTAACACACATGTATATACAATGTACACCATCAAGTAACACACCATACAATGTAACACATCATCATGTAACACATATGTATATACAATGTAACACACCATCAAATAACACATGTATATACAATGTAACACACCATCATGTAACACATATGTATATACAATGTAACACCATCAAATAACACATGTATATACAATGTAACACACCATCAAGTAACACATGTATATACAATGTAACCATCAAATAACACATGTATATACAATATAACATACAGTCAAGTAACACATGTATATACAATGTAACACACAATCAAGTAACACATGTATATACAATGTAACACACAATCAAGTAACACACATGTATTTACAATGTAACACACCATCAAGTAACACATGTATATATAATGTAACACATCATCAAGTAATACACATGTATAAACAATGTAACACACCATCAAGTAACACATGTATTTACAATGTAACACACCATCAGGTAATGCACATGTATATACATACATGTATGTAGAAACAATGTAAGATGCCATCAGGTAATACACATATGTATATACAATGTAACACACCATCAGGTAATGCACATATGTATATACAATGTAACACAACATCAGGTAATACACATGTATACAATGTAACACACCATGTAATACACACACCATCATTTACAATGTATATACAATGTATGTAATACACATGTATATACAATGTAACACACCATCATTTAATACACATATGTATATACAATGTAACACACCATCATTTAATACACATATGTATATAACACATAAATTCTGTCTATCCCAGATTATCACAGTGTTTGACACTTATTACCTAATGATATAACTGGTCATATGATGTATGTACAATGTATATATCAGCACAGAAATATAGTGTGTGTGGATTATATGTATTCTTATAATTCTTTGAGAAAAAACATGGAAAGTGTACAGTTTCCCTGGAAAAAATCATTTGAATTATGGTACATGTTTATACATATTTTTAAGAACAGGCAAGGGGTCAGTTTTACAATTGGAGTAGGATTATTCCATTCTTAGTGAGACTTACTGTTATGCAGTTCATCAGATTTAATTACATGTATACTGTCAGCAATGATGTTTTAGCCTGTTAAGATTGACTGAAATTACTATTAGATAATTACCTTAATCAATACTATCCAACCAACTAAAGGTGTAGGAGCCTACGGCAATATAGGTCCTGGTCAGTTACAGATGAGTATTTGGTAGGATACATGATTTACAGACTTTTAGGTCACATGAATCACTTGTTTGTCCTGTTTAAATCTATTGCTGCCATGAATCACTTGTTTGTCCTGTTCAAATCTATTGCTGCCACGAATCAGTATCAAGTTTTAGGTCACATGAATTGCTTGGTTGTCTTATTAAAACCTATTGATGTCTGCCATTGCATGATATGTATCAAGTTTTAGGTCACATGAATTGCTTGGTTGTTTTATTAAAACCTATTGATGTCTGCCATTGCATGATATGTATCAAGTTTTAGGTCACATGAATTGCTTGGTTGTCTTATTAAAACCTATTGATGTCTGCCATTGCATGATATGTATCAACTTTTAGGTCACATGAATCATGTATCAAGTTTAAATAGGTTGCACATGAATGACTTAGACTTTTCGTCACATGAATCACCTTGTTGTCCTGTTTCAACCTATTGATGTCTGCCATTGCATAATATATATCTACTTTTAGGTCACATGAATCACTTTGTTGTCCTGTTTAAAACCTATTGATGTCTGCCATTGCATAATATGTATCAACTTTTAGGTCACATGAATCACTTGGTTGTCCTGTTTAAATCTGTTGCTGCCTTATCCATGATATTAGTCAACTTTTAGGTCACATGAATCACCTTGTTGTCCTGTTTCAACCTATTGATGTCTGCCATTGCATAATATATATCTACTTTTAGGTCACATGAATCACCTTGTTGTCCTGTTTCAACCTATTGATGTCTGCCATTGCATAATATATATCTACTTTTAGGTCACATGAATCACTTGTTTGTCCTGTTTAAATCTGTTGCTATCTGTCATTGCATGTTATGTATTATAGGTAGCTTTGGAGCATTTTCAACTTCTCAACAATGAGTGATTTAGATCTCTTTAGATTTGATATAGCATCTATAGGATCACGCTAATAAACATTTTGTGAAATTCTTGACATCAGAAACAAACAGTTATTATGCATGGCTAAACAAGGATTGCATGTTTAACACACTTGAGTTAGGTGTTGTGTATTAGTATAGATCCATTCTATCTCATTATTTCAATACACTATAGATGATCTTTATTTTGTGCTGGTTTGCCGAATGTTACAGATTATGATGCACTGTTGTAAATGTAACTTTCAGCCTTTTACTAATTTATATAGGTAAAGATGAGGAAGCAGATAGCAAGAAGCTTGAAGAAGCTGCACCAGCAGAGGAAAAGAAATCAGAGACAGTTTATCAATACAATGATGAATTTGGAGTACCAATGCTTGAGCTAAGCAGTGACTCGGACACAGTGAGTGTTTTGTTTCTGATTATGTCAAGTCATACCACAGACTTATCTAATAGTTGTTCAGGGTTTTTGCCTTTAATCTATTTGATGAGGCCAGTTAAATTTTGAAGAACTCTCCAGAAAATTTTCAAAATGTAGAGGCAAAATCCTGTATTTTGGTCATATGAATGACCGCCAATAAGTCATTATTTAGATTCTGCTTGGGAACGGAAAACTCAATGAAAGTCACCAGCTATTCAGGCTACATATAACTGTCATGTTTTTTAAATTCAGTTTGGAAAGTGAAAGGGTGACAGAAATTGGTGCGCTAGCAGTTTATTTCATGTTTGTAAGTTGTAAAATATCCGAAACACAGTTTTGTCTTATACACATCTATACAGCAGAGGTTGATAATGCTATAGGCAGAGACAGTTCTCCTTAACCCACTGTGTAAATAACATAGGTACACACATGTTAAATAACATGGTGATGTACAAATTAAATAACAAATGGATGTACATATTAGATAACAGGGATGTACATGTTTAAAAAAAGTACAAATTACCATTCAGGAAGGCTTTGAAAGCGTGAAAATAATCCATTCTCTGTTATTTTTTACATTTGATTTTGAACTGGTATGAAAATCAGTCAGTGACCCATTCTTATGGAAATTCTGAATGTTACCCTGTTATTTGGTCAAGGTCATTTCCAAATTTTTCTTGAGTGAACTATGTGGCACATAGACCTACTAGTTTTTATGCAATTTTATATATTCTAAGAATAATTTTCAATAAAATGTTAAAAGTTTGTAAGAGATTTATGATAATGTTGATTCACTTGTAACATGTTAGTAGTCCAGGGGCTGAAAATTCCTTAAGGTCCAGGACCTACATAATTTACTTTCGGACTCTTGTCGTTTTTTTGCTGTATAGGTCCGAGAACCTAATAACTCTGAATCAATGAATGACTATTCTGTCATTTCTTTATTTCTAAACTTTATTTGTTCCTTTAAGTTAAATTATCATTTTCTCATATGATTTTGTGGCCGTTTTTGGTTTATACAATTTGTGTTCCCACCTTTGATAAATGTTATTTGTATAGTCAATCAGACTATATTAAAATTCTGACTTAGATTTATTGTTATTGGACCCATATGTTAGAGGACTGGACCCAGGCAAAATTTAACAAAAAAAGTCCTGGACCCAAGCAGCTGAAAGAAAATTTTCAGCCCCTGTAGTCATTAGATCATATGTAAATGGTGTCTTTAAAGTTGTATTAAAATCATTCAGATATCTTAAAAATGTGTTGAAAATGTATAATTTTACCATATAAGAGCTCTGATGAGGAGGAGTATGGTAGCAAGAGGGTACAAGACGATAGGACATTTATGCCAAGTGTTGGCCCCCCTCAAATACTGCAGGTATACTGGTTGTGGTTTATCTCCCTTGGCAGCTTGAATTACTAGATTCTCCCTTAACTTTTGCTTTTGCTAACATTTCTGTAGAAGTCAGCATTTACTGATACTCATTATGTTTCTTAATATTCTATGAATGATTAATGAACTAGTTTATCAGATTTTTTATGTGAATCTTTTGTTTTGTTTGTTTAACTAATTCATTTATTTGTATGTATTGTTCTGTTTGTTTAAACATGTGCTTTTCAGAAGGTACCAGTACTAATATGTATAACTTTAGCACTGAAAAGCACTGTGCTACATTAGATTTTGTTTTTTGAAATTGCTTTGAAAACAAACTAGCACAAAACTTCAAACTTATCATTTCACATCTAATTTTGAGAAAGGAATTACAGTGAAACCTGTATATAGGGGCCAGAAAATATTAACCTTTATGTGTAGGTGACCCTTATACACAGGTTCAATTGAGTTGAAGTATGCAGTCTAGGGACTTGAATAAACTGGCCTTTATAAACAGGTAATCCTTATTTAGAGGTGGCCACTATAGCAGGTGTTACTGTTTTATAAATATTGTATCAGATTTATCTGGCATTGTCTGTAAACTGATAAACTTTGGAATTTTCAAACAGGAATTACCATCAGCTGTTACAAGACTGTCACTAGATGCCATCTAAAAACTTTCTGTTTTTATCTGTGCATAGCACCAAAAGTGATAGCCGGCTATAGGGATGGTTGAGTGGTGCTCAATCAACTTTTGGTGCAAACATGGTCTCTGTATTACCATCGGAATGAACCTTGTGTGGCAATATGATATAGTACAAGATGTTGTTCCTACAGTAGGTTCAACATTATCTAGATTATTTATAGATGCAGAATCTCCTCTAATTTTAAACTCTAGTAAATGGGAAACAGTTTGTATCTCTTCTATGTAAAAAGCCAGATAAAGCTATGCAGAATGCGGGAAAGATAGCACAGCCTCTGTATTACTGTCAGAATGAAAATATACAATATCATTACTCAAGTATTTGTAAACTCAGCTTTCAGTATTTTCAGTATTTGATTGTTTAATGCCATGTGCACATTTGACAGAGTGCTTTAGAAAGTAGTTGGAATAACCATATTTTCTTCTTTAACTCATATTCAAAAGGGGTAATGATTTTAAGATTACGTTGGCATTTTCTCTATTTGTTTTTGAATTATGCTGTATACTGAGATTTCTATCTTTTATTTACATATTTCATTTTATTTTATTCATTATATATAATATAAATTATAACTAGAGTATATGTGTTTGCTTTTGGATTCCTCAGCTTTTATCCTTAACAATTATTGCTAACTGTAGAATTAGATTTACTCCCATGTAATAAGCTTAAACCAAGCATCTTTGTGACTCATTAGTCAATGTAACAAACTTTGTAACATGGAAACATGACTCATGTACATGTAACAGGCTATATGACAAGTAGCTTTCTGACTCATGTAACAGGCTGTATTACAAGTAGCTATTAGACTCATGTAACAGGCTGTATGACTAGTAGCTTTTTGACTCATGTTACATGCTGTATGGCAAGTAGCTTGTTGACTCACGTTACATGGTGTATGGCAAGTAGCTTTCTGACTCATGTAACAGGCTGTATGACAAATAGCTTTTTGACTTATGAAACAGGCTATATGACAAGTAGGTTTTTGACTCATGTTACATGCTGTATGGCAAGCAGCTTTCTGACTCATGTAACAGGCTGTATGACAAGTAGCTTTTTGACTCATATGTATCAGGCTATATGACAAATGGCTTTTTGACTCATGAAACAGGTTGTATTACAAGTAGTTTTTTTTTTGACTCATGTAACAATTTATATGACAAGTAGCTTTTTGATTAATATATCACAGGCTGTGTGACATATAGCTTTTTGACTCATGTAACAGGCTGTATGACAAGAAGCTTTTTGACTCATGTAACAGGCTGTTTTACAAGTAGTTTTTGACTTAAATTTAACAGGCTATATGACAAGTAGCTTTAACAACATATGTAACAGACTGTATTACAAGTAGCTTTTTGAGTTTTGAGTCTTGTAACAGGCTGCATGACAAGAAGCTTTTTGACTCTTATTTAACAGGCTGTATTACAAGTAGCTTTTTTAGTTTTGACTCATGTAACAGCTGTATGACAAGTTGCTTTTACAACTCATGTAACAGGATGTATTACAAGTAGCTTTTTGAGTTTTGACTCATGTAACAGCTGTATGACAAGTTGCTTTTACAACTCATGTAACAGGATGTATTACAAGTAGCTTTTTGAGTTTTGACTCATGTGACAGGCTGTATTACAAGTAGTTTTTTACTTATCTAACAGACTGTATCACAAGTAACTTTCTGAGTCCTGTAACAAGCTATTTGACATTGGTTAAAAGTGGCTTTTTGTTGATGCTTCTATCTTTAGCTGTTATTCCTAATATCTCTGTTTTCCACTTACATCTATTACTAATTTCTTTAACTAATCATGTTAACAGGAAACAAATTAACATTAACATTTTAATTATTTAATCATTTTCAGCATTTTTCAAATCAGAGATGCAAATGTTTTAGGTAAAATCAAGCATGTACATTTAAATCATTGAACTGTTGTTTGCACAGATATAAAATACATTCACATTGTTTGTTGTGATTCACTGAATATTCATAACTGATGTCATGTGTGTGTGTGTGTGTGTGTGTGTGTGTGTGTGTGTGTGTGTGTGTGTGTGTGTGTGTGTGTGTGTGTGTGTGTGTGTGTGTGTGTGTGTGTGTGTGTGTGTGTGTGTGTGTGTGTGTGTGTGTGTGTGTGTGTGTGTGTGTGTGTGTGTGTGCATGTGTCTAATTGATATGTGTATAGCTGTGTATACATGTATATACAAACAGCAAGTTTTTGTCACGCCGTGACAAAGTTGTCCATGATTTTCCAAAGGTGACAGCATCAAACTTTGCAGTTAGCTCAAATGTTAAGTTTTGGTTACTGGCTTGCTGTTCAGTTAATATTGGTGCTAGGTTGTTGGATGGAGGTTCCATTGGAGTAGGGCATCAGTGCTAATTGATGCACTTTAGGGGCATATGTCCCACCCTCTTAAATTTATGTTTTTATGTATTACTTGAAAACTATTCACATGCTTACCCCTAAGCCATATATATTCTTGTTTGCTATGGGTAGACACATTCATTGGTATATTTTGGGGTCTAGTCCCACACACCTGAAATACATATTTTTACTTATAACTATAAAAAAACCTTTCACATCCCAACCCATAAACCATATATCCATGAGGAGACACATTTAGTGGTGTATTTGGGGGTCCAACCCCACCCCTGAAATATAAATTTTTACTTATAACTTAAAACTGTTAACTGTCCCACCCTTAAACCATACAGATTCTTGTTTATTTGGAGACACATTCAATGGTGTATATATTTACTTATAATTTGAATATCATTCATATCCCCACCCATTAACCATACAGATTCTTGTTTCTTATGGAACAGCATATTCAATGATGTTTATAGGGGTCCCTTCCAAAATTTATAGTTTTTACTTATAATATATTATTGATTGTATGGGGAGACACATTCAGTGTTGCCTATAGGAGTCCTGCCTCACCCGCCTGAAATATATATTTTTACTTATAACTTGAAAACATTCACATCCCCACCCGTAAACTTATTAATTCTGCATGTAACAAATTGCTACATCAAAGCGGAGATCAGCGAGACATAATTCTTGTAATATGATGTATCAGAATCGGTATATTTATATATGAGTGTATATTTCTTTGTATTTCTTCTATTGTCTGTGTGTTTGGAGGAGTGTGTGTGTTTACATGCGTAATGTGTATGGTCTAGATATTTCACATATATGTATACTTAAAATGTTATATGTTGTAACAGGAAGCAGATGCACAGAAATATAATACAATCAACTTTCAGATTTGTCACTTTGTTTAGAAGTGTTCTTGTCTATTCAATTTTATATTCATTTGTTTTTAATACATATATACATTTTTACATCTCTTTTTGAGTTTAAAAATGACACTTAATCTGTCAATGCTGAATCACATAAATTCCATCACAGATATGACAAAACTGTAAACAGTTTGTGGCCAGACTGTTACAAATTCTTGTTATTTATTGGTTAGTGTAATTTTCACAGCATTTGTTGTAGTAAGGAAGTCTATAATCATACTTAAGGTTATTGATGTAATTGTATTCTAGATATCAAGACAGAATGTTGCATCTTATAAAATAATGAATAGCCTGTCACCTTCATTACTTAACAGTATGTCCGAGAGTCAGAAAGAAAAGATATTGAGGTAGACGAACCGGAAGAATTAGCTGTGGGGTCAGATGAAGAAAATGCCGATCTATATCCCGTAGATGAACATGGCCGCCCTCTGGGTATGTTCGGTGGCACCTGTGAGTTTTGTGGTCATGATATTCAGCCTTGGCCAACCATAGAACAACAACAGACATTGGCTCCGGATCAGTTGTATTGCTGTAATCAGTACAGAGAGTTCGTAGAGTTTACGATCAATGCTTCAGTAACTATTGAGGAGGAACACAAAAAGAAAAACAAAAAGATCAATATAAATACACACCCACACTATGGTAGTTCTAAAGAAGACCGAAAAGTAGCAAAAGAGAGAGCGTTACAAAGGTATAACAAATATCCGTCTGTTTAAGTATTACTTAATATTGTCTAACATCAAAATGAAATGTACAGCAGCACCTAGTGATAACTTACACTGTTATAAATATACCTAGTGGTTACTTGAAATTGTTTAACATGTAAAAGACAATGTCATTGGGATCTTAGGTACCCACAAATATACATGTTGTAATATATAAATGTTTCAATACATGAAATGTCACTATAGATCTTACTAGTATAGTAATACCCACATAAACTTTCCAATATATGAAAATGATATGTCATTTTTAATTTTATATATACCTTTTTATAATGCTTTTTGGAGTCGAGTTTTGGGGAAACTTCTTATTAAAAAATGACAATGTACATGATTTACAGCCCGTTTTTCAGTTGGACATGTAGACTGCTTATTTTTGCTGATATATTTTAAATCACACAATATTGAGAATGAACATTTTATATCCTTAAAAGTAATTATTGGAATGTTTAATATTTAAACTAAACACAATATCTTAATTATAAGTAAAGTGCATATTATCCCATAATGTATGAAAACATTAGATGTCAATGATAGCAAAAGAATAATTTTTTCCATTTTTTATAGAATGAGAGAAAAGGAGATGCAGAGGAAACAACAGGAGGTATCAGGGTTCCAGCAGTCCAACTTTTATTCCTGTAAGTTAATCCAATAATAATCTCATTGTAATAATGGTCACACAGGCACAGGTGTACTTTTGACATATTTTCTGTCATTTAGTGGTTCTGGCGACTTTTTTATTTAATATTTGTTCACTTTTAATTTTGATGTTTTTCAGAATAATATATGCATGTTTTGTTACTTATAAATACCCATTGTTGTACTTTAATTGAGGTGCAAGTTTTTTTTATTAATAAATTAAGTTGGTTCCTTTAATATCTTGTTTCTTTATAGAATTTGCAGATATGATGTACATAGTATTATTTTCAGTAAAAATTGTAAAGTACAAACAGAACAACAAATTACATTTGTTCAAAATATGTTAACCCTTTAAACCCTACAGACCATAATAGGCTGTTCTTTAGCAATAGAAAAGAGCATACTATATGGATATTTAGGGGTGAAAGGGTTAAGACAAATATTGGCTTTGGGAAAAGAAATATTTGGACTCCTAAAATGACTTGGTAATACATGTTAGATAAAGTAGATGTGCTGACTCGGCTGAAATAAAAGTTACTCAGAACAGATTTTTTTTTACTAATCATTAGGAAACATGTTGAGTCAGCTGTAAAGGAAGTGGCCAGTTATACCTATAACTTAAAAACTTTCAATCAAAGTTTGATTTTTTTTAAAATATATGAAATATATGCAGATTCTATTTGGATGTATGTTATACATGTATTATTATTGTTTTTTCATAATCAGTTGTTTTAGCCCTATCATTACCACATGTCAGTTGTATAATGTATATCTGCATTTAAAAGGAGATGTTAGTGTTAGGAATGAAATATATTACCAACATGTTGATACTCAACTATATGACATGGAAATTTTCATGAATTCTCAATGTATATCATTCGGTTCTTCTGTTGGATTTTATCTGATGAAAGTTTTGGTATAAAAATTTAGGATTATATCAAATTCAACAAAATGTTGCTAATTTATTCAAATGGAATTTCCATGTGATATAAACTCTCTGATACTCTATCAGTCTTAATATTTGTTTCATTGATTTTTAAAAAAAGGGGGGGGGGACAGAGGTTAGAGGCTTAGGATGGGGTCTTAGCTATTTATGACTGACATCCAAGAGATAATCACTTTCCTTTTTAACTTCTCAGATCTAATTCTGAGTTAGAACCTTGACCTTTTGCTTTTACTCTGTCTTCTTGTAGGAGATATTATATTAGGAAATAAGGATAATGCTGGTCTATAAACATACAGTGGCACTTGATCAAGTGCACAGTCAATGTTTGTACATATGACTGTGTGTAAATAACACTACAGCCTGATACGTTATTGACGTTTTCAGTATTGTAGTTTCAAGTGGTCATGTTTCATGATCATATTTATCTTTTCCTCTGAATGTCAATATCTCCATAGATCACATGTCTACAGGAGAAATATACAATCTTTTATGCAGATCTACAATGTACAGTAGTCATTTCCACATTTAAAATTTTCAAATCTGTGCTTGAGATGTAAATATCATTTTGAAAAACTTTCATATCAGGAATTTGAATTGAATAATATATGTACAATGTACATGTATATATCAAATATATATACTTATCACATGATATTTAAAGTGAAAGATATAAGCACAGAATTGGTTATCTTTATTACATGTTCATATTTTATAAAAAAATGTGCACATTGAGTTTGACTAATTGGTCCATTTGTTCCTATATGTGTATATCAAACTACAAATATACTGTATTATCATAGTGTTTGCTAAAATAAATACTAGTGGTCGCTCTTATGACGCTTTGCTTTATCGATAGGCTATATTTTTATAGTACAAGAAACAATGCAGGGCCATACTTGAATGACATCAATGCAGGGCCATAGTTAGATGACATCTGGAATGTGGGGCCATAGTTGGATGACATTTGGAATGTGGGACCATAGTTTGATAATGTTTTAAATGTGGGGCCATAGTTAGATGACATTTGGAATGTGGGGCCATAGTCAGATGACATTTGGAATGTGGGGCCATAGTTTGATAATATTTTAAATGTGGGGCCATAGTTAGATGACATTTGGAATGTGGGGCCATAGTTTGATATTTCAAATGTGGGGCCATAATAAGATGGCATCTGGAATGTGGGGCCATATTTAGATGATAACAATATAGGGCCCTAGTAAAATGATGACAATGTAGGTCTACATTTATAGGACAACAATGCAAGGCTATAGTTAAATGGCAATAATACAAGGCCATAGTAAAATGACAGCATTGTAGGAATACATTTATAGGACAACAATGCAAGGCAGGACTGTAACTAAATGACAACAATGCAAGGCTATAGTTGGATGACAACAATACAAGGCCATGGTAAAATGACAGCATTGTAGGACTACTTTTATAGGACAACATTGCAAGGCTGTAGTTGGATGACAACAATGCAAGGCCATGGAAAA
Source organism: Atrina japonica (assembly GCA_030159075.1). NCBI lineage: Eukaryota > Metazoa > Mollusca > Bivalvia > Pterioida > Pinnidae > Atrina > Atrina japonica. The sequence continues at coordinate 507,566 of BROG01000284.1, forward strand.
ATGACAGCATTGTAGGACTACATTTATAGGACAACATTGCAAGGCTGTAGTTAGATGGCAATAATACAAGGCCATAGTAAAATGACTGCATTGTAGGACTACTTTTATAGGACAACATTGCAAGGCTGTAGTTGGATGACAACATTGCAAGGCCATGGAAAAATGACAGCATTGTAGGACTACATTTATAGGACAACAATGCAAGACAGGGCTGTAACTAAATGACAACAATGCAGAGGCACAATTGAATGACAAAAATGGAAGGCCATAGTTAGATGACAATAATAAGATTTAAACAATTTCTTTATGGCAATTATCTCTTCCTTGTACTACATTGATGGTGTGGATTGTGGAGCCTGCTGCATGAACTACAATTCTCTGCAGAATCTTATCTACATTAATGCCCACTTAATAAAAATCATTGACAATTCCTATGATATTATTTTCACTTATGGCCCAGCACTGTTTTTAGCTTATAGTAAATATACACAAAAATAACATACATTCTACATTATATCATCATGTAGAAGACAGAAAATCATCCATATCTGTTTATTTGTAGTATTTGCTATCATTTTCAGGATTCATTTGAGCTTACATTTTTGTTTCTAATTCAATGTTTTAATTTGCATGCCAGTGACTTGACTAACTTCTTATCTTTCTTCTCTCTTTTCTTTTCATCTATTCTTTTTTATCTGTGTGCCTGATTTTATTAGCTAGGGGAATGAAGGGAGGACTCAACCTTCAGCAGACATTATTCAAAGAGATGGGTAGGTGTTTCATTTTATTGTATCCTGCATGGTAACTGACTATCCCAATATCCTGTAGCAAAGATGGGATAATATCCATGTGAATCACCTTATTTCACACAATGCATAATAATGAATATCGAATTCAGACCAAAAACTGGCACAATTTTCATGAATGCACAGGTAGAGTAAGTACTTAGATGTGTACCCCTTGTAGTAATTGTATGGGAATGCAGAAAGACATTAACTTTAATATTGTTTACTTTTGAAGTAAATATCACCAATAAATAAATTCAATTTTTTTTATTTGTAAGCTTTTATTGTAAAATTAAAGATTACACATTTTTCAAACAGCCAAATTTTTTATCATTAAAGTACAGAGGCATTGATACCTTATTCTCATGAAAATATATCAAAAAGAAATGGAAATACAATACCACTCAAGTATACTAAATGTGATTTCCAAAATATAAAGAGTTCCTCAATCAATGAAAATTAGATTCAGGACTCATGGCCTTTTAATCAATTAAATGAAATGATGATAACTGTTATTAACACAACTGTGATATATCATTCTCCTATTCTTTGGAATTATTTTCTTTTTGTAATCAGAGTCCTGGTCCCTGATTCTTGTGCTTCTGAAATATTGTGCATTTATGAAATATGTCAGAGGTTTTTAATATCTAGATACAGCAGTAGTGTATGAACACTTCGGATGTAAAATGGCTGTAGATGCTTTACTATGCTCACCTGGTTGCTAGCTTGCATGTGATGTATATGTTTGTTTGAGATACTCAAATAAACGGATAGATCACTGTCGAATTATTTTTAGTCACCAGAATTTAGATGTGATTAGTTTATGGAAGCTTGAGTTACTTTTTACTGTTTGACACTATCTTAGAATATTCTAGATACATGTACTGATAAAAATACCTTAGATGTTTTTTAGATGGATTGGTCCAAGTAAATATGATTATTTCAACCCTTCTTATGGCTTCTATACATGTAACTGTACATTTGAAGATAGTGTAGAACTTGACCTCTGCATCTCAACTCTAGCTATCCAAGATTTTACATACTGTTAATCTACAAAAAATGAAAATGTTTTATTTTATATATAGCATTATTCTGTAAATATGAAATTACCTTCCTTTTTTCAGCAATGATGAAAAACTTATATCTCTCCTTTTTGTTGATTTTGCATAAGTCATTGTATAAGTTTGTTTTGATGTCAGTTCAGTGACATTGACTTTACCCTTGACTTTCAAACCATACTGGTACTTTGACAGTTCCCAGATGATTTTTAATAATTTCTCTTAAAATCTACCTTATTTTAAGGCATACAAATATGAAATTCTACATAGTAAAAGGTTACCTCAAGATTCTTTAAAATATGCAAAGAAACAATTGGGAAACAAATTTAAAAAGACCTTTAAGAAATTTCTGGCTGCAGTACATCCCTTTACAGTGTATAAGAAGAAGACATGTAGGAAAATATCTAGCAAAATCCCGTTAATTATACCCGTAATTATAGATCATCCGGGAACTGTTATCGTCCGGGATACCAGTACCAGTATATTGTAAACCATTTTCAAAAAATGTCATTTGAGATTATTAATTATTTTCAATTTATATCAAATTTAGCAGTACTGTTAAGATCTTTATAAACCATTGTCATATACATGTACTTCATACTCCGACAAGGTACATAAACCAGTTTCATACATTTTGTTTTACTCCCAGGTAATATTGACCCCAGGGTCAAATTTTTGCCCTGGAATACCATCTGAGATTTGGTATTAGAACCTTATATACATATTGTAAACCTATGCATATTGTGCACATTGGTGAACCCCTAGCTGGTTTAAATACATAATATTGGGGGGAGGGATTTCCTTTTACACCATAGAATTACAGTAGGGATGTGATGGAGTAGGAGTAAAGAGTAAGGGAGTTTCTAGGCCCCTTTCTAAATTTCGTCATGAATAACAGTTAATACACAAGCATTCTTCCAGCATGTTTGCATCTTGTTCATTTCATATATTATTAACGCATGATGTCAATTGTCATTTCAAATTCTTGTTTTCTATATCCAGGGACAATTTTGTTTACATGTAGCAAAAGTAGTACAACCAGTGCATCGAGTGAGACTCTTTTTGAAAATATTTTTTTGCATGAAAACAACAGCAATAAGAATTAACTTGACTAAAGAATAGTAACAAAAATATTTATGGGTATTTATCTTAAGATTATATTCATATTGTACATATGAAAATACTTAGCAGATAATATTAAGATACCTAACAGTCCTAACATCCCTTTACCAAAAAGAATAGACCAACAAACATAGGATGATAATTTTAAGATACCTAACAGTCCTAACATCCCCTATACCAAAAAGAATAGACCCACAAACATTTGATGATAATTTTTTAAATATAAATTTAAAGAAAAGTGCTACTATTGTTCTAAAATCCAAAAGATGAAATGTTTTCTTTTTATTGTTTAATAATATTTTGACCACTCTATACCACATGATTTATTCTCTGTGTGTTTTCTGTACTTTTCTTATCTGTGTATCATTTTCTGTGATGCTTGATTTATAAGGAATCAAACCCTTAGCCATTATCCTAAGTAGCTCTAATAAATATTTAGCTTTGTGTGTTTTTTTTTTATTTTTTATTTTTGGTCAGAGTGATAAACTCAGAGGCTAAAAAGGAGCAGACTTACTGTTTATATGTTTCTATATACAATTATTGTTAACAATGTGTGATTGATTGACAGGACATAAAATGTATATATATATTGACATTTTGTGTGACTTACACATTTAACTGCTGAGTATAGCCATTGCGAGATACCACAGTAAATATATTATGAATATTTGTGTCTGTATATCACATATATTGACAACTGATAGCAATGGCTGTTCAACATTACATTATAAATGTACTTTGAGAATCATAGTTGTGTTTTACATATATTATCTTTGTGTTGGCTGTGTTGTTATGTAGAAAAAGAAAAAAGAGCTTTCAAAAGGATTAAGATGAAATGTGTTTCAATGTGGGATTGTTTAAGTACAGATGATATCACCTTTGGAGGGGGGGGTTGTCATTGCGTATAAGTACAGTTGATGTCATCTTTTGGGTTAGGGTTTTCGTTTAGTAAGTACCGATTATATTACTTTTTGGGGATGGGGTTATCATTGTTTAAGTACAGATGATATCACCTTTGGGGCGGGGGGGGGGGGGGGGTTGGGTTGTCATTGCGTGTAAGTACAGTTGATGTCATCTTTTGGGTTAGGGTTTTCGTTTAGTAAGTACCGATTATATTACTTTTTGGGGATGGGGTTATCATTGTGTAAGTACAGATGATATCACCTTTGGGGGGGATTAGTTGGGTTGTCATTGTGTATAAATACAGACGATATCATCTATTGGGTATGGGTTGTCATTTTGTAAGTGCAGTTGATATCATCTTTTGGGTATGGATTATCATTGTGTAAGTGCAGTTGATATCATCTTTTAGGGGTGGGGATGGGTTTGTATACATGCAGTTGATATCATTTTTTGGGGATGGTGCTAGTGATCTCATTGTGTAAGTACAGTTGATCCATGTTGATGCTTGTGTTTTACCAGAGCTTATCATTCCATCACTATTCCTTGTGCTTCTGTTTACAAGAGAGTGGCACATATCTCAGGTCTCTCATTATGTGGATCCATTGCTTCATTCATTTGCTGCTAAATATCAATTTATTGAATAACGGAAACAGATTAACCTAAGTGATATGACAATAGGGGGCATGTGTCATTCGTATTAACAAATCACATATACATAGATTTGTAATTAATCTATAACCATTCAAGGTATTCCTGTGTAACACTGTAAATGCCCAAAACCGGGGCCACATATATAAAACACTTTCTTGTTCATATGGCTTTATAACAGATTGTCATGTCATTATATGTCAAAGATAAATAATAAAATAACACTATCATATCCCAGCAGCAAGAATATATATCTTACATAATTCCTAATCAACATTTTGATACATATAAAACAAAATATATCAATTTGTGTTTTATAAATGATCTAACAAATCACGAGTAAGTATTGTTGACCATATACTTTATGTCCATTGTGCAAAAAGAGCTTAACAAAGGGAACTTTGTATGCCAGAGCTTATTTTGTCATAATCAGAGGTCAGGAGGATAAATACATGTATTCAGATATATATATATATATATATATATATATATATATATATATATATATATATATATATACTTACTGTATATCTGGAAGTTTTTGCCCTTGGTTATTTTCGCCCTTTCATGACAGACAACATCTTCACCCTGTCTTAAATTTGCCCTTAAACGTCATAGTATCATGGATGTTATGTATGTCTGCCCTAAAATTATTTAGATTGAAAATTTTTATTTCATTTAAATTTTGCCTTCTCATCTAAGGGCGAAAATAGTGAAAATTGAACGGGAGTGAACAGATATACAGTATATATATATAAATAATTTCTTTAAAGATGATTTTCATAATCAGAATAGACATATCATAACGTTTATATTGTTTTATCGAGTTAAATTTGATTATACTGATACAGAATTCAAATTGTAAGGAATTAGCAATAAATTTTTGCCAGAGCGAATTTTAAAGGAATATTACAGAAATTGAAATTGATTACTTTAAATATAAGTAATTAATATATAGATTTAAAGATCTATATAGATATAGATATATTTATAGATATAAATTTGATAATGAAAGATCTAAACATATCAGATAATTTTATGTTTTGTATCATTGTATTTTAACAATTGAAAAAAGAATAAAGAATATCAGTGAGCTAGTATCAGATTTTAAAGACATACATGAATATACATATATAGTATTTCAACATCTGTATTATGCCACAAGTTTTTCATATACAGCACCCAAGTCAGTTCGAAGTAAAAAAGCAGTGTCATCCTCATCATCATCTCAAAGGTCAAAGTTTATAATAGCAGACACTAATATCGATCCCCTCACACTTGGAGAAAGTACAACTGGTTTTGGAGGTAGAATGTGCAACTTGTTTGTCAATGTCTCTGATATCATAACAAGAACATAAATGTCATCTTTGTCCATGTGTCATGGTGCCTGATATCATAGAAAGAACATAATTGTCATCCTTATCTGTTTGTCGTAGTGTCTGATGTTGTATTTAGAACATAGTTATCCTTATCTGTTTGTCAGTGTCTGACATTGTATTCAGAATATCATCCTCATCTATTTGTTAGTGTCTGACATTGTATTCAGCATGTCATCCTCATCTATTTGTTAATGTCTGACATTGTATTCAGAATGTCATCCTCATCTGTTTGTTAGTTTCTGACATTGTATTCAGAATGTCATCCTCATCTATTTGTTAGTGTCTGACATTGTATTCATAACTTAATTGTCATCCCCAACTGTTTGTCACAGTATTCGACATGTATTGTGTTCAGAACATAATTGTTATCCACATTTGTTTGTCAAAGTGTCTGAGTATTCAGAATGTCATCCTCATCTGTTTGTTAGTGCCTGATATTATATTTATAACATATATATCATCCTCTTTGTCATGATGTGTGACATTGTATTAAGGATGTAAATGACATCGTTGTTTGTTACGGTGTCTGATATCATAGAAAGAACAAAATTGTCATCTCTATCTATTTGTTATTTCTGACATTATAATTAGAATGTTATTGTTATCCTTGTCTGTGTGTTATGATGTCAGATGTTGTATTCATGATATAAAAGTCATATTTGTCTCACAGTGTCTGATATCATAGAAAGAGTGAAATCATCACCTCCATCTGTTTATTAAATCTAACACTGTATTCAGATTGTAAATGTCATCTTCGTCTGTTTGTTGCAATGTCCCATGTTGTATTCAGATTGTAAATGTCATCTTTGTCTGTTTGTTGCAATGTCCCATGTTGTATTCAGATTGTAAATGTCATCTTTGTCTGTTTGTTGCAATGTCCCATGTTGTATTCAGATTGTAAATGTCATCTTTGTCTGTTTGTTGCAATGTCCCATGTTGTATTCAGATTGTAAATGTTATCTTCGTCTGTTCGTTGCAATGTCCCATGTTGTATTAAGAATGTAAATGTCACCTTTGTCTGTTTGTTGCAATGTCCCATGTTGTATTAAGAATGTAAATGTCATCTTCGTCTGTTTGTTGCAATGTCCCATGTTGTATTAAGAATGTAAATGTCACCTTTGTCTGTTTGTTGCAATGTCCCCTGTTGTATTCAGATTGTAAATGTTATCTTCGTCTGTTCGTTGCCATGTCCAATGTTGTATTAAAATGTAAATGTCATCTTCGTCTGTTTGTTGCAATGTCCCCTGTTGTATTCAGATTGTAAATGTCATCTTCGTCTGTTGTTGCAATGTCCCCTGTTGTATTCAGATTGTAAATGTCATCTTTGTCTGTTTGTTGCAATGTCCCAATTTGTATTTAGAATGTAAATGTTATCTTCGTCTGTTTGTTGCAATGTCCCATGTTGTATTAAGAATGTAAATGTTATCTTCGTCTGTTTGTTGCAATGTCCCATGTTGTATTAAGAATGTAAATGTTATCTTCGTCTGTTTGTTGCAATGTCCCATGTTGTATTAAGAATGTAAATGTCATCTTTGTCTCACAGTTTCTGTTATATCAAGAATGTAATTGTCATGTTTTGTCACATGGTCTGATATAGAAGGAATATCAATGTCATGTTCATCTGTTTCTCACAGTCTCAGATATTGTAGATCCATTAGTTATGATGTTTGATTGCAATAAGAGAACTGAAATGTTGTCTTTATCTATTTGTTTCGATGTCCAGATTTGATTAACAATCTATTATGGTACTTGGCAACTGCTGGTGATCTACTTTGAAATTTTGATCATTGTAATCGTCTAATTATATTATAGACAATATTTCCTCCCAATTTCATCTCATCCTTTCATGTTCACAATGGAAATTAGATGCACATCATTTATAAGCCACTGAATACTTGAGGAGTGGTTAAAGATTCTCCTGGTGTAATGTCTACCATCAACCTGTGTCTTTTTCTACTACTGTACCACTGATATCATTAAAAGCCTATTCATAAAAACTCAATCGTTATTTCATAGATTTAATTATCCAATTTTATGTGCCTTTTTGAGGTGTGGTAAGTAGATCGAGCTTATCATATCAATTCACATTTTTAATAAATGTATTGATTTCCATGTTCTCTCCCTGCCCCTTCCACCACCAGAAGATTAAGAATCATATTGTTTTTAGTCCATCTGTTTATTCATTTGGTAATTTGCCCCTTTATCTATATGTAACATTGTGGTGTCTGTCAGACACTTTAGTTTTTTCTCTCGGATTGTAACCAAAGTTAACACGATGCTTTATCATATATATATCAATAAGGTCTGGGATCAGTTTGATTACGGCCAACATTAGGTTATGTTTGCTAGAGTTATTGCACTTTGTAATCTTCATGAATGGCTTACATTCCTGGGGCATTGTATAATATGTATATATATATGTATAATATGCATATTGTTATTTTTGTTTATCTTTTGTTTAAATATTAGCACGAAGGAGAGTATGATTGCATGAGTACATATAAGCATGTTTGCATGTTGTTTTTACCTTTATTTTACTTTGTTTTGTGTATAAATGTACAAATGTGGACTAAATGTATAAATGTGTATTGAAATAACTTTAGCCAAAATTTTAAGCATTTCCCCCCAAAATATATGTATACATTTCCCCCAGTAGATTACATTACAGTTTTTATAATCGTAAACATATTCTTCAACATGATGCTATAATTAATTTTAGTTGCCCAGAAAATGAAAACCATCAACTACCAGTTGTCATCTCAGAAGTGTTTAGAGGAGGGATGGACAATCAGAGCACCTAGTCCTCTTCTCCCGGAGGATGAGGATGATACCTGGATCCCAGAACCTGCCAATATTGACTTGATCAGGAGCGGAAAGGTATGACTTCAACATGTTAAAGAAAATGCACTTGAACTATTGAATAAGATAAATAATGAATGAATCATTATAGCATTGTTTAATAGTCATTTGTCTTTTTAGTGGGGATAACCTCTTACAACAACAAATTTTAGATTTAGAATCAGAAACTTAAAACTTCATGTGTACAATCAAACTCTATATAAAGACCACCTCCTTATTTGTGTTCCTAAGGAGGTCGTTATATACAAGTTTTACTGTATATCAATTTTGTTCTTTGTTATCAAATTTATAATTTCTCATTTTTCTGATATCTTAAATTGTCAATAGAAAACTACAGGTATAGTTATTTATTTACTTAATTAGCATGATAATGTTGTGATCTAACATGCTTTGATTATGTAGCTTGGATTGGTGGAAAAATTCTATGATGATGGACAGAAATTTATGACCATGTTTCCAGATGGTACTGGCAATATATTGTATCCTTTTTGTTGTCAATAGCAAAACCTTGTTGGTCATTACACTGTGTCTTGCTTGGGTAAGATCTATTTTAAAAACACATTTTCTGCCTTAAGATCTCTTTAGACAGTCATATCTGAGGCTTGGTGACCAACATAGGCCCACTACATTGAAATAATCTGATACACTTCACATGTTAACTCTGATCAGCTTGGTACAATGCATACTCACAATGTTAAAAGACATTAAAACCATCTGATGTCTTTTAACTCACATTAAAATGTTCTTATACACATAATCATAAACTTGGTACACACTATTGATATGATCTATACATTTTGAAATCTCATGAGCTTGGTACAAGACATTAAATTTATACATTTCAAACTCAGCTCGGTACCGTTATATCAACTGCACCTATTGGCTGGACACACCATCAATCCTTATTGTTTTTATATGTTTTAGATTCTTATTGACATGATACAGTAAGTATTCTCACTGTCTTGTAATCAAACACCCCTGTGAGTGGTATCTGTATTCCTTGACTATTTACAGTTATCCGTCAGGTAACCTGGCTATTAATGTTTCATCAATAGATCTAGGTCATTTTACCTATGTGATACAGGCAGATACAGAGAGGGCCCAGGTTTTAGCAGTTTTTGAACCAAGTGGATATGCCTGCTGTTATCATACAAATGGTGTAGTAAGGTATGCACTGTTTCCTCTCAAAACTGAATCAAATTGTATAAGTAATTTTGTGGTGAAATGTGCATAAAAAGAAAGCTGGTAACAACATTTCCGTTATCTTTTGATCCCACCACAAAATAGTTGTTGTTTTACTATCCAACTTTCTGTATTACCGTATTCAACCCAATAAGTGCCCAGGGTGCTACAAAAAATAGGAAAAAGGGGTGGGTGCTTATTGGGACCATTGATAGTCAAATTGATGTAAAGCAGTCAATTTTTGTAAGGCACATGCACGTTGGTAAAATTGTTGTCATTATTACTAAAAACACCTGGGTGGGGCTAGAGATAATTTTTTACTTACATTTTTCTGTTATACATCCCCTTGTCAACTGACTAGAAAAAGTTACTCGATCATGTGTGAAAAAAAAGGTGAGTCAATCTGAACTTCAAATGTATAGGTGGAGCGGTGCTTACAGGGATATGGGTGTTTATTTGGTCAAATACAGTAATTATACTTTCAGTTCTATACCTGTGACAAAGTTCTCAAAAGTAAGCGTTTGGATATCAAGTACTGGCTTTGGAGTTAATTAGATCATACATGAAATTTTAAGATAAAGGACAAAGGGTCATAAGGGAGTCCAAGGGATTTGGCTGTAGACAGATATAGATGATCAATGCATGTCCACATACAACAAGACTATAGTCATTACCTGGTTAATTGGTTTCCAATTACAAATCCAAAACAAATGCTCAACTACAAGTTATACTAACTATAAAATCATTTAATTTCATGGATTTTTCTTCAAATATGAATTTGTTGACATTAATTTTCGTTGATTTTTAGATATCTTATTGTCCATCATTCAAGTTACCCAAGAAAAAATTTAACTTAAATTCTCAACAAAAATTTTCCTGAATTGAAATCTAGCTATTTTGAAAATTACATATAGAAACAATATCTTATGCATCAACTGTCTATTTAAAAAACATATCAAACCATGGAAACTTTGTAACTTTTGTTGCCATTCCATTTACAAGTTCAGAAATGTAAGTAATCTTGAAAATTATACTTGACTAGGTTTTGTTGAAATAAGCAATGGATATCAAAATTAAGTTTCTCAAATGAAGAAGGGAAAATTACTGTTTTTGCTCTTTCTTCCTCCTCCATCATGTAGGTCTACACCATCACTGGAAGTCCAGTGAGGGGTGGGGTCATTCCACACCTCAATACTGTCTGTTTGAAGTAGTGTTCTCATTTATGTGGGAGAGTTTTCGTAACAACATTCTATTAGTCATGCCATTTTTAAAGATGAATACTGTTATATTATTACAAAGGGGGTAATTTAGTACAAGTACATGAATTAAAATGATATTATATGTAGTAATGTGACTGATTTGTGACTATTTAGGTTGTATATGGACCAATTAGGGGGAACTGAACTGGATATTTTTGGTGCCAAGAAAAGAAGATGGAATTGGAAGGACATGACAACCCACATTCATGCTCCTCCATTCCAACCAATTTATTTTGGATTAAATCGATATATTGGTGTCAAAATTATGACCCAAGATAAAATGGCTGTTGTATTCAGTGCCAAAGACAAAGGAAAGCGTTTTAACGTTGGTGCTAGATTAAAGGTAAGTAGTGTTTTGATAAAATATTGGAAATTTGTTTGAAAATTGATTATGAGTAATGTGTAGTGTTAGTTTGTATTTTGCATACTTAGCTGGTTCCAATCAAGGGTGGATTAAAACTGATAGTACATAGTTTTTGGTAGAAATTTTCAGATGAAACTTAAGATATAATCCCCATGTCAGGGCACTCTCAGATGAGTTTGGTTATATGACAGCATCCAGTAAAAATCTCTGTTTATTTTAGAGTTGAAAAGGTCTTACATTTCCCAAGTTGAAATGAGTTGTTTTATTCATCTATATAAACAGATACCGTATTTTATGGCCTATAGGTCGATATGGGGGATAGGTCGAATGGCTGATTTTTGGCAAAAATCCAGGTTTAAGTATTAGATAGGTCGAAGTGGAGGACAGGTCGATATCGGCAGAGATGGAAATATGAATGGAAGAACATAAAAATGCATCGTTTATGTTTAAAAACTGGTGCTAACACGATGGTAACCTACTAAAATAATCAGAATGATCGGCCTATTTTACGGTACAATATTAAATAGGAGTGATTAAAAAGCATAGAAGTTGCATTTTATCATATTTAAAATCACTTATATTACTCGTGTGTACTGATTTTGTATACAAGCATAGCCATTATGTTACCTGTCAAATCATCATTAAATTCTTTATGCTGTTTACACAAGCGACCTCAATCCTTGTCTTATCCTTACATTGACCTAAATTATTATGCTGCTGCAATTGTCAAACAATTAAATACTCAAGGTTTAGTGTCAATTAATTTACGTAACACTTTTTCCACAACTTTCTCAACTTCAAAGACTGCCGTGCGATCCTTATCAGTTGAAGGTCAGTCCCAGTGAACACAGTTTGTAGTGTCCTGAAAGTCTGAATGAAGACTTCAACTTCACAGTGGGGTGCCGAGATAAGGGAATCATTCAAAAGTATAAACTGTCCGGTATAAATATAATGTAAACAATGTTTTTTTTATTACGCAGTTTCTGACACAGTCTTGAATCCCAATGATATTGTAACTTGAAAGATAATTATTTTGTCACTTGATTATGAACACAGTGCATTACGCGCACACGAGGTCACATTTAATAGTCCTATTAAGTGTAAATACAAATGAGTGTTTGGAGTAGGCCCCTAGATATCCTGTGGAAAATTTTGAATTACGATGTTAGAATGAGGAATTGCAGATACAAGTTAAATATTTCACTATTTTTTTTAAAGATAAGTCGATGCGGTGAATAGGTCGAGGTCATAACTTTAGAGAAAAAAAATATCGACCTATAGGCCGTAAAATACGGTACATTCATATCTTTATGTATCTTTTTGTTTTTCTTGGCTTATGAAGTTCCACATTATTCGTTTTCATATATCAATGTCTTACTTGTCAATACACTGGAACCTCACCTAAAGACCACCTCGGTTAGGAGAACAAAAATTATGTAGAGAGCAGGTAGACTAGATCTGGTACAAAAAATAATTCCTGCAAGTTTTAGAGAAAAAAACCCATAAAAGATGACTTTGTGACAACTTTTTGTATTATTTTAACTTTTCTCTTTCTTTTACAGTTAAATCATGTTGAAAATATACAGCCACCAGAAATAGATGATAGTTTGCTGTTTTTAGATGAGAAAAAGGTCCAAGTCGAGTAAGTCAAATATACATAACAATAAAATTTGCTTTTGTATTGTTTACAACAATATTTGCAATATCCATACTTTCTAGAATCACTTTCTTTGTTTGTCAGTCTGCCTATCCATTAGTCCAAGGCACAGTTGTCAGAACATCGCACTTTAAAACATGAAATCAATTTGACACCTTTTTTGAATGTGGAAAATCCAGTGTTATAATGAAATCATTATATTGTGTAATATTTTAACAAATAACAGGTTCTCCATTGAGCTTCTTTTTTTGTAAGTTTAAGTCAAAAGTCAGTTGTGCTAGACACATATATAAAATCACACTTTACACGAATGTTGACATAAGATGGAAAAAGTCCCTTTATATGGGATTGAAGGCGAATAGTTTGTTTTTGGTCTGTCTTTTTTTTCTTTTGTTTTCGATAAAATTTTGACCAATTTGATATGCTACAATATATGAACATAATTAACAAGGTCTTAAATGAGTTTAATTGAGGCTAACATCATGTAATGTTTGCCAGAGTTATGGGACTTTAAAGTTTTCATGAATGACTCAGGGTTGTAGTGTTTCTCAGACACATCTTGTTTTGTAAGTTACAAATGTCAGTGAATATACTTGTATTATGCATAAATGATTTGTTTTATTTATTTAAATTGTGTTGTTTTGTTTCAGGACACTATTGGACAAAGTTGCAACACTTCTAAAGTTCCCCAAATCTCCCAAAATAGACAAGATCTTGCCACCCCTACATGTAACTACAAAAGCTCTGAAGACAGAACGATTAAAAACAGAACGTTCAAAACAAGTAGCTGCCCAGGAGGCCAAGAAGTTAAAACAGCCAACCATTGTTGTAAATTGAGGAGTGTAGATAGAGTATTGATCATTCAGGAGTACAAACAGTATCAACCTGCCATTAGCAGAAAAATCTGCCTTCATTTTGTGTTCAGTGTAGAAGAAAGATTTTTTTCTTGTGCCAACACTTACAAAATAAATGGTATGCTTTCAAGAGATTCAGAAATTGTATTTTTATCTTGGTCATGTACATGTATAACATGGTATTTTTACATTACTGATGAAAGTATCAGAAAGCTGAATTATGAGAATTTGTCATTTCTTAGTGTTTAGTTATCAGAAAAAAATAAAATAACAGTTAAGTCACCAGTGATAAAAAAATATATAAAAAATGCAAAACTCACACTGCACTGTCAGTGACCTGTTTATGTGAACATTGTTGATGCACTACAGAATTTTATACTCATGCCAATGGCTTGTATAATCTTACTGAACTAGACATGTGTCATTTAAAACTTTCAAACTTTTGTGAACAGACGTGTATGTCTATAACTATGATGTTGTACTATATACCAGTGATTTTTACCCCCATGACATAGTCAAGAGAGAAAGGACATATTTTTCACCTATATTTTTGTATTTTTGTTTTTATCATCCTATGCCTTGTTTTTTTTTTTTCTTTCATCCTTTTCAATTTTTTTTATATACCAGCCCTCCCGTCTTTCCCTTTGAATCAAAATACATAATCTTTATTCCACTATATTACTATAACAATGGTTAATTAAAAGCAGATAGGATACATGCTAGTTCATATTTTTTCAGTTCATATAGGAAAAATCTCAATGACATTACTTCAGTATTAAATGTATATAAATTATACATGCAGATAAATACAAGACATGTACACCTGAATCATTTATATCACTTATATCATTTGGACATACACCTGAATCATTTATATCATTTGGACAAAGTGGAAATGATCAAATTAAGATAGTTACATTCTTTGTCATGAATGTATTTTTTATATGACCATGAAAATGGTCACCATCACATTGTCAGAATTTTAAGGGTTTCATTTTTTTCTCTTTGTTTTGTGATGTCTCTATGTGGTACTATGCTATATTTTGTTATATAAGTGTAAGTGTCCAAAGTCTGAAATTGTGTGATAGAAGTACTCCCCAAGTGCCTAACATAAGTGTCCTAACAATGTCAGGTGTAAGTGTTCTTTAGGGTAAGTGCTTTCTCAATACAAGTACCTCAGATCTAAGTGTTAAGTGACAGTATAGGCATAATGGCTATATTTTGATGGGATTTTTATTAATTTTTTGTTTTCTTTCTTGATTAGTATGTGACAATAATTTTAATACATGAATCTTGCTGATAACATTTATTTAGTCAAACTGCCAAATTTACTTGTATAAAATTATATCTGACATTTGTGTGAGCCAATGTTATTGTTCATTAATTTGTTATTAAAGTACTTTTGATTTTATGTCATTTTTCAAAATGACCCTCATTCATGTTTATTAATATTTTGATTTGTCAAAATAGTTAATACTATGTAAGTTGATTTCTTTTATCTCTCAGAATTTTGTTCGGGAGAAGTAATAAGTTGAACCTATCTGAAGAGATCATTTTCCCCTCATTTACAGAATTATCCCTCTTTTTATGCTACATGATTTCCATGTAAACCCCTAGAATATTGACAACTTGCATACACTATACCAAAAGTTTTAATGTCATCTGCACTATATTTCTAAACACATCTCTTTGCTTACAAAATGTTTGCTAGAGATTCAAATGATGGGAGAAAAATAATGAACTCCTACATTGAGGTATTACAGTAGAACATGTTGAATCTCAATCCTCGGGGAAAGATTCTTAAATGTCAAAATTTTGGCGAGCCTCAAAATTCCTTTTTCACTCACTAGAATTTTGGGATGAATATATGGTCAGCACATTAAAAAACCATTATTATTATGTCTATACAGGGACCCCCTGTCATGAGATACCTCATTTACATGGCAGGTGGTCCTTTAAGACACGATTCACTATATATGAATGTGATAGGTAATCACTTATGAAGTAATCATTGCTGTTTGATTTTAACTCCAGGGTTAGATTTATCTTTTACAGGGTTTCAGTAGTTTTGGAGGGGAGACATTTCTCTGCTTTTAAGATGGATACATTTTTTTTTAAAGAAAAAAGTCATAAATAAATTGATGATTGTGTTATTTGATTGTTAATGGGAAAATATAAATAGAAAATGGTAAACATCTTATTGTCTTATTCATAAGATCAGTATCGATAACATATTTATATAATACAGTGGTTAAAATGTTTACCTAAAACTATCAAATGAGGATTGTGGTATGCATTGAACTCCAGTGCCAAAATTATCTAGAATAAACCAGTGCAGTCAGCATTTTGACATTTTTGTGAACAGCTAAATATTGATTGTGGTATGCATTGAACCCCAGTGCCAAACTTATCTAGAATAAACCAGTGCAGTCAGCATTTTGACATTTTTGTGAACAGCTAAATATTGATTCAATACTACAGTGTATCCTTGCTATCAAGACCAGCTAACTTAAATTGGTCTGATTAGCAAGGTGGGCCGTTAAGTGAGGGTCTGGACTTATTTAATATTTATCAAGAAAATTTGAAGAGACTGATTTTTTATGTCTTAATGATGAGGTGGTCTCCTAAGCTAAGTGGTTCTTACGTAAGGTGGTCTCTTAAGGTATGGTTCTTAAGGCATGCTTCCACTGTTACTATGATATAAATAATATAGTTTATGAAATGAAATTTATAGGGGAGGTTTGCCTTTATATTTCCAGGTGTATATGAGTGCGTGCATGTGTGTTCTCATCTGATTTTCTTTATGAACCAAGTACATGTCTGAATGGATGTTTAGATTATTGATTGACCTATTTTAATCTGAATTGTTTTCTTTATTCCATTGTTTTGATATCTGTACATATTTGGCATATCTGTGATAAGTAGTATAAAGGTGTAAAAAAATACTGCTGATAATGTTTACATTGATTTTCACATTTCTTTATCATTTTTGTTATACTGTTAAATATTCATCTATGTTTTTATCATACGTGACCAATAACAAACTCACCTTGTACATCTTCACATAGTATGCTTCAGCTAAAAGTTCACAACTCATGTTTGAAATTTCATCTAACATTTCATCAGCTAAGAATTTTCTTGGGGTTTTACATAATTGGAACATAAAAGTATTGGATCTAAGCTTTGCTTTTTGCATTTCAGTGATAGCTAAACCTCTATATGACCATTATGTGGAACTGTCAGACACTGAATTCAATGTATTTACATGTATCTTGCTATCAAAAGGAACTGACATTGTTTTGATTTATCTTGTCCAGTTTACAAGTACATGTATTATCAAAAATAGTGTAACTGATAGTAGTAACAATCATGTAATAAAATGGAGATCATGTATTATTTTAGAATAAGTTCCTATCATTAGACATGTGGTATAGGTACACAACAGAAATTTCTTGATCTCCGTATACATTTTGTACATTTACCTGTTTGTATATTTTTGCACCTAAAGAATAACATCACTGTTTTATTGTTTTAGTGCACTACATTTTTAAAGTCTTACATCTTACATATGTACACACACTGAAAAAAATATCAGCCATATTTGTATGTCTTAAGTAGCATAACAGAATATTGTCATTCACATGTCTAGAGTTATTCTGTGTAGATGCTCAGACTGACAAAGTAGAAGAATATATTCGGTATATGCGTGTGTATTTATACATGAATTGTTGAATCAGAACATCATATTTGAAAAGGGAGATACATGTACTAACACATGTATCACTCAGTTCACCTTTACACCTCCTTTGTTATACAGGTATTGAGGTTTTGGGGATTTTGTTTATTTATTTTGTCATTATAATTATTATTTTTTATCCATTTGCATGCACCAATATGCACATGCAGATGTAAGATAGGTATATGGGATACATAGAAGTTTTTATAGTATTATCATGTTTCCACTTTTCAATTTACCAGTGGTTTTACCAAAAATTGGGAACATAATAATTACCATGGTCCCACATTTTGGTAAAACCCCTGGTAAATCAAAAAGTGGGAATATGATGGTAAAATGCATATGTCTAGGAAAATTTCTTGAATTTGCTTCTGTGTGCAATCTGTACTACAAAATTATTTTGTTATTTCCCCAAAAAATCTTTTATGAAAATGAAAGAGAAAGATTCTGATATTATTTATCAAATAAATATAAAGACACATATATGCGTTTTGTTATTTTACTGCTCACCACAGATTTTATGTGTACCCTACTGACCACATTCTTCAGGTGTACCCCACTGACCATTCTTTGGGTGTACCCTGCTGACCACATTCTTCAGATGTACCATACTGACCACATTCTTCAGGTGTTTTGTGCTGACCACATTCATCAGGTGTAGGCCTACCCTGTTGATCACATTTTTCAGATGTACCATATTGACCACATTCTTCAGGTTTACCTTGCTGACCACATTCTTCAGGTTTACCTTGCTGACCACATTCTTCAGGTGTACCAGGCTGACCACATTCTTCAGGTGTACCAGGCTGACCACATTCTTTTAATGTAGCCTTCTAAACTTTCTTTGGGTGTGTCCTGCTGACCACATTCTTCAGGTTTACCTTGCTGACCATATTAATCAGGTTTACCTTGCTGACCACATTCTTCAGGTGTACCAGGCTGACAACATTCTTCAGGTGTACCAGGCTGACCACATTCTTCAGGTGTACCAGGCTGACCACATTCTTTTATTGTAGCCTTCTAAACTTTCTTTAGGTGTGTCCTGCTGACCACATTCTTCAGTTTTACCTTGCTGACCACATTAATCAGGTTTACCTTGCTGACCACATTCTTCAGGTGTACCAGGCTGACCACATTCTTTTAATGTAGCCTTCTAAACTTTCTTTAGGTGTGTCCTGCTGACCACATTCTTCAGGTTTACCTTGCTGACCACATTAATCAGGTTTACCTTGCTGACCACATTCTTCAGGTGTACCAGGCTGACCACATTCTTTTAATGTAGCCTTCTAAACTTTCTTTAGGTGTGTCCTGCTGACCACATTCTTCAGGTTTACCTTGCTGACCACATTCTTCAGGTGTACAGGCTGACCACATTCTTTTAATGTAGCCTTCTAAACTTTCTTTAGGTGTGTCCTGCTGACCATTCTTCAGATGTACCCTGCTGATCACATCCATTAGTTGTACCCTACTGATCACATTCATCGTGGTACCCTGTTGACCACATTTTTCAGGTGTACCTGACTAATCAAATTGTTTTGGTGTAACCTGCTATTCATTCATTATGTTGAGGGAATTCTGTTGATCACACATACATTGATACTACTAACCTACTCTTCCTTTATTCTTTACTTGCATGTATTTCCATCATCATCGTCACTGGAATCATATAAGTTTTTCCTTATGATCATCTTATACGTAGATGTCATGTGATGGTTAGATTACCTTTCCTCAAGTTTGATTATTAACTGGGATAAAACCAGTGTCTGAGACTTATTTAAAACTGGTAATAACCATGTTCTCCCCAAACACTTGTCAGAGGTGAAAGGCACAAAAATGAAATATGTCCCGTCTTGGTAGTGGCTATCATCACATTGACAATAGTTCATTGCAAAAGTCAAAGTAGACCAACACTCCTTGATTTTCAGCACAACTGATCCACATTTAAGCCATGATGATGAGAACAAGAACGAGAAGACTGTGTACAATTAAGAATGATAAGTGCAGATTGTTTTTGGCTTTTTTTACAAAAAAAACCCACAAATACTAGCTGATTATAATAGAATGTTTCAAGAGGGGAGAAAGAATGGTTTTATACCTTGATATCGTAGCTTTCTCTGAAAGTATGAATGTAAATATAAGACGATGACATGTATATTACAGGCTTTATGTATTACTGATATTATGATGTATCACAATTTAACAAATAGTTAATCTGTTAATTTAACTATCAAAGCGCCATAAGTGATATGAATCCCGTAGCAATTTAACACAACAAAGGGCTATAACTTAAGAAGGGGTAGGCAGACTCTAAAACAAATTTGTTCAAAATATTGTCAAACTAATAGACAATCCAGCCCATGAACAACACAGACTTTATGTACTGGACCATTTGGTTCAATGTATAAGAACACTCAAATTCTTTGTTAGTCAAATACAGTACAGATCATCACAGCTGTTTATCTTTTCTCTGATATTTCCATAGAGTACAGATCATCACAGCTGTTTATCTTTTCTCTGATATTTCCATAGAGTACAGATCATCACAGCTGTTTATCTCTTCTCTGATATCTCTATAGGGGACAGATCATCACAGATGTTTATCTTTTCTCTGATAGTCAAATACAGTATAGATCATCAGAGCTGTTTATCTTTTCTCTGATATTACCATAGAGTACAGATCATCAGAGCTGTTTATCTTTTCTCTGATAGTCAAATATAGTACAGATCGTCAGAGCTGTTTATCTTTTCTCTGATATTTCCATAGAGTACAGATCATCACAGCTGTATCTTTTCTCTGATAGTCAAATATAGATAGATCATCAGAGCTGTTTATCTTTTCTTGATATTACCATAGAGTACAGATCATCAGAGCTGTTTATCTTTTCTCTGATAGTCAAATATAGTACAGATCGTCAGAGCTGTTTATCTTTTCTCTGATATTTCCATAGAGTACAGATCATCACAGCTGTTTATCTTTTCTCTGATAGTCAAATATAGTATAGATCATCAGAGCTGTTTATCTTTTCTCTGATATTACCATAGAGTACAGATCATCAGAGCTGTTTATCTTTTCTCTGATAGTCAAATATAGTACAGATCGTCAGAGCTGTTTATCTTTTCTCTGATATTACCATAGAGTACAGATCATCAGAGCTGTTTATCTTTTCTCTGATAGTCAAATATAGTATAGATCATCAGAGCTGTTTATCTTTTCTCTGATATTACCATAGAGTACAGATCATCAGAGCTGTTTATCTTTTCTCTGATAGTCAAATATAGTACAGATCGTCAGAGCTGTTTATCTTTTCTCTGATATTTCCATAGAGTACAGATCATCACAGCTGTTTATCTTTTCTCTGATATCTCCATAGGGGACAGATCATCACAGCTGTTTATCTTTTCTCTGATATCTCCATAGGGGACAGATCATCACAGCTGTTTATCTTTTCTCTGATATTTCCATAGAGTACAGATCATCACAGCTGTTTATCTTTTCTCTGATATTTCCATAGAGTACAGATCATCACAGATGTTTATCTTTTCTCTGATAGTCAAATACAGTATAGATCATCACAGCTGTTTATCTTTTCTCTGATATCTCCATAGGGGACAGATCATCACAGCTGTTTCCATCATCTTCTCTTGACAGTTCAGCTGTTTATTTGTTTTTATATCTAAGCACATTTTTAAAAATATTTTTTGTTTGTTTTAAGGCTTAACAATCTGTATGTTATACAGTGGTGTCCAGTTTTTATTGGCAAATGAAAAACCCTAGAAAAAGACCACTGGCTTCCCTTAAGTAAACTGGCAAACCTTCTCACAAAATCAGTTCGGGTTCCAGCGGGTTTCCAAGCCACACAGGCTAGAGTTGAAACTTCATGGTTTTAAGTGCAATAGTCTAATAATTCGGTTTCATTTTAAAAACTACAAAAGTATTCCATTCTTCCCATACTTTATATTCTATCATTACTTTGATCTATATGTATATATGTACCAAGAGAATGACATCATGTGCCTGCTGGAGTACAGGTACATAATAAATAATTAATAAAAACAAAATCATATTTGAAATTATTTTAATCATATTTACACTTTTTGTAATAAATATATTTACAAACAAAACAAAATATACAGAAATATTTTTATCACATGGGATATGGATGAAGTGTTGTTATCACCTGTATCATAAATAATATCAGAAGTGGCATCAATGAAACCATACATGAAACAGATCAATAATGAATCTGATGAATGCAAAAAAAACCACTCATGAATATCTAACTTTCTTTAAACTGTATATAATATGTGTACAGTTCATCAATACTCTGTCAACTAATTCAATAGGTTTTCCTGATACCATACTCGATTTCCAGCCATAAGGTGGCATAAAGGTACAAAACTAAGAAATAATAATGTACCCCAAAGATTACAACCTATCTCATCAGCAAGAAATTAGAAGTGGAAATAGTAATTAACATTTTGAAGCATTCTACTATTGTTGTGGTCGATTCTCTGAGGATATACCTGGACAAATGCTTTGACCACACTTGATATAATAACTTGTTACTTTATCAAATTCTTTCACAATGCTGATGAGAGAGATGAAAATGATATTTGATTAGAAACAAGAGTTTAATGAAATAATCATTTACAATATGAAACAATGGCACTATACAGATATGTACACAACAGACCACAACTCGAAATTCTGTAAGTATTTTGCGTAACTTCGGTCTGCAGTTATTTAACCTTACATATACAACAACCATCCAAAATGGTGTTTACAAATGATATATGAATACACAGTTATTTGGCTACACTCACATGAGAATGCATTGATATTTAGTTACACCTAATTGTGAATGCATTGTAATTTGGCATCATCAAATTGTGAATTCAGTTATTTGGTTATAATAGAAGAGTGCATTCAGTTATTTAGGTACACCCATGTGTGAATCCAGTTATTTAGCTACACCCCAGAGTGAATTCAGTTATTTAGCTACATCCCAGAGCGAATTCAGTTATTTAGCAACATCCCAGAGTGAATTCAGTTATTTAGCAACATCCCATATTTATCTGCACCCCAGAGTGGATTCAGTTATTTAGCTACAATAATTGTGAATACCTCAGTTTGTAACCTTTGAAGACCATGCATTTTACACAGATATACAAACATGATATGTACATTACATGTAATTATACAATAGAGATTATACTTGGCCAAGATAGGGCAGTGAGATTCTGCATCCACGGTTATCTTAACATGCTACACCTGTATGTTTTCCTTTACTTTTTATCAAAACAGATATAAAAGACAACTTTATATTGTTGTTTGTTTCCATACTAACTGATGTTCTTAGAAAATGAAATACAGTAATAAATATTACAATAAATTGAAACTCAGACATCTGATAATGATCTGAGACATCATCATATAAGACACGTAAAATGAATCAGGTCTTATTGTAATTGACAGGTAAATTTGTATACATATGATAATAACACATAAAAAATAATGAAAATTAAACACAATGCCAAAAGGGCTTTAACGGTTACCTGAGTATCATGCTCACATGTTGTTGTCTCATGTTGAATAGTACTGAAGATTTCTTAAAGAATGAACAAAATCGTTCTGTTTTATTAAAGTTGTCCTGCCCACTGACACAGGGTCATACAGTTCACTTGTAACAATACACATCACCTTTGCTTTGTATTCATAACTTGTCAGAGGCCTACTTGGTGGTTGGACTTAATTTAAGGAGCAGCATTGTAGATAACCTACCACTTTAAACTATGTGACATGCTACCTTCCACTTAAACCTATGTGACATGCTACTGTATAGTCACATTTATTCCCCTTTAATCAAGCCCTTGCCACTTGTAAACAGTCTCTTTATATTATGTATCCTGAGAAGTCATATGTAGAGAAGATTTCATGTGTTTTCACTGCATGATGGTATGACTCTCATTACATAATAGCATGACTCTTACTACATGACAGCATGACTCTTACTACATGACAGCATGACTCTTACTACATGACAGCATGACTCTTACTACATGACAGCACGACTCTTACTACATGACAGCATGACTCTTACTACATGACAGCATGACTCTTACTACATGACAGCATGACTCTTACTACATGACAGCATGACTCTTGTAACCTAAAACTCCATCACCATTAAATTTGCAGATTAAAAAAGAAAGAAAAACCACACCTTTCTTCAACCAATTTCAATCACATTCCAACTTCATTATAATAAATACACCTGTCTTTATACAAAATGTTGCCATATCAATATTATTGTAACATGCATCCATGTAAGTGAAATCAAAAGTGGGAACTGCTAACAATAGAACAAGCTGAGTTTTGATTCTCATTCTTTTCCACTACATTTTTTTGTTTGAATGGTGTTGTGTGCAACACACAACAATTATTCAGTTATGTGGTGGCAGCCGGGAAGATACCACCAGTCATCTGCAAGTAAAGTGGTAAACTTTCTCACAAAATAAGTTTGAATTTTAGAGTGGCTCCAACTCACACTGACTAAAGGTGAGAAAATTCATGGTTCAGGTACAGAGTAACCTCCCTTTTACTTAGGAAGAAATTAGAAAATATTGCTTCTGCATCATATGTACATGTTACTGAGGAAAATGACAAGTGGCTTGGTAAATAATGTGTTATATAGCTGTTACATGTTTGACCTATTGTATATTAGACTTTTATTTACAAAATATTTACATATTCTTATCTATAGGTGCTCTTTCACAAAGTGTCATGAGAAAGCTCAGTTATTTTCATGCATAAAAATTGTAAACTTGGTTTTTTTTTGTGAAATACTTGATGAGTTGAACATAATTACTGTAGAATCAGAAAATTTCATAGTGGATTTAATTTCATTTATTTCGTGGTTTTCATTTATCAGTGAAATTTAAACCACAATGAGATTTTACATGAATTATACCCATTTTATAGTAATAGATTCCTTTACAAACAGGTTTTCTATTTCATTGAAATTAAATGTTAATGAATTTGTTTAATTTTCAAAACAACAAAACTTTAACCCCAAGAAATTTTCTGATTCTGCAATATATAGAAAACATGACAAATATATATCTGACATGTTTCTGCAAGGGTTTGATAAGGAATTCAAAAAGCTTCTTGGACAGTTTAGCTCCTTTTCATCCCGAATGACTTGAATGAAAATAAAATTCTTTCACTAACGCAATGAATGATATTTTTTTTTCAGTAAATAAAAACAGTTATGTTGGAAAAATTAAAAAATAGAATTTTATGAAATTCTTGGAAAGAGCACCTTTATACTATAATCAATTTCTTTCATTTCTTGTTTACATACAAAAATATATAGATGAAAAACTGACATAAATGATCAATATCACAGTTGAATCAGATATCACAATACAGGTAAGTAAATATGATATCCACAGATAATCACAGGTAGAGACAGGTGGATCCTTTGATTATAGTTTACAGGTATGTGCATCATATTCTATACTACACTTTTAGTGATAAAAAACATGTATTCTTCTTAATAAATATTGGGATTTACTCAAAAATAGGACAGTTTATGCTAAAACAATCACTCTAAATGACTGAAATGTAAATGAACCCTTTATATTGAAATAAAACACCTACACCAGGCAAGATAAACTTCGAAATTTACTTAAGCCTGAGAATATAATCAATTTAGACTGCTCAACCAATCAGATTTCAGAAATAGCCAAATATGAGTATATTATCATGAACATTACAAATTTACAGTGTTCGATAAAACATGCACCATAAATACCTGACTCTGACGCAGATGTTTATAACTTGATACATGGAAATCTACATTCTATACACCTGGACAAGATAATTTCCAGGTATAAATAGATATATGAAAATGATATTTGACTGTAAAAATAAGATATATGACAATTATTTTCCGAAGAGAAAATTTGTTCACTTAGAAAAACGGCTTGGGATCAGAGTCTTCTAATAATAATTCTTATCTAAGGGCTTCCTTTGTCTTGAATTTATTGACCAAAGCTGATCTTTTGCTATATCTGTAAATGATCTTATATTTCATATATACCAAAGTCAACATCTACTATGAGCATATAGTAGCAAAAATCTCCATTAACTTCTAACTCAAATAACTACAGCCAATATCTACATATGTACACATACAGTACAACTACAATTAGACGTGTAATGATTGACAATCTGTCCACAAACTGTTAACCAACACCTCGGCAAATATTACAGTCATTCACAGGCTTACAATATGTCATGTGACATTGAGCCAATAAATTACAATCCCCATCTGCATGTATCTGTACAAAAGCGCTTTTATCTTTTGACGATATATTTTTTCAGAGTAGCCTCTGTTTTTATCTTTTGACATTATATTTTTTCAGAGTAGCCTCTGTTCCTACTTTTAGTTGTTCTATATGTGAGTCTATTAACTGTTCAAGTTCTCGAGCTCTTTGATTTTCTGCTGCGAGAAATCGTTCCGACACAGAACTTCTCAAATCTTGCTCCTGAGAAAGAAAAAGACAATAACTTAATAAGATACTAAGAATTTGAGAGATATGAAATGTTGAAATGAAACAGAACCAACTTGTGTTAATAGACAACCAAATTAAAGATGATAATGTATTAATAGGGAATGAGGACACAATCATGAAAAAAGTAATAATAATGTCATATGGAACATGAAAGTGATAATATGGTCAAATGTGAAAGAATAGGAAGTCAACATCAGGAATATGGTAATAATATGGCCATAGGTGATAAGGTGACAATAGGGTCACATGTGACAGGAGAGGTAAACTAATTACATCTACTATGTCTGCTAGTAATGGTACTATATAAATTTTACCTCATACTCTTCATGATCTCTAAAGTCTTGCATGCTCTCAGAAATAGACATTGCTTGACTGCTGAGAACAGTCTCAAAACTATTGTCCATATCACCATTTATAATCTCCCCATGCCCATTGCTTCTTGTTCCTGCAATCTCATGATCAAAGTGATCACTGCCATTAACTACATGACCTGAAATAGATGAAAAATCTTCTGTATACATGTATATTTTACTGGACTCCAATGCATTTACAGGTCATGGATTTAAGTAAAAAAGATATAAAGGAATATATTATATGTAAAACAATTTTAAAGATTTGGTTCCAACCCCTAGGACCCTAAAGAAGGTGTTGTTTGAAATTCACAAGTTTTGTATCCCTCAAACTAGAGATGCTACATGTCACACTTAAAGGGAATTGGAAAAGTGGTAAATGTGAAGTTGAAACGTCTTATTGTTAACACAAGATGTAAAATGGGGACAGATCCCAGAGTGGTTAAGATGACCTAAAATGTATCTGAATCATGATTTTGCCAAGTACATGATGTATGCAGTTACAGCTATGTGTCTTTCAATACTTTTGTACATTGTAAAAATTACCTGAACTGTTTTGACACAAAAAATAATGGGAAACATTTTGTCTATTTGATTTGATGGTGTTTTACGCCACACTCAACAATTTACCAGTTATATGGTGGCAGCAAGTATTTAGTGGTGGAGGAGAGAATCCACTTACAATGTACCCGGGAAAAGACCACCATGCTTCTGTTAGTAAACTGGCAAATGTTCTAACAAAATCAGCTTAGGAACCAGCAGGACTAGACCCCGCGCTGACAAGATCAGTTTTCAACAGTAGAGGAAACTTGTTTACAATGTACCCAGGAAAGGCCAGCCTTCCACAAAAAATCAACCCAAGTTCCAGTGAGGCTCCAAGTCACAATGACTAGAGATGAGCAGCTTGAAGCGTAATGCTCTAATGACTTATTGATGGAAGTGCCAGTAAACATTCAATACTAATAACCATGTATTTTCTATTCTAGGAATATTGAAAAAAAGATTTTCTATAAATGTGAGTAGTGTCATGTGCTTCAATGTGTGCCTCCAACTTACTGTGATAATTATTGTGTCTCTGTACTTGAAGCTGATCTTCAAGTCGAGATTTCTGTGTGCGTAAATAGTTGATTTCTTCTTCGTATCTGTGTACTGTTGAGTTCAACCTCTCCTGCATAGCCTGTAGCTTCCGATTTGCATCATCTTCTATCCTCTGTATTCTCCTAATTTTATAGAATACAGAACACAAATATTGTGGACACTTTTAACAGACTGATGCAGATATTTTGCCAACATATATCTATCATTTCTTAAAATAAAAAATAATAATGAAAACCAGAATAGGTTCCTCTAAGTTTTAAGAATATGTGTCAAATCTTTTTGTTCATCATCGAACAATAAAATATCTTAAAATATTATTGACAAAAGCAAAGTTATAGTTTTACTAAAGAGTGTTTCTGTCAATAAGACTGAGCTCAAATTTAAAATAAAAGTATATTTCCAAAAGGAAGAGTGGTATTATACAAGGGAAATAATAAATAAAGTGTTGCCGAATCCATCTAAGAGTACCCACTGTAAAATTAATATCTTAGCTTTTGAGAAATTTAGAATTTATATCTAGTCAACACTGAAACAGGTCAAATCAGAAACATCTCCATATAGAATACATTACATGTTCAATAAAACACTAAACACAGTCACTTGTTATCACTAATTAAATACGGCCATTTAACATGCTGCCTATACAATTAAATTAGGTTTACATCCTCGTTCATGTAATTATAAAAATGCAAATAGGTTTAGCTCTTAATTTCACATCTTAGATTTGGAGACAACATCTGATAATATAGACTGTTTAATGGAAAGGAAAAATTCCTATAACATTATCAATATATCTTCTGTGTACATTTATTCAAAACTAAAGTCTTTTCAAAAAATTAAAATGGGCAAACGCATGCATGCATGTACACACACACATGCATGTAACACACACACACACACACACACACACACACACACACACACACACACACACACACACACACACACATCTGCTATATTACAGTGCTGATAAATCTGTTAATTTAAAAAAAAAATGAAAAACTTTTTAATCAAATTAATAATATACCTAACATACTTCAGACTCCTATTGCATGTTTTGATGTTAATTTCATGCTACTTTCGATCCACACATTAAACAATTGTGTCAGGATATATACCTATCATCTTTAACTCGCAACTCCTGCTGTGAAATTTCAGACTCCCGTACAGCTCCTTGAAGCTGCTCCTCAAATTTCTCTTCCATTTCGTTCATCTCATCACGTAGACAAGCAAGATCATCTCGTAACTGTCGATTCTCTTGCTGTAATCAATAAAATTGCCAATTGTCAAATCATTTAAAAAAAAAAACAAGGAACAAAGTATCTTCAACATGATATGATTTTTATTCCCAAAACCTTCATGTGTTGAAGTTTGTTTTTATTTCCAGTGTATTAATGTGTATTCCAGTGTAATAATGTGTATTCCAGTGTAATCATTTGTATTCAAGTGTAATAATTTAATTCCAGCATAATCATTTGTATTCAAGTGAAATCATTTGTATTCAAGTGTTATCATTTGCATTCCAGTGTAGTCATTTGTATTCCAGTGTAATAATGTGTATTTAAGTGCATTCCAGTGTAATCATGTGTATTCCAGTGTTGTCATTTGTATTCAAGTGTAATAATTTAATTCCAGCATAATCATTTGTATTCAAATGTAATCATTTGCATTCCAGTGTAGTCATTTGCATTCCAGTGCATTCCAGTGTAATCATCTAATTCCAGTGTAACCATTTGTATTCAAGTGAAATCATTTGTATTCAAGTGTAATAATTTGTATACCAGTGTAGTCATTTGTATTTCAGTGTAATACTGTGTATTCCACTGTAATTATTCATATGCCAGTGTAATCATATGTATTCAAGAGTGATTATGTGCATCCCAGTGTAATCATGTGTACTCAAAAGTAATCCTTTGTATTCAAGTATTATCATGTGCATTACAGTGTTATCATGTGTATTCAAGTGTATTCCAGTATAATAATGTGTATTTCAGTGTAATCACATGTTTTCCAGTGTAATCATGTGTATTCTAGTGTAATCATATGTATAGATAAGTGTATTCTAGTGTAATCATGTGTATAAATGTGTATTCTAGTGTAATCATGTGTATAAATATGTGTATTCTAGTGTAATCATGTGTATAAATATGTGTATTCTAGTGTAATCACATGTTTTCCAGTGTAATCATGTGTATTCTAGTGTAATCATGTGTATAAATATGTGTATTCTAGTGTAATCATGTGTATAAATGTGTATTCTAGTGTAATCATGTGTATAAATATGTGTATTCTAGTGTAATCACATGTTTTCCAGTGTAATCATGTGTATTCTAGTGTAATCATGTGTATAAATATGTGTATTCTAGTGTAATCATGTGTATAAATATGTGTATTCTAGTGTAATCATGTGTATAAATGTGTATTCTAGTGTAATCATGCATATAAATATGTGTATTCTAGTGTAATCATGTGTATAAATATGTGTATTCTAGTGTAATCATGTGTATAAATATGTGTATTCTAGTGTAATCACATGTTTTCCAGTGTAATCATGTGTATTCTAGTGTAATCATTTGAAGTCTAGGTGTTATTATTTGCATTTTAGATGTAATTTTTGTATTTTAGGTGAAAACATGTATTTCAAGAGAAATAATTTGAGTCTTTTCATTTTTACAGTGGTTAAGTTTGTCAACAATGTCAAATTGGAAATAAATACAGAGGTATTTACCAATGCCTCTGTATAAAAAAAGTACATAGACAATGTTATTGCTTATCACTAGTATGGTCAAAATAATTACCAGTACTTACAAATACAAATTAAGTAATGAGTATATGTTATTGCTAATAAGTAATACAGTCAAAATAAATTAAGAGTCAATGACATTATTTATCTCTTATTGCCATTATAACAATATTATCTATCAAAATCATATGTTAACTGCATTAGACTGTAATTAATATCCAGGTAAATAATACAGGTAAGCAATATTGCAATCGATTCTGACCACACAGCCATTCAAAGATGAAGACAAAAGTAACCTGTATAGACAAGAGTCCTTTCACAGGGGTTCACTCATTACGGTGTATAGAGAATTTGTGTGTGGTCTTGAACAGCAAGATTCCTTTACATTTACATGTAAAATGGAGTTCCACATTATAATGTAAAGGAAAACGAACTCAAATGAAAACATGCACCTATCGAAATAATACTAAACTAATTGATATCCTTTTTTCAAAGGTTAAACTTAAATTAAAGTTTAGTTTTAATCAATGATATATCAATGTTGCTAGAACTGAGCAGACATATTTAATCAACAAAAAATGCCCTCTTTTTAGCGTTGTCAAAGTTGACAACTAAGACACTTACAAAACTGTACTTACCTGACGTTATCATTGAATATAAACTCATGAAACCATCAACATATTTGTTGTACATTCAAACCTGAACTTACAAATAAAGAAATCGATACTTTGTATATATTTCTACGGACAACATCACATTGTCTGGCCTATTTTTACCTCTAATTTAGCAATAGTAGCCGCGTAAGCATTTTGGACAGCTTTTAGGTGATCCTGTGTCTTGCTGCTATCCGTGTTTGATTCGGACTGTTGTATAATCGTCTGACGTAAATGGCGATTTTCTAGTCTAAGTGCTTCAATCTGTGCATTTGCAACCTAGTTAGGGGGAACAATGCCATGAACATAACAAAGTTAGTCACTCAAAACTAAATATTTCAACAGAGTTAAATTTTGTATCAAGTTTAGTATGGATGGCGGTGAGTGAAACAGTGAAAAAATGTGCAATGAAATTAGGTGACAAAAATGTATATGAAAATAAATGGAAGTGAGGAAATGTTCTACAAAACTAGGTGATACAGAGGAACCTGTTTTCAAAGACCACCTATCTTTTAAGACCACATTTCGAAAATCACTTGGTTAGATAATTTTGAAAATAAAACCTCTTTTGAAAGACCACATATCAGTGGCAGACGGTGTGGTCTCTCAAGACAGGTTCCACTGTACTAAGAATGACAAGTCTGTATGAAAACACAGTGAAACTTGATCATAGCAAACTCAGTACTTAATATGTTTTTGATACATAACAAATACCTCCCCCGACTTGCACACTTTACAGCGTCAGTGAAATAACAATCAGATAAGGAATTTTACGGTATATCAAAAATGTTTTTCTGTAATAAACATATTTAAATGTCCATCCAATTTTAAACTGCTGTGTTATTCAACACTTATATAACAAACAGCTAATTAAATACAAACATTTTTTTAACAAAAATTGAATTTTGTTAAAATTTTGGTAATTTTGATGGTTTTTGAAGCTTGTAAATGAAAAGACATGAAAACATATATGAACAGCTGCTTATGTTTAACACAGGTTTTCCCCTACAGCCTCTGTGTCTAAACTCTTAAACAATAAAGAAGTATACCAATCTATGTCTGACAATATTTCAGTTCCCCTAGAGTCCATTATAGTAAAGTTTTATTGTGCATGAAAGTGAGAAAATGCAATGAAATTTGAGGAAATAACAATGATAATGATGTCATAATAAAATGTATGTAGCCTGGTGGGGTGGAGTCTTGTAAACCTTTTAATGACCTGGATGAGTTTACATCTTATAAAATAAAGCATAAAGACATTACAATATACTGGCATGAGTAATTCTTCCCACTTGTCACCATACATCAGAGAGTGTCCAGTACAGAATAAAACGTTTTTCCTGTGTAGCTTGTTGTAACCGAAAAGTGAGAATAATCATCCGTATGATAGTCAAAAGGTTACTCCGCCCACCATCTTATGTGAATTGGACTATAACAAAATGTAATATTTCTGATGTTGAGAAGTAATGATGATGATGATGATAAAAATAACAGGTAATATTTCTGATGAAAATGATAATAACAGTGATTGTTTTGACATGTAATAATTCTGATGATGATGATGATAAGTGAAGATGATGATGATAAAACTAACAGGTAATATTTCTAATGATAATGATAATACAATGACTGTTTTGACACGTAATAATTCTGATGATGATGATGATGATGATAATAAGGGAAGATGATGATGATGATAATAAAAATAACAGGTAATATTTCTGATGATAATGATAATAACAGTGACTGCTTTGACATGTAATAATTCTGATGATGATGATGATAAGTGAAGATGATGATGATGATAAGTGATGATGATAAAAATAACAGGTAATATTTCTGATGATAATGATAATAACAGTGACTGTTTTAACATGTAACAATTCTGATGATGATGATGATGATGATGATGATAGCAATATGTTATATTGAAGATGAGTATAACAATGACATAAGATATCTCTAACGATGATGATGATTTACGATAAGAAGCATTCAAATAATAAATTATTTAGAATGTAAAATAAAAAAATGAAATGACACTGAGAAATCTTGTGATGATTACATCAGCGAAAGTAAATATTATAATATTACTGCAAAGCCATGTTTTAAAGCAGAAAATACGACTGACTAGATTGTAACCTACTTACAGCAATAATAATGTATTATCATTGTCAACCTACTTACAGCAATAATAATGTATATCACTGTCAACCTACTTACAGCAATAATAATGTATTATCACTGTCATCCTACTTACAGCAATAATAATGTATTATCGTTGTCAACCTACTTACAGCAATAATAATGTATTATCACTGTCATCCTACTTACAGCGATAATAATGTATATCACTGTCAACCTACTTACAGCAATAATAATGTATTATCACTGTCATCCTACTTACAGCAATAATAATGTATTATCACTGTCATCCTACTTACAGCAATAATAATGTATTATCGTTGTCAACCTACTTACAGCAATAATAATGTATTATCATTGTCATCCTACTTACAGCGATAATAATGTATATCACTGTCAACCTACTTACAGCAATAATAATGTATTATCACTGTCATCCTACTTACAGCAATAATAATGTATTATCACTGTCAACCTACTTACAGCGATAATAATGTATTACCACTGTCAACCTACTTACAGCAATAATAATGTATTATCACTGTCAACCTACTTACAGCAATAATAATGTATTATCACTGTCAACCTACTTACAGCAATAATAATGTATTATCACTGTCAACCTACTTACAGCAATAATAATGTATTATCGTTGTCAACCTACTTACAGCAATAATAATATATTATTATTGTCAACCTACTTACAGCAATAATAATGTATTATCACTGTCATCCTACTTACAGCAATAATAATGTATTATCGTTGTCAACTTAATTACAGCAATAATAATCTATTATCATTGTCAATATTGATTTTTAACAATTAATTTATGTGTTCAAAATTCATAATTTAGAAATAATCTAATATAGCAGTATCACTTTACACAAACTGGACATAGCTGTGCATTGTATGTATCTGGGATGCATGAGAATGTATTTGGATGCACAACTGCTGTAAGTCACATGAATTCTTCTTATCTTATAGGCTATAGGCAAATAATGTGAAATATGTGTATCTAATTTAGGTCTTGGAGATATATGGATTAGGTATGACTTACAATGTTTTAAATGTCTGTGTTATGGACAATACAACAAAAGTTGTCGGAAGACAAGATAGCTGGCCTGTGACAGCATTGCATCTCAGATTCTTGATTTTTCTATAAAATCATTAGTAGGTCAAATGGCATTAGCTTAAGGTCAGTGTACCAAAGGGCTGATCGTTAGGATTGCCCATGTACTGTATCAAAACAGTACTACTTATATTTCAAAAGTCATTGTCTAGGTTAAAGATTTTGTCCACGGACACAACTGATGATGCCACCAGGGTTTGATATAAGCTCGTTGGACATTTTGTCCAGGTGAGCTAAAAATAGAAAATCAGGTGACTTCTACAAATTTATTCTAAACCAAACATGAATTGTAAAGTGAGTCATATTTAGATAATATAAAATATAAAGCCTGTCGTTCAACTTAAGTAACTACTTATTAATGCCTGTGATCTAAATACAGAAAAAGACAGATATCTGGGTGTAGATAGACAAGATATATGATTTTTTTGTAATATGAGGCTGACTGAGGATAAGTTACTTAATATTTTGAGAAATGTCAAATGACTCAAATTTGCAATAAATACTGATAATTGTCTTTAACATAGTTCGCACTATACATGCAACTGTAGATTGATAATATCAGTCAATTTTGTCATATACGTCTCTGGCAAATTAAATTGATACATCATATTTTTATTATTATTTCATTATTTTTATTATTATTTTATTATTATTATTATTATTATTATTATTATTATTATAATCATGCTAATTATCATATTACTTTTATAGTTGTTTAATTTCATGGTGAGAAAATTTAGTGTTTTTCTTATAGGAACTTACTCATGTGTATTTAATTTCGTGTGTGATATGTTACAAATTGGTTATGAATTGTCTTTCTGATACTTCATAAATGATAGGTACAATATTCACGGGTATTTAAATCTGTGGAGTTTTCTTTGACTGTGAATACAGCGAAATTAAATCCCTCGCAAATAAAAGCAACTATACAGTAATATCATCATCAATGCTGTTGTTGCACCAATACTATAATTAAGATGTGTACGGTTTACAACTCTTCTTATTGAAATATTTCTGAAAATGTGTAAATTTCTTAAATTAACTTGTAAATTGTTTAGATGTAATACCATGACTGTTAACAGGTATATGCTTGAAGCTGAACATTGTATAAGTACAACAAATCTACCTGGCTAATTATCTAGGGACAATTTCCTAATTCTAAACTGTTCTACATAGCTTATACAAAAAAAAAAATAGATAACCGCTAGTTCTTTCTACAGAAAGACAAACTAAACAGAATAACAGAAGGTACATAAATTATTATTATTATTTAAAAAAACAAGCTATAATTGGCAAATATTACTGTAGGTGCAAAAAATTTTCAACAAAACTCAAACAGGTTCATATAAAAACACTATTATTGTGCTGTTGTGCATTATGTTCAAAAGATCAAACTGCAAAATATATTACTGTGACATCAAACTACAGGTAAAAAGATTAGGACAAATTTTACCTGTATTTCTGCTATTTTCCTCTCGGATAAATCTGCTTCATTTCGTAGCTGCTGTTCTGCACATGATGACTGCTCACTCAAGGTTGCCATGGCAACATTTCTGTCATGTAAATCCTTAGTTAAGTGTGAAATCTCAAGTCTCATACCATCAATTTCAGCCTCATGAGATTCTCTATCGCTTATTATTTGTTCTTTTAATTTGTTGACATCTGTCTTTAGTCTTTTCATTTCTCCCGATTCTAGTTTCTGAAGATCATTTTTCTACAAGAAGTTGAAAATCAATATTTTAACTGATACACATAATATGTATAATGACCTTTTGACAAGGTCCCAGCTGAACTCTGATTCCAGACAAACAGAATTCATTTTTAAGAACTTCTTTCATTGGCCATTTTCTCTCTAAAATCACATTCAATTTGCTTTTAAGCTGGACTTTGTCATTAACTCTCCCAAGTGCCAGCAACATACTAAATATACTGAAAGGTTTCTATGACAATAAAATAATTATGGTACATGCATACCTTCTTCTCCAATTCATCGGTAAGTCTTTCGCAGTCCTCAACAGCCCTCTGTAAATGTGACTGTAAACTCGATAATTCATCTCTCAAACGCTTCTCATTCTTTTTACATGACCTGAAGACAAAGAAAGAAAAAATCATATCATTACTCAGAAAATCATTTCACTAGCTAATGATGTTATCAATGAGAAAAACTGAAAAGATTATAACTACCAATTCCATTTAAAATAATTTATGATTTAATGTCAATCTTGGAAACAGATAAGTTTTCCTATTTGTTGTTGTTTCACTGTCTGTGAAACATGATTGGTAGTTTCACATCACATGGTATTAGATTGTTCATCCAATCATCATGCAGTCTGGTTTAGTAGTCACAGCAAACATGTCAACCTCTGATATATAGGTATAACAATCCAAATTTTCCTTTGATCTTCCCAGTAAAACACATTTTGATTGCCAGTAAAAAAGGGACTGTATCTAACATGTTTTTAAATGAAATAATATAAAATTATAAATCCTAGGCAAAGTTCAAAAATATCTGATTGTCAGTAAACAATTTGACAATACATATAACAAGAATGAAACAGTATAAATCCGAAGTAAAGGTGTCTAAAATTTCAGTTATATATCCTCAACAAAGGTTCTAAATGTCTGTCACATGTATGATATTAAATCATTGTTAATATTAGAAAACTCGGTAACAAACTCTCCTAAGTCACTCATGGTTTTTAGAAAACATGCTGTCAAATCAATCTTTTGGTTTTTGGTTTCTATTCCTTTTCAAATAATTCTGGCAAAACAATTTGGCTACTGCAGTGAGTTAGAAAACCATTTTTTTCATATATGAGGACAATGTCGTGCCATTTTTGTTCTCTGGTAATTATCAGGATATTGTTACTCGCAGTCGTAAGTCACTCTCAATTCACTCTGAAGTAATACACTGATTAATATTGGAATAGATTTACCTATTTACTGTACATGTATTTAATACTGGAATAGATATATTTATTTATTAGTTAAAACTATACCAGGAGTAGGTCATAGTGTCAATTGTTTTTGTTTGGTAGCATTTCTTGGACAAAACCAGGGTCAAATAGCAACATAAAGGAACTTACAAGTAACCTAAGGCCCTGCCCTATTTACAAACTTCAAGTAAATGAAACTGAGGACATCTGGTCACTCTAAGCCTAACCTACACTCTAAATGTGAAGAAAATTCACTTTACTTGCAGGTGACCAACGTTAGCCAAGTACCAATTCTCGCCAGGGCTATGTATTCCATAGTTTGACTACAACTTCACAATGTTTCAACACACACAGTCATTTAGAGAAATAAAGATGTTTACTTAATTCAACACGCCTGTGCAAAATATTGGTAAGATAGTAGTAGCTCTGTCAAGAATTTGTCTCCAGCCAGTACAATTTCTAAGCAGAAGTTGTTAATGTACAAAAGTACATCTGTCTGATATAAGACAGCATTATATTGTAATATGGCATGTGATTAACTTAAGTGACCTAGAAATAAACATGTCTAGTTTAATCTAATCTAAAATAACAGTCTTTATCTTTGTTAAAGTAGGTCAAACTTTTTAAACTGTTTTACAGAAGTTAATTCTCAGAAAAGTTTTAAAATTGCACAAAGGATAACAAATGGGTAGTTTTTACGAGTCTGATTAAACTACATCATGTATAAGATGACCTTTCTTTGGTGGATTAGGCAATACACAAATGATTATTATCAATCACTATAAATAAACCTAAAGAAAAACAAACATCATTGGGATTAAGTCAAACTCACTTCTGTCTACGATATGCTCTGAAAATTAAACAACACAAACATAAAAACGATTACAGTACTACAATTTCAATACCAACAAGACCAATGTAAGATCAACCCTAAATATTTCCCAATGTTAATGACTGAATTTACTCAATTACAGGTATATATATGCACCACTTCCTTATTGATTGAATATACTTAACCACATGAGTATACATGATTCACTTCCCTTCTGATTAAATATATTTCACAGTAGTATTTTTTTATAAAATTTATTTATAAAAGTCAAGAAACAAGTATGTATATAAGTTTGAAATTTTCTTTTAGGCCTAATTATTGTAAAATAAATTCTGATTTCTGTTCTGCCCTTTGATTTCTTTGATACACCATCATCTCTAGTTATGCCTCCACTACTATAAAGAAGCTGTCGCCAGTCACTCAGTGTAAACAGATATCGATAGTTATCGTAAGTTGATCTGCTTTATTAGAGATATCGTGACTCAATTCAAACAAAACTATCAAAAAAGAAATGTACCATTCTATATGCCAGGTTAAATTAAATTATACCTAGGCTAGGCTGGTGAAGCTGCACGCACTTGTGATTTTATGACCGATGCTTTCATTTTCACTTTTGCGGGTCCATAGAATTACCGAAATGACGGGACATGTAACTGAATTGAAGCTCCTTTCCATCGTAATGATAATTTTGTGGAATGATTTACTTTTAAATGTTAACAATATAGGAATTACATTAAATGAAAAGATATTTTGTCGGTATTGTCCTCGTATTTACCGATCTAGCTTTCCATGATTAAGCCATATCAGTACTAGTGTGATACTGAACCCGACGTAACTACTCATACAATTTGTGGCAAAATTCCTACAACACTGTTTCACTTCTCACATTGAAATAGTTTATTCTTCTTTGCTGTATATGAATAATCTAAAAATGACAAAAACATAATATGATGTGTCATTCCAGTAGCTTTATGCGTCATCCTGCCTGGTAATATTACTATTATTCCAGTTATTTTATATACCAATCTCTCACCAGAGGGCATATTACATTATGTGGCGACAAATTTGACGAAATGAAAGTAAGTCTATATGGCACGTAATATCAGCGACATATCTATTATCACAATCACCGGTAATGTAAATAAATGTCCCACTATTGGTAAATAAATTGCAATTAGAACAAAATGGTTTTCCACAACAATTTTTTTAATAATAAATCTTCAGTCTATTTGAAGTGATACTTTTAACCCGACCAGTTGGGCTACTTTGACACAAATTAACTAGACCGAACCAATCTTTTACTAGTCAGGGTCGGTCGGACGAGCCTTAGTGTTGAGCCCTGCCATATCATGGACAAACAACTCATAAAACAATATACTCCTCTTATAGTTATACCTCCAGAGACAAGTTTCCCTCACTCATGTTAGGAGGAATATATCACAAAAATTGGAAGTTTCTTTTAATCCCATTGTTGTCTGAATGTTTGAAAACATTCATGTAAATATCAATCAACACATCTCATACCTGGCTTCATTTTGTGCCTCTTGTAGCGATTCTTTCATTAATTGTAACTGGTCACTTTCCTCCTTCTGTCTTATATCACTAAGAGATCTGAAATATTGATAAACAATATTTTGATAATAATGATCTTACACGTAACATACATTGTACATACACTATATACTACTACATAAATGCATGTTTCTTAAACAGAACTGCCATCACATCTACAGCATAAATATCTGTTGAGTAGAACGACTTTTATATCACAAACATACATGTTTGATACATAGCACAGCCATTAAATCACTCAAGCCAGTGAAATGATTGAGTAAAATAATCGCATAGTTAAGACATGGGTTCCGAGCAAGTGTTCATTAAGTCTCAATGTTAAGTCTAAGGTTGTACAAGTACAAGTTTTGGCTTGGAACACAATGACACCCATCCCTATTTTCTGAAAAAAAAATTACACTAAATATCATCATTTTATTACTGGATATGACTCAAGAATCATGACTAGATAATTCACATTTTAATGTTGATGTTCCATTTCAAACTCAACAATACGATACAAACTTGATTATTTCATCTTTTTCTGTCAAAGCAAATTCCATCTTGGACATGTTTTCACTGTGATGCCCAGAGTCCTCCTCCATCGCCCTCAGAAGATCATCCTTGGCTCTCATCTCCTCCTCTATTTCTGACTTTTCCTCCTCCAATTTCTACAAGAGATATTTTATTGCCATAAGTGTTAAAAAAAACAGCAATCTCATTAAATATAAATTTTGCAACTTGAAATTCAACATATGTTTGATGGCTCCAAATGATATTTCAAGATTTCAAAAAGTTTGCTTGAAGCTTACTTAAAAGATCTGCAAATGCTTGTCAACTAGCCCATCTATCCCATTTCAAATTGATGTTTTCCTAACTTCATTTTTGAGAGTAAGACATTACAGTTCTGTCAATAATAATTTTGGCAATCCTACCTCAACAAAAGACAAACTGAGGATCTAATACATGTAACATTACAGTGTGAACATTAAAAAGTAAACAAGACTTTACTCAAATCTATGCATTTTAATTGTCAGAAAAACTGAATCCTTACCCTGACTGTGCCATTGGCTTTTTTCAAATCATTCAAGAGTTTTTCGTTGTCATCCATAGCCTTTTTATGAGCACTCATTGCATCTTCTAGTGATTGTTTAAGCTTTTCCACTTTGTTTTCCTGTCAAAATCAAACTAGAATTAGCCTCATTTGCAAATGACAATATCTGGATTGCCTCTAATTGATATCATATTTCATGGAGCTATAGTTTTTTTTTTTGTCAGAGGAAGTGCTTACTGAAAGGTTTACAATGTACTTTACAAAATGAAGTTACATAATTCATATTACTGGAAAGTCATTAAAATTTCATTACATGGTACAAATAATACCTGGATATCTCCTTGTAAATTATAAAATATTCAGCAGATATAAAATCTTTTGCAACAATTACAGAGAGGGGGGATTTTTATATTAAGCAAAGTGGACTGACAAAACATAGATGGCATACCATGTTATATCTATGAAAAATAAAACAAAAAAATAAATTATACATACATGTACATAAGATATATATATGTATGTTTTTTTGTTTTGAGGTTATTTCATACCCAGCCTAGAATATTTCATATACAAGGGGTCATTATCAGCTATAGAACTAAGTGACCAAAATTTAGACCCATTTTGTACATCCCAGGACATGGATATGTTATGCATGTCATTGAATATTGGCTTTATCAAATTATGTCTTATTTACATGGTCAATCAAAAGCATGGGTCTACCAGCTATATATAACCTATTTGTACCATATATCACGCATTTACATATGATCACATGACCCTTGGCTGGTGATTTGCCCATAAACGTGAATGAGTTATTGGAAGAATCCAAACGTAAAAATACAATGAAAATAAAAAACAAAAAACAAAAAACAAAAACAAAAATCACTAAATTCCTGAAACTTTCTTATGAGTTTGAATATTTACATGTTAAGTTATTTGTATTGAACCAACAACATTCCATTACTCATAATTCCTGCAATCAAGTTCCTGATTTTTATTTTATTACTGGATATCCTAAGTTTTACTGATGGTCATTATTCACATGCACATGCATACCACAGTGACACTTGCCTTGAGTGACCATTATCATAACAAAATCACACTAAACATTCTGCTAATATTAATACTGAACCTCTATCTGACAACATATATTGTCAAAATCAACATTTACATATAAGAAGTGATAGATTGTTTCTTAAAGGTCCTCTTCCACAGAATCTGATAAAAAATGTTTCTATTTTCTTGAATAAATACAATTCAATGCATTGTTTAAACAAATTGTATACAAGGTCGAGAAAGAGGTATTCCATCTATGACAGTTTGTAAGTTCCTTATACAAACTACATGTATGTGTAACCATGTAGGACAATACCACCAGGCTTTTTAGTTACCGGTATGCCCACACAGGGGCCACTATGGCCAAGTGGTTAGAACACCATGCTTTAAACCATGAAGTCTCTCATCTTTAGTCAGTGCCAGTTCAAGTCCAGCGGGAACCTGAGCTGTTTGTGAGAAAGTTTGGCAGTTTACTTGTGGAAGGTCAGTGGTGTATTCCTGGGTACATTGTGACAGGGCTCTCTCCTAAGTCCCTAATTTTTGGGCACCACCATGTGACTGAATAATTGTTCAGTGTGGCAAAAAAGCGCCATTCAAATTCAAAATGCAAAAAGTTATTGATGTTTTATACATATTGCTTTACATCAATGATATACATGTTATATGTTACATGTTAT
Organism: Atrina japonica; assembly: GCA_030159075.1. Taxonomy (NCBI): domain Eukaryota; kingdom Metazoa; phylum Mollusca; class Bivalvia; order Pterioida; family Pinnidae; genus Atrina; species Atrina japonica. The sequence goes on from BROG01000284.1 coordinate 550,177, forward strand.
AGTTATGTTCAACTCATAAAAAAATCACAAAAATTTAATTTATCGCAAAAAATGAAATTGTATTTCTAACACAAAAGTTTAAAATGAAAGAGCACCTTTAAGCATTGTTGATATTTATAAAGCCTCTTTTTGAGAGAACATTTCTGGTTGAATATTTTGAAAATTAATATTACACTGCTGACTGATGTTGTCTTAAGGCAAGTCCCACTTTATATGAGATTAATTTACCAAATTATATGATTAATTATTATTGATTTAATTTATTACCATTATTATATTTCATAATAATATAGACTGTTATTATAATATCATTAAAAAGACCAAACTAACAATGGTATTGTTTATATCTAGATCATGAAGGTCGAGTTTTTTACATCAGAAAAATTAATAACATTTGGTTAGACTTCAGACAAGATTGACATTTGTCATTGAGTAAAATCAATAAAGTGAGGAATTAAAAGATAATTTTGTTGTACTTTATACTGTTGTCTGTTAAAGATGATAAGCCTTTTAATTTTTCAGATACCTAGATACTCTAACACTAGACAGCAAAATAAATTACATGTAGATCCCTGCAAAATGATGTCAAGGAACAGTCAGACACTATGATACGTATGACAAAGTTGTCAATTTTATGGAAAATGTTTTATTTTGCTCTCCAAATTTACAGGACTGCAGTTATCTGAAAGGGTGTATTTTGTGTCAATACGGAATTTCTAAAAGGTAAGTTTGGAGAAATACACTCACCCTGGCTTACAGGAATAGGTTGGTACACATAGGTGGGTAGGAAGTAATTTTTTCTTTGTTTTCTTTTAATCTTAGTATCTAAATTAGCAAATTTAAGAGTCATCAGAAGAAAAAAAGAAAATGTCAAAGTTTCACTAGAATATTTGGTGGTTTAGGAGGAGTATGTTAAACAAAGTTATTCCAGTTTTTGGTCAAATACTCAAATTCTGTTACTTTGTTTGGGAAAATAATAATAATCATGCCAACCAATTTATTCCTGTTTCAAAATAAACAATACAATAGGAAGTCAAGGTCAATCAGTACAGAACAGGTAACAGTTCCATTTATACCTGAGAGCTCAGTGTATCATTGGTCCGTTCTAATTGGCCTTCTAGCTGCGAAATTTGTGATTTAAGACTTAACTCTGTAGAATCAAGCATCTGTTTACGTCTATCAAGTTGCGACTGGTAAGTTTGTGACTGGCTCTGTCAAAACAAAGTGAGTTAGTGCGACACAGCTGTGATTACAAGGGTCTCCCGAGATGCAGTGAGGTTTTAAACTGACCAATGATAATATTGTATTTTTAAATTTCATTTTAAGATTGACTGACAAGAAATTTCACTTTGCTAAAAAAAAATGATGTCTGATTATTCTTTTACATTTCAAATAAAGAAATAAATATTATGTGGACAACAAATTTCAAGATTATTTTAGAACCCATAATGCATCTCTGAATACACCAGGTTGAATTATTTCTGTGATTACACAACCACACATATATTGTAAATGTATCAGTATGTCAATGTATACAAATAGGGCATACAGGCTTTATATAATCATATTGCTGGTTTGAATGTCTACAAGTCTTAAACTTCAAGTCCAGATCACTGTCATATCACATACTTGTGTAGATAATATGAGTCAACCTATCATCAGTCAATGTTATGATGTCAAAATAAATGTGTATTAACTTACTTGTCATCAGTCAATGTGATAATGTCACGATAAATGTGTATAAGCCTTCTTGTCAACAGCCAGTGTTACAATGTCATGATAAATGTGTATTACCCTACTTATCAACAGTCATTGTTACAATGTCATGATAAATATGTATTACCTTACCTGTCAATAGTCAATACTATAATGTCATGATAAATGTGTATTACCCTACTTGTCAACAGTCATTGTTACAATGTCATGATAAATATGTATTACCTTACTTGTCAATAGTCAATACTATAATGTCATGGTAAATGTGTATTACCTTACTTTCAATAGTCAATGCTATAATGTCATGGTAAATGTGTATTACCCTACATGTCATCAGTCAATGCTATAATGTCATGGTAAATGTGTATTACCCTACATGTCATCAGTCAATGCTATAATGTCATGGTAAATGTGTATTACCCTACATGTCATCAGTCAATGCTATAATGTTATGGTAAATGTGTATTACCCTACATGTCATCAGTCAATGCTATAATGTTATGGTAAATGTGTATTACCCTACATGTCATCAGTCAATGCTATAATGTCATGGTAAATGTGTATTACCCTACATGTCATCAGTCAATGCTATAATGTCATGGTAAATGTGTATTACCCTACATGTCATCAGTCAATGCTATAATGTCATGGTAGATGTGTATTACCCTACTTGTCAACAGTCAATGTTATTATGTCATGGTAAATGTGTATTACCTTACTTGTCAATAGTCAATACTATAATGTCAGTTTTATAATGTCATAGATGGTGTGTCACAGTACTTGTCATCATCTTATGTTATAATGTCCTTGTAGGGTGTATCCCCCTACCTGTTGTAACATAATTACAATATAAATATCTTATGATAAGGTATTACCTATGTCCGTGCTATAATGATGACTGCATATATCAATACATGTTATAACACACCAGTTCAATGTTATGATGAATGAAAATGATAATGAAAGCATTACGTTTTGTAGTTTGATTATATTAAATTATATTAATTTATTTGAAATAAACATTGACATAATTGTGCTAAATCTAAAATTAGCATTTGTTTGAACCATCATTTTAATTTTGCTCTTTCCTGTTTACATTTATTAAAGTCTTTGAAGATTGCAGAACATATTGAAAATTGTCTCCAGATGGCAGCACATGTAGTATATTAACTAATAATACAAGTGGCAATATATAAAAAAAAAATACCACTTGATCCAATGTCTATAGATGCCAATACATGTAACATTTTAACTGAAGTGTGGGGTAAAAAAATGGAATATGTAGAAACAATAAGTAACAATATAATGTCTCAGAATCACTATACATGTAACATTTTATCTAACAATAGTGGTAAAGAGGCAATATGTAGAAATGGTTAGGACTGACATATTGTCTCAGGATCGCAATACATATGACATTTTAACTAACAAGAGTGGTAAAGAGGCAATATGTAGAAATGGTTAGGACTGACATATTGTCTTAGGATCGCAATACATGTGGCATTTTAGTTTGTTGTTGTGGCACATGTGCCACAGCAAGAAATAGCACTGCAAGACAAATAGTTGTACATATGATCTGGCCTTACCAGCCAATTATATTTCAGATTAAACAGAAAATTCATTTTTTTCAAACTTATATATTAAGTTTATGGTCATGAGAATGCATCTTGATTACAGCAAATTAAACTGAACAGAGAAAGATAAATACTTAACTATAAAATATGATGAGATACTTATCAATGAAATATGATGAGAAGACGAATGACTGCGAGGGTGGTAAATCTGTGAGGTGTACAGCCATAAAAGTGAAATAAGATATACTCTGGGTCAAGACAAACCTGGATAAATTCACATTTTTCTGTTAAACCTTTACGTTGTGCGTCTAATGTTTCAATCTGCTTCTGAAATGTTCGTCTCTGTAGTTCCCAGTCTTTAGATTTTTGTCTGTACTCCTGAAAAAGAGAAATAAATACAAAATCAATTTCAGGTGATTTTGATATTGAGTATCATCTTTGATCTACATGTACATTTACCATATCAGGGCCTGATGCCAACATAATTAGCAAATATTCAACTCATTTTGATTTGGATTACATTAAATTATGATATTATTAAGATTCTGATTTTATTTATATTCTGATTTTATTAAGATTTTATTTGTATTCTGATTTTATTAAGATTCTGATTTTATTTAGATTTTATTTATATTCTGACTTTATTTAGATTCTGATTTAATTTTCTGACAAAAATGTTTCATGTAAATAATAGGATCATAATCACTTCTTGCAACTTGCGACAGGAGTTGGATAATTCATTTTATTACATACCTATCAGTATTCCGAATTTGATACTGTTGATTTCACAGAGTGTGATCTGACTTTCCAGATCACCACACTCTAGTATTCTGAATCCATATCACCTCTCTTTATTTGACAATAACAGAAATCAGGGCTTATCAACAATTATTTCAAAAGTCGTCCTCAAGAAAGGTCAAAATTCTGTTTTCACATAAACTTATGTTTCTGATAATTTTTTAACGAGTTGACCACAACTGTATTAAAAACAAATAAACAAGTTCCGTGAAATTCCGTTGTGAAATAAACTTGTTAGAGCAATAATAACTCTGTAAATAAGGGAGCACAGGTAAAGAAATGTGAACTCAACTGAGATATTACTATAGTAAACCCTTATATCAAATTTCATAAAATTCAGTTGAAATGAAATTGTTATAACCCTGACAAGGAAAGCGTAACATAAATTTGTACAAACCCTGTTTGCAAGGGGATAATAATTAAAGCCTAGTACATGTAGCATTCTCACTTCCAAGTTTTTACATAGTTTATATAAAAGAGATCCACAAAGTCACTGATGCTGTATATGTATATATCTTATTTGTGTACAAAATTAATTGGGGATGCAACAATTAGAATATTGCAATAATAAATCTTAGTTATGATAATGACTTGGATACAGAATTTTAAGACAATCGGTGAAAGTATGTGTTTTTAGTCAATGCAATTAACTTTTTATTATCAAGTAATATAATATTCAAACCATATGGTTATTCCAAAACAAGATAATCTGTTATAGAACACATCTAACATGGTGCTTATCATATTACACCTACCAGAAGTTTAGAGTTAAGTTTACTGATCTCTGCCACGCTGTCTTGGAGTTCAGACATACTTTTGTCTCTGTCTTTTTGGGAATCTTTTGTGTGCCGTAAATGTTTTTTGTTGAGTCTCTCATAATCTCTCTTTACTTTCTGTACCTAGAAAAAATCAATTAAAGAAATCTTAATGACTCTGATCACATAAAAGTATCAGCTGACCGTCTATATTCATGCACATCAATAATTGGGTATTTGGTTTCCCATCCCAATATCTTCACTATTTCCTGGTGATTACTGATATTTGGTTTCCCGTTCTCAATATCTTCGTTATTTCCTGGTGATTACTGGTATTTGGTTTCCCCATTCCCAGTCAGACTTGCATTAAAGATCACCTCTGCATAAAGGGCACCCGTCAATAAAGGTCATTCAAACATAACCTTTGCTAACTTTTTTTATAATGAATACACCTCTTTATAAATGTTTGCTTATTTATTGTCGTTTAAAGTCCCACTCAAGAATCTTTCATTCATATTGAGACGTCACCAAATACCAGTCTTCAAATTTTGGCCTATGCTTGACACTTACGGCCATTTAGCAGTGAGGGTTCATTTGCTGGACTCGAACTCACGACCAAGAGTAAAGCCTGCTACCGACTGAGCCAGGCCGGCTCATCTCTGTATAAAGGCTACTTGTCTATAACTACTCATATTGCCTGTTCCTTTGAGTGGCCTTTATAGACAAGTTTGACTGTTTCTGAGGTAAAAGCCAAAGTTATTTGGCAAAAACCAATATAACAGAAGCAAACATACAGACCAATCACAATATTACCAAACCGTAGATCTAAATGTACATGTGTGTGTGTATAAATATATATATATATATATATATATATATATAAATATATATATATATATATATATATAAATATATATATATATATATCTACATTCCTGATAGATACAAATCTAACATTAATTTGTCCTACCTCTACTTTCAGATTTGAAAGCTGTGCTTCATAACATGACACTAATTCTTTATGAGATTTTTCCATGGTCTCAACCTGATGTCTCAGGTGATTAACCTGAAATGATAAAAATAGCATTAGACAAAGTTTTCTACATTAACACAAAAGTGTGAAAATGTGCTAAACAATAATTACCTGGTATAAATAAACACAAAATTTAAATGTACAAATAGGAGAAAAATAAACTTATTTATTCTCAACAAAGCAGAATTGTAACAATACATGTACATCTCATGATCTGAGAGATTTTTGATTAGTCATAAGTATGATTCTGTGGGTGTGAGATTTATATATCTTTACTAACTGTACATCAAGTCACATGACATCTTCATTTTGACAACAAAAATAAAATTATAAGAGATATAAATAAAATAAAGAAAGAAATTGAAAAACTACAACAAAAACAAACACAAACTAATAGATGAACTAGAATTGTCCAAATATGATAATATACATGTAGGGTAAATATTAGCTACCATACAATATTTGAAATCAAAGACTTGAAAAGTCTCCTAGTTGGTTCTATCTTCGTATTTTCACTGGTATTTCTACCCTATAGTTGCATGATAACAAGTTTATCAGATGTATATATATAAACTGTATCTAAACATAAAGTTAGAAATTCAGCGAATAAGTAAAATAATAAACATACATGTATATAACTTACAAGAAGAATGATTTAACAGACCAATATACAATATAAGCTACAACTGATCATAAGTGCTTAGAGAGATATTTAACACAAGAAGTGGATGTTCCTTTCCAAATAGTTCAGTAGAAAATGTGAAAGCCATGGGATTTTTGTCGCAGTACTAGGGTGGAACATTACACTTTATATTGAGGATTTTGTTGCAGTACTAGGGTGGAACATTACACTTTATATTGAGGATTTTGTCGCAGTACTTGGGTGGAACATTACACTTTATATTGAGGATTTTGTAGCAGTACTAGGGTGGAACATTACACTTTATATTGAGGATTTTGTCGCAGTACTAGGGTGGAACATTACACTTTATATTGAGGATTTTGTCGCAGTACTAGGGTGGAACATTACACTTTATATTGAGGATTTTGTCGCAGTACTTGGGTGGAACATTACACTTTATATTGAGGATTTTGTCGCAGTACTAGGGTGGAACATCACACTTTATATTGAGGATTTTGTCGCAGTACTAGGGTGGAACATTATTCTTTATATTGAGGATTTTGTCGCAGTACTAGGGTGGAACATTACACTTTATATTGAGGATTTTTGTCGCAGTACTAGGGTGGAACATCACACTTTATATTGAGGATTTTGTCGCAGTACTAGGGTGGAACATCACACTTTATATTGAGGATTTTGTCGCAGTACTAGGGTGGAACATCACACTTTATATTGAGGATTTTGTCGCAGTACTAGGGTGGAACATCACACTTTATATTGAGGATTTTGTTGCAGTACTAGGGTGGAACATTACACTTTATATTGAGGATTTTGTCGCAGTACTAGGGTGGAACATTACACTTTATATTGAGGATTTTGTCGCAGTACTAGGGTGGAACATTACACTTTATATTGAGGATTTTGTCGCAGTACTAGGGTGGAACATCACACTTTATATTGAGGATTTTGTCGCAGTACTAGGGTGGAACATCACACTTTATATTGAGGATTTTGTTGCAGTACTAGGGTGGAACATCACACTTTATATTGAGGATTTTGTTGCAGTACTAGGGTGGAACATCACACTTTATATTGAGGATTTTGTTGCAGTACTAGGGTGGAACATTACACTTTATATTGAGGATTTTGTTGCAGTACTAGGGTGGAACATTACACTTTATATTGAGGATTTTGTTGCAGTACTAGGGTGGAACATCACACTTTATATTGAGGATTTTGTTGCAGTACTAGGGTGGAACATCACACTTTATATTGAGGATTTTGTCGCAGTACTAGGGTGGAACATCACACTTTATATTGAGGATTTTGTCGCAGTACTAGGGATTTTGTTGCAGTATTACAGAGGAACATTACACTTTATATTGAGGATTTTGTCGCAGTACTAGGGAGGAACATTACACTTTATATTGAGGATTTTGTCGCAGTACTAGGGTGGAACATCACACTTTATATTGAGGATTTTGTCGCAGTACTAGGGAGGAACATTACACTTTATATTGAGGATTTTGTCGCAGTACTAGGGTGGAACATTACACTTTATATTGAGGATTTTGTTGCAGTATTATGGAGGAACATTATCCTTCATATCTGTCTATAGCACAGGTCTTGATGTACATGTATTACCCTAAAACATCTTGGAGCCTATAATCAGGGGAAAACACTGCATGTTTGACAAAAATCATTAAATAATGCAGAACTAATCCCACACTTGTAAAGAATTGCATGATATAGATACATTTATACAAATGAAAAATGAGAAATAAGTGCTAAATATATGTGCTTCACTCTATATTGTGTAATATAATATGTATAATATAATACATGACACATCTAAAATGAAAGCTGTAGATTATATATATATACATTATAACACAGAGCATCATATATGTAGTATAAATTGTAACAGTTTCCAGTACAAAATCTAGATACATCTATACAATACATAATCTATAGAGATCAAATCTATAAAATTTATAAGATTATTTATTACTAGAATAGCAAGAGTTGAATACATATTAATAGTGCTGTAGAAGTCTACAAAAGACTTGAATTGGTTTGTTGGTGGAGTGGGTTGTTTTTTTTAAATTTGAAAGAAAATGCATGATTTTTTAGCTACATGTAATTCAAAGGTGAGCAGGAGTCAATGATGTTCAAAATTTTCACCTGTTCTGCAGGTGTAGTAATCTGGAGATATATTTGTCCAAATGTTAAAGCCAATTGTCCATATAGTAAATGTTATATACATGTATATACAGTTGGTATATTTTAGTTTTCTGTGCTTGAATTTTGTTTTATGCCACACTAAACAATTTTTCAGTCCGACATTTATGGTGGCAGCCAATTTTTAATGGTGCTGGAAAGAACCCGGTTACAATGTACCTGGGAAGAGAACACCAGCTTTCTGCAAGTAAACTGGAAAAACCAAAAATCAGCTCAGGTTCCAGCCGGACTCAAAACTCTTAAGTTGTTTTTAATAACATATTTTAAGCATCTGAAAAAAATGGGGTCTGGATACCTGATTTCAGCTTTCACCGAAAATGGATGGATGAAAACCCCTTCATTTTAAAAACATTCTCTCTTGATATCAGTATTTTTATGAATGGATTTTCACTGTCTGAAGACTTTGGACAAGTGCAAAGTAAAATAGTTAAATATATTACCAGCTAAATATTAAGTGTTTCATGTCAGTTGTTTGAGAGGCAGTGGTTTCACAGTAAATATACATTGTATAAACATGTAGTATTTTAAGTCAGTTATAAGGGGCAGAGGTAATACAGAAAATATATTACCAGATATTATAAACATGTAGTGTTTTAAGTCGGTTAATCGAGGGGGAGGGGACTCAAAAGAGGTCAAATAAGTTTGGGTAGAAGAGGTCATCCATTTTTTGTTTGAGAGGCAGAGGTCACATATGTTGTTTGGCAGACAGAGGTCACACAAGTTGGTTGGGATGCTGATGTCACACATATGTTTTTTAAGAGGAAGACGTCACACATGTCGTTTGGGAGGAAGATATCACACATTGGGACAAACAGTATGAGCATGTACATGTATACAATATGTTGTTTGAGAGGCACAGGTCACACATGTTGTTTAGGGGGCAGATTTCACATATGTTGTTTGGAAGGCATAGGTCACACATGATGTTTAGGGGGCAGATTTCAAACAAATTGTTTGAGAGGCACAGGTCACACATGTTGTTTAGGGGGCAGATTTCACATATGTTGTTTGGAAGGCATAGGTCACACATGATGTTTAGGGGGCAGATTTCAAACATATTGTTTAGAAGGCTTAGGTCACACATGTTGTTTAGGGGATGATTTCACACATATTGTTTGGAAGGCATAGGTCACACATGATGTTTGTAAAGCAGATGTCACAAGTTGTTTGGCAGACTTAGGAGAAACAGCAGGAGCATGTAGGCTACATGTATATGACCAAGCCAGTTGTTTGGGTGGCAGAGGTCACAATATTGGGTATATCAGGTACAGGAGAGAAAGGGGACTAACAACAAAAGTGTTAATCATCAGTTATTGATAAAAGGTTCATACTTGTTTTAAATCCAGCATAAGTTACAAAAAAAAATCCAACAAATCACCATGGCAACATAAATCACTTCAAGTTAGGCATATTTTCACATGTACAAATGTAACAACCAAGGGATTTACAGATGAAAAATTCACAACACACAATTAACGAAGGACAATATTTGATACTTGCTTCAGGTTTCCCAGTTATTTTATGGATATTTATTTTACTTGGATGTGATTTGTTGTATAGTTGTAGAGGGTTGTCGTCAATTGTACTACAATTCTGGAGAGATATCTATGAGAAGTATATGATATGAAACATCTTATTGCATATTACATTGAACTTATCTGAAGTTCTTTGTATTGTAGTTATGTCAGTATTTATGTTAAATCACTGAGTTTAAAAACATACTGGCAATTTGTAACAAATGAATTTGAATACAAACACTGTAAGGTGGTCCGAGGTTGTTTCATGGGATGGACAAGTGATTCATCTTTTAGGTACCGGTATTTTGTAATCAGTGTGTTTTAATTCTGCACTTTTAGTCAATTATAATCATTTTGTAAATTATAGTTATTTTTGATGATTTCAGTTTTTGCACTCTTAATAAGAATTATTTGTTGGTTTAAACAGTGTTTATGCCAAAGTCAAGAATATTTCAGTTGTATGGAAGAAATCAGTTTTAATGGGAGGAGAGAACCTTGTTACAATAAATCTCTGAAAGGGCAACTGGCCTTCCATCAGTAAACTGACAAACTTTCTCACAAAATAATCTGAAGTTAATGTAGGGCTCACACAGACAAAAGGTGAGTGATTTAAGTGTGATACTCTCACCACTTGGCCACAGAGGCCCTAATAAGAAGTACAAATACTTTGAAGAATAATGGACCCTAAATAGGTCACAATTATTTACAAATTTGCTTATCTGTAAAAGCAACCCTACAAAAAATGTTCCCATCATTTTTTTAAAGTTGCCCCTTCTGTCAAACTGCCACACACATTTTCTAACCAACTTGTAAATTTCACATGAAACCGAAGTATATCTCTATTCCATGTCAAATCCACTTCAAGGACCTATTCATTTAAAAATGATTAATTTGATAGCCATTTTCAACCTATATCTCTCCTTACAAAGGCCAATAACTTTTAACCCCCAAAACACACAATACTACAATACCAAACCCTACATTGTATCAACTACATGTACACATAATTTTAACTTTAAGATCAATATAAATCAGTCAAAACACACTTTTGGTATCAATCAAAAGCTCTTGTTACAATGAACACACATGCAAAGAAATATATTGTCTCTTATTTAAATATTTCACTTAAAAAATTGCACCATGCAAGAATGTTATATCATTTTTTAATTCCATACTTTTAAATTTCATTTTACTTCCTTTTTATATTTTATTTATTTTCATTTATTCTTATTTAGTTAATATTTTTAAAAACTTATTTCATCAGTATTAATTTTTTTGCCAAGGATAAATGGATCACTCAAAACAAAGTATTCCTGTCCCTTTGACTTCACCAAATGAAAAGACCTTCTCATGATACAGTTGTAACTACAGACCTGTAACTTTGGACAGCAAAATGATACAGATTCCTGCCAACATAGCCATTGTCACAGTTACTCATTGTTTCCTGATGGCATTTTCTGGGAATCAGTATCATTTTGCCATCCAAAGCTACATGACTGCAATTACACGTGCATGTATTGTGAAAAGTAGTAATGTAAACCTTGGGGATATACCTGTATGTGGATATTATGATATATGTACAGAAGGTTAACAATTTCACATTTACATGTGTTTCTAAAATAAGTGCCCTAGTGGCTTAGTTACTAAAGAGTTTACTTCTGTAAGAAGATTAAGATCTAGAGAAGATATATGTGTAGAACTTCATGTTATGTAACCTAAATATTTATATCAAATCACAGTGATCAGAAATCAAAGAATAAAAAATGGATAAAAATCCATTCGTTTGGCACCAAATTTAAATCTAATTTAAGTAAATACATGTATACTTGCCAACTGTCCACAAGTATACATTTATCAGATATACTGAAGCATGACAAATAAAGTCATGAATTGAAATGTCTACACAATATTCAAGAGGAAAAGTTTCTAAAACCACTTGACCAGAACAAAGGAAACCACATTTATATAACTAATTAACACAGGTAAAGCATTACTAAAAAGCAAAGAATATTTATGAAGGGTGAGTGAAGGGAAAACTATTTAGTCCCTCAGATTTGCAGATTATCGCAATTCAAATACCGTCATACATTGTACATTCATTTTTCATACCAGTAACATACATGTATGTAAATATAGTCGGCATTTAATTATATTTATATTATGTTTTTCTTTTGTTTTTCAAGTATTATCAGATTCACATTATCACTACCAATTATTAATTTACATACATACTGGTATTTATTCATACATAACCACTATGACAACCAAAACTCACAAATTAATTCCAAAATGTTTTAAAATTTGGATTCATTTCAACACTTCCTAAAGTCTCACTACATCAATATCTGCATTTTAAATCTGATTTATTATACTTGTTTTTTAATCATCAAAAACAGGTTCATTCAAAAAATTACAAAGTAAGGACTGTTTTTTTTTAAAACATGGATAGGGATGTATAATATTGATGTTTTACATATGTATACATGTATATACTGGTACACATACTGGGAAATTACCTGAATAAATCTTTTTATATTTATTAGCTAGGTCTAAATCTATCTGCTAATGTTTTGCTGTTTTTATATACATGATATAGAAATGCAGTCTTTTACAGGACTTTTAGATGTAGCAAGGTAAAAAGATTTGTGTATGAGATGTACATGAAATGTGATGTGTACTGAAATATATTTAAATCGAACTTCAAGGATTCACAGTCACAGTACAGAAAAACCAGACCAGAAAAAAGTTACATAGTTTATTGCAAACCTCACCAGTTCTAAGACCTGAAATCATATAACAATTATATATGAGGTTTCAATAGCCTGGAAAAAGAAGAGAAAACTTCTACTTTTCAAATACAAAGAAAATGACCTTCATTTTAAATATTTTCAAATTTAAATAATCGTTGACTTAAAGGGGATTATAAGTTTATAACCACCCAAAGGTCATTTTGTTCTGGCTTTAAATTTTAAAGTTATACACGTGACAAAGCAATGAAATCTCTGGACTAAAGCCATGTAATTCTTATTTCTCTTTAATTTGTGCATTTTGCTTCTAACTACAAATTCATTATCATCTAGTAAATAAAAAATTCTGTATGAATAAAATATGCAAAAGCTATCCTATCTGTACGGATATTAGCATCCTCTCTAAAAACCTAGATGCCTTAAGTATAATGCAAAATGCCAGAAAAAAAACCAATCAATATCACCAATAAAACAGGTTTAAATCTACTTGTAGTTTAAGGACTGGGAATCAGAGAGAATGACAAACATAAATACATGTACTTGATATTTATGTAAGGTTTAACTTGGATTTCTACAGAATGTTATCTAAATTGTCATTAAAGTACACATATTCAAATTTACTTACAATGTAGATTTGAATTGAAAATGAACATATATTCCTACACTAGCACCTATACATTTCATAAAATGTCATTCTCACATTTCTCTTGAAAACAACAAATTTACATAAAACATAAAATTGTTTTAAACTAAAGATAACCTTTTTAATCAGCTGAATAGTAATTAATCTCTAATGTCCAATAGCAGGTAACCTCTTATGTCCAAAAGTAACTAACCTCAAATGTCCAAAAGTAACTAACCTCTTATGTCCAAAAGTAACTAATCTCTTATGTCCAAAAGTAGCTAACCCTTATGTCTACAAGTAACTAACCTCTTATGTCCAAAAGTAACTAATCTCTTATGTCCAAAAGTAGCTAACCCTTATGTCTACAAGTAACTAACCTCTTATGTCCAAAAGTAACTAACCTCTTATGTCCAAAAGTAGCTAACCCTCATGTCTACAAGTAACTAACCTCTTATGTCCAAAAGTAACTAATCTCTTATGTCCAAAAGTAACTAATCTCTTATGTCCAAAAGTAGCTAACCTTTATGTCTACAAGTAACTAACCTCTTATGTCCAATAGTAACTAACCTCTTATGTCCAAAAGTAACTAACCCTTATGTCTACAAGTAACTAACCTCTTATGTCCAAAAGTAACTAACCTCTTATGTCCAAAAGTAACTAATCTCTTATGTCCAAAAGTAGCTAACCTTTATGTCTACAAGTAACTAACCTCTTATGTCCAATAGTAACTAACTTTGTATGTTCAATAGTAACTAACCTCATATATCCAATAGTAACTAACCTTGTACGTTCAATAGTAACTAACCTCATACATGTATATCCAATAGTAACTACTGTAACCTCTTATGTCCAAAAGTAACTAACCTCTTATGTCCAATAGTATTTAACCTCTTATGTCCAACAGTAAATAACCACTTTATTTCTATGTCAATAGTAACTAACCTCTTTATTTCTATGTCAACAGTAACTAACCTCTTTATGTTCTACAGTAACTAACCTCTTTATTTCTATGTCAACAGTAACTAACCTCTTTATGTTCTACAGTAACTAACCTCTTTATTTCTATGTCAACAGTAACTAACCCCTTTATGTTCTACAGTAACTAACCTCTTTATTTCTATGTCAACAGTAACTAACCTCTTTATGTTCTAAAGTAACTAACCTCTTTATTTCTATGTCAATAGTAACTAAGCTCTTTATGTTCAACAATAACTAACCTTTTTATTTATTTGTTCAACAGTAACTCACTCTTTAATGATCTGCTACATGTAGAGTGTTGCTAACCTCTTTATTTCTATGTCAACAGTAACTAACCTCTTTATGTTCAACAGTAACTAACCTCTTTATTTCTATGTCAACAGTAACTAACCTCTTTATTTCTATGTCAACAGTAACTAATATCTTTATGTTCAAAAGTAACTAAGCTCTTTATTTCTATGTCAACAGTAACTAAGCTCTTTATTTCTATGTCAACAGTAACTAACCTCTTTATTTATATGTCAACAGTAACTAACCTCTTTATGTTCAACAGTAACTAACCTCTTTATTTCTATGTCAACAGTAACTAACCTCTTTATGTTCAACAGTAACTAACCTTTTTATTTATTTGTTCAACAGTAACTCACTCTTTAATGATCTGCTACATGTAGAGTGTTACTAACCTCTTTATGTTTCTGTTCTATAGTTGATTTTTGTAGGATATTTTCCTTATCCTTTAGATCAATTTTAGCGTGGAGATTATGTATTTGTTGTTCCCAGTCTCTTTTCTTTGTAGCCATCATAATATCAATCTGTCGCATCAGTTCTTGTAACTCTGCTTCACAACTCGCTGTTAGAACTCCTTTAGGCAACCTATGAAACACAGGAATATACAACTTTCAAGATAAAGTCAATCGATAAAGCTTAAATGTCATTATCATGAAGGGCTCAAGAGATTCACATGTAAAGAGGGGTATTATGTGTGTGCCACTTTGACAGCAAAGACTTGACATGCAGTGATAGATAGGTAGTACTGTCTAACATAGCACCTAGAGTATTTAGTTCTTTAAAGGATGAAAGTTGACTCACAATAAACTTATTGTTCAAATGATAAGCATCTAATTCTATTGATTTGATTTTAACATATTTTGATACAATTTAACAGAAAAATGTAATGGTGGAAATTTGGTAGATTAAAGTTTGCAACTGAAAATCAAGGTACATGTAGAACTTGTTTACTTGTTTAAAATGAAACAGCAATAAACAGATCTATTGTCTATGACATTTGACTAAATATGATAATATCACACACTAGGATTTAATCTCAAAATATTTCTCTGGTTATTGATTAATGTTTAAAAAATCAATACACAAATTCCAGCATAAACCCCTTCAAATGGTACCGACTGCAAATCAATTTCAAAACACATGATTTGGTGATTTCATGAAATGAACGCATTTTAACAGAATCAGCAAGTTAGAGTTATGGTGAATGCATGTGTACTAGTGTTAATGCACTGCACTTTTCACTCATACTTAAAACTTACACTTTCAAGTTCGAAGAATCCAATCAAATAAATAATTTACCTAAAATATACCCACAAAAGTTTAGTTTAAGCCATGAAAAGTGATTAACATAGAAAACATGAATGCATAAATTTCTAACATTAGCAGAGTTATGTCTATACTTTTACATATAATTTCTTCCTGTCTAATTACAGGCTGTATCTTGGGTGTGACCGATCAGCAGGGAATTCTTTATTTTTCTGTGCTACCTGATCCCACTTCTGTTTTATTTTTGGATAACTATTGGATTTCCTCCTTCTGATTGATACTGACCACAATAAAAAAAATTTTGGGGTCAAGGAATGATTCTTTAATTATAAACACCAGTATATGCTTTCTTTCTGTATCATTATTTGCTATCATTTTCTTTCTGTATCATTCTTATCTATTATTTTCTTTCTGTATCATTATTTGCTATCATTTTCTTTCTGTATCATTCTTATCTATTATTTTCTTTCTGTATCATTATAATCTATCATTTTCTTTCTTCATGTATATCATTATTTGCTATCATTTTTTTCTGTATCATTATTTGCTATCATTTTCTTTCTGTATCATTCTTATCTATTATTTTCTTTCTGTATCATTATTTGCTATCATTTTCTTTCTGTATCATTCTTATCTATTATTTTCTTTCTGTATCATTATAATCTATCATTTTCTTTCTTCATGTATATCATTATTTGCTATCATTTTTTTCTGTATCATTATTTGCTATCATTTTCTTTCTATACCATTACTTGGTATCATTTTCTTTCTGTATCATTATTTGCTATCATTTTCTTTCTGTATCATTATTTGTTATCATTTTCTTTCTGTATCATTATTTGCTATCATTTTCTTTCTATATCATTATTTGCTATCATTTTCTTTCTGTGTCATTATTTGCTATCATTTTTTTTCTATATCATTATTTGGTATCATTTTCTTTCTACGTGGATATCATTATTTGCTATCATTTTCTTTCTGTATCATTATTTGCAATCATTAGATTAAGTCATTATGTATATGCATAATAAAGAAATAGTGTCCATCTAGATCTGTGTATCAAAATTTTGGATGGGATTAAAATGCAATAAAATAAGAAATTCATTAAAATATTCAATATATTTTATCATAGATATCAACTTTTCACTGTATTTTGGGGTTTAAACATGTAAAATAAGGATTCATATAATTATTGTCTAGGATGACAACAATTTGATTTTACATCAGGTCACACGCTATCTCCAGTTTGAACTCAGTTGGAAACCTTTTCATGCACGCTCAACTAAGCGAACAATAATGAAGATGTCAGATAGTTACAAATTCAATAGTGAAAGAGAGTGATTGCTAACAGATTCTGCAAGAAAAAGGAATAGAACCTATGTAGTGTCTAACTGGAACAAAAGCACAATGTACCTGGGTGATTAGATTGCACAATGGAATGGTATTTTCATCTGTTTTATTACGTGTAATAATCCTTGACTCATACACAGTATAGAAAAACATTTGAAAAAGTATTGCAAAATGTTCCATATCATCATTGCAATGTATCAATTATATGTATTGGTATGCAAAAACATTTTTTTGTCACGGAAGATTCAAAGTCTAAAAACAAGGTGATGAAACTTAAAAATAATAAAAATATTTTATATTTTTAGCACACTATATATGCATATGCACATGTATAATTCATGACTTCAAAAACAAAACACTGAAATGCTCAATAATCTTACCTCCATATACACCGAATACAAAATCTGTCTTGTATATTTACAATACTGTTTAAGTTTAAAAATTGTCCGAATCAACAGTCACAAAATCAAATGTGGACAAAAGGTCTAATACTAAAAATTAAGCAGTCTGATCTCTTTGCACTACAACATAACTACAGGTGAAAATTTACAGCTCTGCTGATCTGGACTAAACGTACACCCCTTCAGCCTAGTGGGCAATGGCAAAACATCAGACTAAACTATTCTGAGGTTGTGGATGGTGAACAGTGATAAAAGCAACTAATTCATTGACTGACACTATTTCAAACAAAATTCAACACTGCAACCAAACATTTGAACAATAGCAAAGATGTATGTACATATTATCTATGATGCATAATGTAATATTTCACAAAATCCACCTGCTACCAAAGATGGCATACTAACAAATTTAATCCGCAGACTTTAAAAAAATCAAATCAGCTTAAAACAGATTAAATTTAAACTCATTGTTGCAAGTTCACTTTAATACTCTTAGTGATATTTGATAACTTGATCTGACTTAATTGTTGTTACAGTTTGAAAAAGATTTAAAAATTTAAATAAGAGATTTGAAATAACTCAGCCAAAAAGATAGCGACCAATATGTTCTGGCTATAGACACTCAACAAATTTGAAATACAAATGTTCTGAAATACAAATGACTTTTGTGAAATATTAGGTGAAGAAAAAATAAAAATCTTGAGAAAATGCAAGCATTTCCAAAAAAAAAAAAATCAGATGTCTGTTAAAAAATGCCATGCATGACATAAAACTCTGGACCAAAATAAACTGACCGATACTCACCTTTCCTTACTCATGGCTAACTAATACTGACGGATTGAGGCACTACAATATTAGCCAATTAAAGGCAAAGGAGAAATACTTTGTGACACATATATCCTTCAATAAACATTTCATATGCTACAAAGAAATCCTACAAAGAATGCCCTGTTAGTTGTATCATAGAGAATATAAACACAGAAATATGACAGCAAAAACTATATGTCATTGAATGAAAGTAAAAGTTCCAGCTTTTGTCCCAAGATTTATATTTGATATAAAAACTTGACATTGATTTCTATAGTCATTACCCTAGATAATTAGCCCTGCACAAGATTATATACACAACTTTATCACCATCACCAGGTGATATATATTTGTCTATAGGTTTTTTTGGTTTATGATCTGATTTTACTTCATACTCTAGTCCAATAACCATGGCAACAGCATAATTGATGAGGAATACTGGGGAGTATATGTTATTGTTTAGTATAATGTAGTTGATATCTTACTGTTATTGCTTACATAAATGATAATATGTATGGTTAAAAGATATTTGTAAAGCCAAGGGAAATATCGTAGTTTACATTAAGGGGACAATAAAAGTGAGATGTCCCCAAGCTTTCTAAAAAATTGTACATGTGTATTGCTTAAAACAAAAGAGACCTGTAATGATTGGAGGGGGTTATTGGTAAAGCAAAATGTGCTATCAAGATACTGATAATACACATCATGTAATGTAGAATATCACATGATGCTCATGAACATGTAAAAACTTTCTACTTTGTGATATATTTTGTGTACTAGATCTATCCAGTCAATCATTTTGAGTTTATTAACATTTGTATTAAACTGTACCTAATGTCTGCTTAAGGATTATTTATGATTGAACAGATTTCAGTTATACTCACAAACCTTGTAGATACATTTGTGCAAAATATCACCAAAATTGGAGAATTGCAGAAAATTCTAGTTACATTGTACATGTATACAGTAAAAGAAACACTTAAGTACATGTACATTTGTACAATGTAGATGTTTAAGTAATTTTTCAATGGCTATTAGGATATTAATTACCCTTTATCAGTTTATCTACTTTGTGCATATGACAAAGTCCACTTCTTGAACTGTACATGTATTTGCCAGAAGTTCATATACAAAGTATACATTTTACTTTTCTTTATTAAGACCATTTCTTCATTTCAAGTTTTTGCAGGTTTAAAACAAATAGTACAGATATGATTTTTATACAGGTAAAATAGTTCAGGTATGAATTGTATACAGGTAAAGTAGTTTAATCATTATGTAATGTTTTAAAGAGAGAGGTAGTCAGATTGCCTTCCTGATTATGTGATGTAATTTGGTTTAACTTACAACAGTGAAATAACAATTCATCGTCCTCAATACTTTTAAACATATCAGAAATGCTAAATGACAGGTAAGAATTTTATTCAGAGTTTATAGGTATAAGATTTTAATCATCATGTACAGACTAGTCAGATCCACTGCAGTTTTATGTATATTTCACAACTACTGTATGTGATTTACAGTTTAAATGTATGGTATATTTCTGTATACTGTAGATCTACCTGGTTTTTGACAACACCTGAGAAAAACTTAACTTTGAAACATACACTTGTAATTTGATTACCTACCACTGTTACATTGTACGGTATCAGTTTCCTAAATGATAGGAAATAGACACTGATAGTTCTATCAAGTAAACACATATATATGTACATGTACATGTAAACACAGATTTCAAGACCGGCATCTGTCTACCATTGAGAAAATCACCATTTCTTTTTAAAGTAATAACAAATATACTGAGTTTTTCATTCTAGGATAATTGCTTTTTTTTAATCTGACACAAAAATAATTTACATGTACATGTATCTAAGCTAAAAACATTTAAAATTTGTGGACTTAACATTTATTTTATCTCACTAATAAAAAGATTTTAAATAATGGATTGCCAACATGACAACAACTTTGTCTAAGAGATTAAAAATTTATTTTTATGTACTAACAGATACCATGAAACATATATATTGTATCTTATAGCACTGCTAACATAAACAAGGCCAAAATTTAAAAAAAAGAGATTTGTTTCATGAGCCCTGTGCAACCAACTTAAAATCCAGCACCCCTAAAATTTAAGTAATTTTGCCTAAATGTACAAATGTATGTGTTATTTTTCTTCTTTTGATAAATATATATATGCATAATTTTGTGGAATAAACTTAAAAGAAATGTTTTGCTAAAAAATTACACAGAGAAACCAACTAATTTCTAAATCCATAAATCAGGGCACACGAAACAGATAATTTGTTAATGATGGCCTAATTAAAAAGAAGGACTGGAGATTTTCTACATTTAAACTACATTAGTATTATCATCTAAGTGCCAGCACATTTTTTTTTTAACAACACATATAGAGTCAGACTTAGGTAGTGCGCTAACACAAATACAAGCTACCGTAATCAACAAACACACTTGCACTGTAAAATACATGTATCATATCTACTCCATTTTGACTATGTATTACATATGTATATACAAACATACATATATATATTATATATATAAATATATATACATACATATATATATATATATATATATATATATATATATATATATATATATATATATATATATATATATATATATATATATATATATATATATATATATACACACATACATATATACATAATCCTATGGTTTAAGAAAAGAGCCCTTAGAAAATCACCCACATGTTGACATGGATGCCCTAGGAGTAACAGAAAAAATACATCTCCTTTTAAAGAAGAGTTCCAAATCTAACAAAATTAGAATCTACCAAATCAAGAAACTAAACAATACTAACCTATTCCTCTGTTGTAAGTCATACCACAGAGAAGTTATTTGATCCATGGCTGCTTTATCAGATAGTTTGTCGAAGTCCTGCATGAGAGCTTTGATGTACTCCCGGCACCCTACAGGATGAGAAGAAATTACTTTTAACTTGCAGATAAATATAATATCATTTAACTTATGAAGTTTGTTTTATACCAGTCCTTTTTAATAAAGTTTTCTTTTAGGATTGTGTTGTGTATCTAAATGCATATACTTATTTTTGCTATTTCACAAAATCACA
Organism: Atrina japonica; assembly: GCA_030159075.1. Classification (NCBI taxonomy): domain Eukaryota; kingdom Metazoa; phylum Mollusca; class Bivalvia; order Pterioida; family Pinnidae; genus Atrina; species Atrina japonica. The sequence continues at coordinate 572,010 of BROG01000284.1, forward strand.
ATTAATAATAATATGAGTTTCTTTTGATATACATACTAGTTACAAAGTAAATATATCTAAACAATCACATTGCACTCTACAATACACAAGGTTATTGTTGCAATGAAAAAAGACAGATGAAATGTTTTTTTAAATTCACCCATTGCATTGTACCATTACCTTCACAATATTTACTTTGTTATTACTTACTAAATCCTTCGGTAAAAATTGCAGTTAGGACACAATGAAAGCTACAGTAAATAATCCCTGAAACACATCACTAAGGTATAATATTTAATTTTCATGAAATATACATGTAACAATTTCCCAAAGAAATAATAACCCTTGTGTACACCTTGAAATAGATATACACAAATGAAAAGGACAAGTTGGGACAAGGCAACTAAAATCTTGAAAATGATTTCCGATTTGTTATCTAAGTGCTTAAACCTTTAATGAAATTACTCCTGGTCACAATTATGTACATGTACTTAAACAGAAGATTTTAGCAAATCCTGAAGCAGTTTAACATTTACATAGGCTATTATCACTCCAAAGAGTCATGTAAATTATCTGTTAGAAGACTTAAAGTCAAAAGAGGAGAAAGATTTAAAGTTGTTAAATAATTCATAGTGGTATAGGAACAGCTACATGTAATGTTCAAATATTTACACTCATTATATGAGTATAACTGTATTGTACTTCACACAAAGCTTGAGAAAATTCAGCCTGTTTGAATGGTGTTTTACACCGTACTCAACAATTTGGTTACAATGTATGTGCAAATAGCGAGAGACCACTGGCCTTCGGAGTTCCGCAACTAAACTGGCAAACATTTTCACAAATCAGCTTTGACACCAGCGTGGCAATGTAATTGTAAATCTTTAGATTCGTACAGTGTAAAGGAGCTGTACATGTACATATATATATATCTATATATACATATATCTATATATATATATATATCAAAATTAATGTTTCGATGACCGTGAGTAGAATTCCGAACATGAGAACTCGATTGTAGAGAAAGAGGTGAAAGGTATTTAATCCTAATGTTAATGACAATGGATTGATTAATGTTGCATATAGTGTAGAGATAAAGCACAAATATCACTATAACACTGAACATTAACTATGGACCTTGGATCAGAAATGATACTATTCTGTGAAAATAAATCATACGAACAGCACAAATACAGAAATAACAAGGCACCTATATTTGTGCTTTATATATATATATATATATTTCATAACAAAAAACATTTTCGTCCCACCTTAAATTTGCCCTATATCACCATAGGCTTACATGTATGGCTGTAATTTATAGATTTGCTTCAATTATTTAGCTTTCATTTCAAACTTGCCCTCTGATCTATGACTATGAACAAAAAAGGTGAAAAACAAACAGGAGCCAGGTGTATAATATTCACACTAGTTACAGTGTATGTATACCACAATGTGTATATGTATACCACAATGTGTATATATATACCACAATGTGTATATGTACACCGCAATGTGCATATGTACACAATAATGTGGATATGTATACCACAATGTGTATATGTACACCACAATGTGTATATATATACCACAATGTGTATATGTACACCACAATGTGTATATATATACCACAATGTGTATATGTACACCGCAATGTGCATATGTACACAAAAATGTGGACATGTATACCACAATGTGTATACGTACACCACAATGTGTATATATACACCACAATGTGTATATGTACACTGCAATGTGCATATGTACACAAAAATGTGGATATGTATACCACAATGTGTATATGTACACCACAATGTGTATATGTACACCACAATGTGTATATGCACACCACAATGTGCATATATAAACCACAACATATTTTCAACATATCAAACATTAGGTTTAAATGAAAATAAAATTTGGGCACACTACCTGATAATCAATAATTGTGTACTGTTCATTGATTGTTATGTGTGGATTTGACTTTTCCTTAAACTTATGTTTTAGTTATTACTTGATGAGTTGATCATGATTACATTAACTTAGAACAAGGCCAAAAATAAGAGATTTGTTTGGTGAGACCCCCACAAACCTAAAAAGCCCTGATGCCCAGTGATGGTGATCCATAATCATATTTGGCAGTTTGAACACATTTTTATTTATCAAAAATGTGAAATTTCATCCAATTTTAATATCAAAATACATTGTGAAAAGAAAAAAAATCTGTCTATCAACCAACCCACAGCTTGAGGCACATCAAAGAAATAATTTTTAATGATGACCAAATGTAAATTGCTAAAGAGCCAGTAATTTAACATTTTATCTGTATGAGTACATTTGTATATACATTGTATAAGGGTTTTATTAAATGAAATTGTATATAATGTGCGGTAGCTCTTTTTACATGTACCACAAAACTTCTTATTTGGGGATACAATTTTTGAAACAACACATGTACAATGAAAGATGTTTTTTTCAATTACCGTATAATAATGTGGCAGTGTTAGTTATACATGTATGGCACTCCTATTAGCTTGGGCTAGATGAGTTTCACATCAGCTTAATCAGCAGAGCACTAGATTTGTAAACAAGGGTTTCATGTTGAAGTCCCATCAGAGGAAGTATTTGTCTCTGTAACATTTGGTGCCCAAATTGGGACTGGGCTCTTCCTTGATAAAGTAGAGGTGACTATCCTGGAATATTGCCCACAGGTGATAGAAACCTCTTAAAAGAGTTGGGACGACTCTTTCAATGACGGGGGATAATGTAGCAGTGTTAGTTATATGGTGCTCCTGCTAGCTTGGGCTAAAGGGGTTTCCCCAAAAAGATTTATTACAGATGACATCCATATTAATTGATTGTGCATTTTATTTTCCATTTCTGGATCTTGTTACAGAGCCATGTTTGATGCCATGATTTCAGATTTAGAGCCATTATGGCATAAAAAAAACAATGGACAAACTTGTGTAAATGTTTAAATTAATGTACATGTATCAGGCGGGGGAAAATGTGCGACCAGACTGGGAATCAAACAGAATACTAGCTGAATGCTCTTACTGACTGATCTATCTGCCATCTGGTACCACTACACTCTTCCTCCATTAACAATATGTCTGACCACAAAAATTGACACATAAAAAATTGACACATAATACACATCACAGTGGGTTATCTAGTTGACTGTCTGCTACATTTGTCATCCAACTACAATACATTGTATATATTTACAATGATCTCACTGTGTGATGAGTCTCATGTGTTTCAGAGGATGTTGGCCCAGATAGCTCAGTTGGTCATTATAAGAGTGTCCTGCTAGTGTTCGGAAGGTCTTGGGTTTAATTACTGGTCTGATCACATGTTTCCCTTCCTGCTACATTCATATGAATGTTATAATTTACAACATGGTTAAGAATGAATTATGACTACAGAAACTTTTAAATACATATCAAACTCTCAGATACCAAAGTATAAAACTTGAGGATGTACAGGATACAGGTACAGTAAAGTCATGTAAATCTGTATATCCCGTAAATCTGCGCACCGTAAAAATCAATTCATTTAATACAGACCAGCTTATTTTCATCCGTTTTAGTTTATTTTATTTTCATCTTTGATTATTTTATTTTCACTTAATTCTTTTTCATTTTTGTCACTGAATATTGAACAATCAAAAGTGAGAAAACAATGAAACACATCAGAATTCACAAATAAAGAATAAATTTTTGCATTGTCTTTAATTGACCAAAAAAAAAATGATAAAAAATATATTAAAATCCCATGGACAAATGCAAATGTAAGGACAGATTATAATTTCTTACATGGTAAATCCATCTTGATAGTCTCTTATGGCTAGTAATTCAACTTTCGGTAATACTAAACAACCAGTGTAAATTTGAGGTACATGTACATTCACTGTAAGTTCATTACAAGACCGTTAAATGCAAAAAGTTTTAACTGTAAAATCTCAAATAAACATCAACAAAGGAACTCAATTGTAAAATTAATATTTAATAAGAAACATATTGAGTGAAATTAATACCAATATTTACCGCCAAATGTGAAATTTAAAAAAATCCCATGGACAAATGTAAGGACAGATGATTATTTCTTAAATGTTAAATCCATCTTGCGCAGACATTATGTGACTTCATCATACATGTATATAGTATTACACATGTATAGATATACAATCATATTCCAGAAAAAGGAAATATTTCAGAAATTTGGATATCAGTGACAACTCCTTAGACTTCCGTAAAAGTAACCAGCTGCCTGCTCATATCCAAGATGACAAAAACTGGAGTCAGTTTGTTGGTCAGTTCTTCTTCCTCTTCATCAAATGAGCTTAACCCAAAAAGACCTAACGACTAGAATTATTTATCTCCAAAGGTAGATAATTCTTTGTTTGCATCTCATGATCAGGTGGAATCTATTTCATATCATTAAATATCTTTCTTCTAAATGCAGACATTTAAAGTCATTAATCACAAAGATACTTTTAAATCATCAACACGACAAAATGTCACAATGAATAGAATGTGTATTATAAAAGTGATGACTTTCACTAATCAGTATCAACTCACCTAATCTGATAATACTCATTGTTAATTGATATTATAATCCTCTTTAAGTCATTAGTTAACGGAAAGGTGTATAACAATGATTAGGATATGTATACACATTATCAAGACATGGGCCGTGGGGACATGTTGTTACCTGTTTTGCAGCAGGACTGGTCTTGATTTGAAGAAAGTTGAATGAGGTGGAGCATTGCTATACACTTCGTTAACTGTGTATAAATACTCATAATCAGATGCATATAAATTAATTTGTTTTTAGAAATATTTTACCTCTGAGGGCACCAATATGTAAATTCAAGAACTATCGCCTTCGAATATTCCCTCTTTCAGTTGTGTTGTTGGGAAAGCTAGTTTATAACTACCGAAAAGTGTTCTATTTCCGGTTAACGTTTTTGGTTTTGTTATTGACATGTTCAGATACACTTCCGGGGCGTAAAACTTCGTTTGTTTTTTTTTATCAGTAACAACTTAGATACTTAAAAGAAAATGTTGTTGATGTTTGAAGACAAACACAAGGATAACTTGTCCTTTCTGTGTAATCTTGACCTCGAAGGTAGTAATAATGTAGAGTCATGATGATATATGGTGTTTGGGACGTTGTTTATCGATATATTTCTTCAAGATGACAACAGTGCAGGTCACATGTCGTGGGTTTTTAGTCAGTCTCACAAGGTCTGCCTCACCAGGATTAATGGCGATGGAGCTTAGTCTAGAATCATGTTCTCAAATAATTGTTGATAGCATTTAACAATACTCTACTCTAGGGCATAAGTTCAAAATCAAATTCTTAATTGACAAGAAACCGTTTACATGCAGGCTTGAATGTCATAACATAACATAAGAGTTTTAAGTTAATCTCTTTGGAGATTCTGACGAGGGCAACACGACAGAATCCCCAAAGGGATTAAGGCATAACTGTTTCTTAAACACATCATCTTTATATTAGCTCACCTGAGCTATTTTGATCAATTATTTTCCGGCGTCCATCGTCTTTCATCTATTGCTATTAGGGCTGTCATTGATGAGAGATTCTATATATCGATAAGTAAAAAATATTGATATATTGATAAATCGAATAATATGGTACTTCTATGAAATGCATTCAAAATATATCTAGATTCATTATAATATTTTACTATCTGATGATTTAAAAAATTATTGCTGAGAAAACATTGTTTATTTGAACAAATTGGACAATTAGAATAAAATATAATGTAGTTCAAGAGTATGAAGTAAAACAAATGGAAAATTTTGGAAATTGTAAAAGTAAGTAGGCCCTACACACTGTGAAATGCATTATGAAATGTATCGATTATCATATTTGTATATTGATACTTGGATATCGACTCTATCAATGACAGCCCTAATTGCTACTGTAAACTTTTCACATATTTGACTTCTCTTAACCCACTGAAGGGATTTTGACAAAACTTTACAGGAATCAACAAAAATGGAAATCTGAATTTTATGTTGTCAGGCATGGAATAAATCACATTAATTGATTGAACATGTATATGGATGTTACCTACTAAAGATAAAGTGCCACAAATTCTGACCTCTGCTTTGAACTTATTCCAATGCAGTGAGGGTTATTGTAATCTTATGTTCATATCTGCTGTTTTATGTTTGAAATGCCATGGACTCTAACTTATTTGTGAAGGGATTGTCGCCACCTTTTTATAGGTGCTAGTTCACAGAATTTTGTAGAATATTATTCTTAATAAATATTTCTATTATGACATCATTCATAGTATTGTTTTTTAAATTACATTCCTATTTTAGACACAGAGGGATGAAAAAATCATATTGTCTTGACTGGTCAGTTTGTGAAATCTTTATATAGACTATGGGTATATAAACCCTTGCAGCAATGTAAATGCATCGAGGGCAATAACACTGTCTCCAGCATGGAAACCACAACAGATTAAATGATATCATACATTTTCTGTTTAGTAAGGGGTATACCTTAATATATATTGCTATTAGGTTTATTTACCTCAGATGGTACCGACCAATCTCGGTGGCCCATATATTATATGTACCACTAAACCACTGTGAGGTGTTCCCTTTGGTTTGGTAAAAGAAAAGAGAGGGAGACTTCTTTTACAAAATACATATTATCATACATAAATTTATATTTTTTGTATGTACATCTTTAATAGATATATATATTTTTTTGGAAGTCTACATAATTGCAATCACAATATCAGTTTACATAGTTTCTGCAGCATTGCATCTGAATTACATTGGAAACTGCCTTGAGAGACCACTATCGTGAAAGTCCACCTGTCATTTGAGACCACATTTGGCAAAAAAAAATATTAAAACAATATTTAGTTTAATGATTCTGTACATAAAACCTCTTTTGGGAGATAGACCACATTTCAGTGGCAGGAAGGGTGGTTTCTCAAGGTTCCCCTGTATTACGTGATTCATAAGTTATATACTATGTTTTAATTTTACAGTTCTAATAGAGGTTTTTAAAATAAATATGGGATTTATAAGTTATATACTATGTTTTAATTTTACAGTTCTAATAGAGGTTTTTAAAATAAATATGGGATTTATAAGTTATATACTATGTTTTAATTTTACAGTTCTAATAGAGGTTTTTAAAATAAATATGGGATTTATGTTTTATACATTTTACAGTTCTAATAGAGGTTTTTTAAAATAAATATGGGATTTTAAGTTATATAATGTTTTAATTTTACAGTTCTAATAGAGGTTTTTAAAATAAATATAATTTATTTATATACGATGTTCTACAATAATAGAGGTTTTTAAAATAAATATGGGATTTATAAGTTATATACTATGTTTTAATTTTACAGTTCTAATAGAGGTTTTTAAAATAAATATGGGATTTATAAGTTATATAATGTTTTAATATACTATAGAGGTAAAATTATGGGATTTATTTATATACGAGTTTTAATTGTTCTAATAGAGGTTTTTAAAATAAATATGGGATTTATAAGTTATATACGATGTTTTAATTTTACAGTTCTAATAGAGGTTTTTAAAATAAATATGGGATTTATAAGTTATATACGATGTTTTAATTTTACAGTTCTAATAGAGGTTTTTAAAATAAATATGGGATTTATAAGTTATATACGATGTTTTAATTTTACAGTTCTAATAGAGAGTTTTTAAAATAAATAAAATAAGTTATATACGATGTTTTAATTTTAGTTCTAATAAAGGAGCAAATAAATAAAGTATATACTATGTGCAGCACGTAAGTAAAAAGTATTTACATAGTACTGGTTTATATACATGTTTTAATTTTACAGTTCTGCAGTTTTGTTAAAATAAGTATGGGATTTATTAGAAAAAGAATTGTTACCAATGAGCACGTAAGTAAAAAAATCAAGCCTTGGATAATGTAATGTGCAGTTTTGTTGCTACTCAGCAAGAACTCCTATGAGGCTAACTAGAAGTCAAGCCTTGATAATAAGTGTAATACCCAGCAAAACTCCTATGCTAATGAACTTACCCTGCATAAATTTAAAGAAAAATGTGAAGAAAATATACATTGAAAAACATTGAATCGTCTCTGTGACCTATAACTAGAGGTGAGAGATGTAAAGTAATAAAGGCAATGTCCTAGCCACTCAGCTACAGATCAAATTTTTAATGTATTGATGAATTTTGCAATGAATTGTATGATTGAATAAATCATATGTGCACATCACTTATCGATATGATCACTTCAGACCAACAGCCAAGTTATCAGTATATATACATGTATCATTGCTTACTGTGGCATTGCAGTTGGAAATCGTTATACATTGTACATGCATAAACAGTCAGTTTGTTGTACATGTATCTTTGGAAGACATCATGAAAAAAATCTAAAACGATTTTAAAATGAAGAATATTTTGGTCCACGTATTAGCTAGTTCATTGGAACAATGTTAATCACATATGTTCTGTCTTCCTTCATCCTGTCAGTGTCTTCAGTTTCAATATGGAAATGATGACTTAATTTTTAAGAATTTTTATCCATTCCTTTTGATTAATCAGTAATATATGTTTAAATCTTCAATTTCTTCTGTTTTAGAACGATTGGGTGTAGAACAGGAAACAATAAAAAATGGTGTAGAAGGATTGATGTACCTGCTGACAGAGAGTTCCAAATTAATGGTGAGTTATAGTTATTTATTGACTCCCTACTGTATGTGATATCATCACATAAATGTATGTCTACAGTTAAATCGTAAGATAAAGTTATGATATTCTGTTGAGACACATATTTGTAATTCATTTTCATAATACAACATAAACGTCATGATACTAACTATGGCTTTTTGTGTCAAAAACACGATGAAATTATTTGGTGAAAATACTCGAGTATAATAACACTTTTTGTATGCATGTTAAAATTCAAATTTTGGTTTTTGTGTACAAAATGAATTTTTTTTTCATGGAAGTTGTAAGGAAAGTCCTGTTTAGTTAAGCAAGTGTTGTAAATAGATCATTCTTATTAGGACATTTATGATTGAATTCTTGCAATGTAAGAAGTAATTTGATTGGAAATCTTTGACATGATTCAAACTTGTATGCCCATTTTGTATGAGTTTTTGCATGAATTTTTTTTGAAGATGAAATGATATTTTTTCATTCAGAAAGTCCATCATGTAAAAAGAAATCACATTTTTCTTGTGAGTGTAATAACTAACATTTGCAGACAATTTGTTCATCACATACTGGTAGCCTATATACATCATGTTTCTGACACAAACAGCCTCTGATATAATTCACATAGCAGCACACTATTATACATATAGTACAGACACTGCTCTCCTGTGTTTATAAATAAAAATGCAAAGAAGAATTTGATAAGGTTTTATCTGAAGTCAAAGTTTCTGGTATAAAGGTCACCTGTGCAATTTAGGTGATCTACATTTGTGTATATGTGCAGGTCTACTTTGTGTGTACCTTGTGTGCCTCCTAAACTGCTGTGATAATTCTTTTCAACTTAGCTATGTACCATCTCTAAGTTAAGGCAAACAAAAATGTGTATTATGTCCATGCTTACCAGTAGAATTCTGACTGGCTTTTATGCATCAGCTTGTTGTGAGGAGGATAAGTTACCGTAGTTACTAGTAAAGTTAACAGTATTATAAACTGATTATGTTCATGATTAATTAATTACCAGTAATTCTATTTTCCATTGTACTGTCAGCTCAACGAGATAGATTTCCAAGATTCCATTATGACTTTGGGTTTTTCTGAGGAAATGCGACAAACATTATTACAACTCTATATACAAAACAGGAAGGAGATTCGAATGATAATGTCCGAAATGACAATGGATTTACCACATTATCATAATTTAGAATGGAGATTCGATATCCAGGTAAGCATTTGTTTGTTAAGTGGTTATGAAAGATCTTAAACAAAACTGCTGGCTAAATATCAGTAATGGCAAACAAATAATGCTTCTAACAATTATAAAATACTGAAAATATTCGTATAAATTTAATACTTTGATAAATTGTAATATTTGTAGGAAATTTGAGTTATGCCAACAGACTCATATATTGTTACAGAATTATAGTTATCTCCCTTACCATGTCATTAATCAAGAATAAAAAGTTCACAATAATTAATTATATTATCCCATACATTCAATGTAAAAAAAAAAAAAAAACTAATGAAGAAGGCATCACTCAAGCAAGTTTATAGAAATTCAAGGTTAACATTTATTGACATCTCTTTACATTTGTTCTTATCCACCCTATGACTATCAAACACAAAGATCTCTACAGAAACTGCCAAGTAAATTTAATCAATGTTGCCGTTATCTTTTGCTGGTATTGTGAAACTTTAGGATACTTTAGGATTTGACTATGTCCATCTATCTATTAGTCAGTCAGTTGTCCGTCTGTCTGCCTAGTTAAGGTTTAGCTTAAAGTTTTGTAATTGCCCATCATTCATTTAATGATGGTTTTACAAGTACGGGCATTTGTTGATTCATCAATATTCTCAGAACTAGTGTTTAAGATTGGAAAGATTTACAATGTAGGCATCTCGTAGGAGTTATCTCACTTTAAATGCAGACTTTTTTGGCCATTTTTGGCTCTCATTATTGATTATCTTAATAAGTAAAACATAGAGAAAATGTAGAAATCAATTTTAATCAGCATCCAAAGATCTATAGGTCCAAATATATAGCAGGTCATTTGGTTCTTTGATAGGTTATTTTCTGTTGAAAGTTAATTTTACTTTTTGCTATAAATGTAACATGTACATATATTTCAAAATTACTGTACTATAGGTAGAAAGTGTAAAAAGCAAAAATTATAAGCAAACAGTGACCAAGAAAAAGTATATTGACTAAAACCCCCAAAGTAACTTAGTCAAGAATTTTTTTTATCTAACAATTTTTGTTTGGTGGGATATATTCTAAAACCTGTAATATATACATATATGCTAAAAGCAAAGTATTCAGTAAACTATGCTTTACAAATTTTTTGGATGCATCTACATGTATACACATCTTGGTTCTTGGTAAATGTATTCTCAGTTTGTAGGTTCCTTGGGGTCTCTGGTTTCCATCACACATTTAAAAAATTACCTCTACCTCTTTGTCAATGTGAAACATGAATAATTGAATATTTTCACATTTTGTCAGCTTGCTAGCAGATCACTACGACGTCAAACAATGCCAACACTTACGTTCAAACTTCATACTGATGATTCTGGTACAAGAGAGACGACAGCTTTACAGACAGATCCAGTCAATCTTCTACATTTAACTAAAGTTTTAGATGAAGCATTGCAGGAGATGAAATCACCTTATTGTAGAAGAATTGTTCGCAATATCAAATAAAATTGGAAAACATTACTGGGACATGGCAATATTTGTTTCATCAAATATTTTTTTCTCTTTCTAATAAAAATTATTTTACTGACAGAATATTTCGACATCTAGGTGCATTTTATGCAAACATTAACATTTGTACAATACCCATCTAGCGAATGTTTGAAAAAGCACTCTTTTTTAATTCATCACCTAAAATATTTTAAACATCAGTTTTCCAGTAAATTTCATTCTGCTACATTTTTCATGTATCTGTCATGGCAGAAATGGAAATGCATCTTAGAAAAACAACAATATATATTGGAAATTTTTGCCCCTGAATATTTCTGCTGTTTTGGGACAACATATTTAAAGTCATCGTAAATGATCAGTGAAGTTGATGGTATGTACATCCACACTTAGATTATTTACCTTGAATTTCTACAATAATTTTAAATTCACCCTCAAATCTTAAGGCAAAAATTAAATGGGGGCAAAACGTATATCTGATTTATTTAAATCCATTGAATCCTTTTATAAGTATAACACTACTTAATTTATATTACCTGTAAAATAAGTCAATGCATCCATATATTGCCAAAACAAAATAATTGGTTGCTTCATCTAGAAAGAATTTTATGATTAAGAATTGAAAATATCAGAAGTTGATCAGTTGAATGTGTAAAATAGGGCATTATACATCAGATTGAAATTTAAAATGTAAGGCCCTTAACTCTTCATACCCTGAAAAACAACGGACTCTACTGTAAATCAATGATTTAGACCAGTTCAAATGTGTTTTTAGAGGTGAATGAGTTAAAATATGAATGAGTAAATGTATTTATTTGATCAAGATTGGATGTGTAAGATGATCGTGTGATGTTTTCCTTTGACTGTATGTTCTGTTTATCACAAGTTGGCTATTTATGTCAAAAATGTATAAAAAAAAATACCATGTTATTTTATGCATGTAAATATTTTACCACACTCAACTGAAAATTTTAGTTTTTGCTTACACAACTCAAACTTGTATGCAAGTTCAGAATGATTTTTTACATACAAGACTTTTTCTCATGCAACAGCCTTTCATCTCATAAATATTTTTGCATGCAAAAAGGTTTTGTATATAAAAAATCATGTGTATGTAAAAATATACTTGTTACATGTAAAGAGTTTATTTTTCTAAGAAAATTTTAGCAATGTAAATTATCATGTTTAAGACTCCAGTAACCTTTGATACTTGTTACCACAGGTGAAATAAATGTTTACTGATATATATATGCAGAATTTAAGGTGAATGGTAAGTGTCAAAATGGACATTATTTCATACATTCAACAAAATCATGTTATAAAGGATTAAGCAGAATGTAAGCTCATATACATTTTGTAGAAAGATTATTGAATATTTATTTGTATTCAATAAAGTTACACTGTATGGTGTAAAATGAGTTTTGAGTACGAGTTCTTTAGCTAAGCATGATTGTGTTACCATATAACTGGTATTTTCTGCGCTTCTCCAATGTTCAAGTTAGTACTGAAATCACAAAATTTGAAAATGCAAAATATACAAATATTGGATCCACCAAAATCACGACCCATTTTATTAACATATGTGTATGTACGTAAACTGAATGGTACCTTCCACAATTTGTTCTTGATATATATTCACCCTAATGCAAAATAATAAATTCATCCTTTGACTACGTAAATCGTGAAATTTTCGTACTACAGAAATAAGCAGTTATACTGTATGGCCATGGAGTAATGCAGTGTAATGCTATATCATATGCAAAACTACACGCTTCTATCTGTATCGTCAGACTGCAAAAGATTGTCACACCCTCATTGAATCCTCCCCTTTCATTGAATCCCTCCAAAACACTCTTGTTGAAACTTCTGCTACAACGATCAAATGCAGTCTTATGTTATGGATAGAAACTTTTGTGTGGTTTTGTATTTATTACATGCCCCTTATTCATTTAATTGTGTACACAAATTTGAAATTCATTCCTCTTTCAACATCGTCATCAAACATTTTCTATAAATTCAATAGGGAACATTCAAGTTAGCCTGGATTACCGTTATGATCATGCATTTATACGCGGTTTTTCCATTTTGTTCTGCATATGTTCTTCTGGTTTTTATATTTACCGTCACAACGTATGTAAAGTAAATTGAAATATTTCTATTTTTAGTGCATTAATTTTATTTTGTATAAAGAAACCCAAGATACTTTTAAAACATACCACAGTGGGTTATTTAGTTGAATGCCAAATTACTGAAATGTAGCAGGCAAGGAAATATGAGCAGACAGATCAGGAATCGAAACCAGGACCTGCAGAAAACTAGCAACATGTTTTTTACCAACTGCCCTATTGGGACTATCTATATATTTTCGAAACGGGAAATAACATTGAGGAACATTTTTCTAGAATCACGTAACTGGCGATAATAAAAGCAAGATTATAACAGTAATTTGGGCTAACTCAAAAGTTCCCTATTCCATTTAGAAAAGTAGTTCTGGTGGAATTTTGTTATCCATCTGCAGTGCAATACAATGTTATGCATTGCATGGGTGTATTGGACTTTGTCTTATAACTGTATGGTTACACATGCATGTCATAAAGTATTTTATCTACTGGCATTTTATATCACACTCAACAATATTTCAGTTACAAAATGGCAGCCATTTTGTAACTTGTCAATGTTGGATGAGAAAATCTGGTAACAATGTACTACAAATTTACCTTCACAATCAGATTATGTCCAGTGAAGCTCAAAGACACACTTGTTAGAGGTCAGCCATGACTTGTCAATGTTGGATGAGAAAATCTGGTAACAATGCAAATTTATTTGATTATTTCAGTGCTCAAAGCATTAGGGATTTTGTAACAATGTTTTGAAAACTACAATGGACTACAAATTTTTTCATTGCATTCAAAAAACTTGTTAGAGGTCAGATGCTAAATTTGACTTTCAGTGGCATTAAGGATGGAACATTTTGGCAACTACAAGGGATTTTTTCATTGCATATAAAAGTTAAGATGCTAAATGCATGTGTGATTTTAACAGATTAAGGATATACATGTATTAGGGATTATTGTGTATTATTATTAATATAGCACATTGATTGTGATAATTTTAACTTTTCAGTGATAATAGTCTCGGATCTTTGCTGGGACATCGTAACATCTTTGGTACATTGTCAGGGTAGATTTCACAAAGCAATATCTAAATGTACTGGCCAGAGTCCATAAACTAAATTTTTCTAGATGCAGTTCAATGTTAGCAGCTTTGCTAAGTATAGGGCTTATGAACTGTTGGATAAAATTTAGACTGATGCAAGGTCTGATTGTCACCTCATTTTTATGGTGATGCATAATACTGTAGATCTGGAAATTTTCGCGAAACACATTCTAAATTTATTTGCAAGATGATATTTTCGCAATTTCGAGTGCCTCTCTCTTCATACTGTTATCCTACTTCATTGCGTGATAATTTTATTTTTGCAAAATCGAGCTCTTGTGAAATTACGCGTAAATAAAATTCTAGTGAAAAAAATCGGATTTACAGTAGATGACACTGATGCAAGGTCTGATTGTGATGTGTAATAGAGGACACTGATTGTGAGTTGTAATAGAGGACACTGATTGTGAGGCATAATAGAAGAGGCAACTAATTGTGAGGTGTTATAGATGACACTGATTGTGAGGTGTATTAGAGGACACTGATGCAAGGTCTGATTATGAGGCATAAATAATGACACTGATTGTGAAGTGTAATAGATGACACTGATTTTGAATTGTAATAGATGACATTGATCCAAGGTCTGACTGTGAGGCACAATAGATGACACTGATTGTGAGGTGTAATACAGGACACTGATGCAAGGTCTGATTGTGAGGTGTAATAGAGGACAATGATGCAAAGTCTGATTGTGAGGCATAAATAATGACACTGATTGTGAGATGTAATTGACGACACTGATTTTGAATTGTAAAAGATGACATTTATCCAAGGTCTGACTGTGAGGCATTATAGATGACACTGATTGTGAGGTGTAATACAGGAAACTGATGCAAAGTCTGATTGTGAGGTGTAATAGAGGACACTGATTGTGAGGTGTAATAGACAACACTGATTTTGAATTGTAATAGATGACATTTATCCAAGGTCTGACTGTGAGGCATAATAGATGACACTGATTGTGAGGTGTAATACAGGACACTGATGCAAGGTCTGATTGTGAGGTGTAATAGAGGACACTGATGCAAGGTCTGATTATGAGGTGTTATAGTAGACACTGATGCAAGATCTGATTATGAGGTATAATAGAGGACACTGATCCAAGGTCTGATTGTGAGGTGTAATAGAGGACACTGATGCAAGGTCTGATTCTGAGGTGTAATAGAGGACACTGATGCAAGGTCTGATTATGAGGTGTTATAGTAGACACTGATGCAAGGTCTGATTATGAGGTATAATAGAGGACACTGATCCAAGGTCTGATTGTGAGGTGTAATAGAGGACACTGATTGTGAGGTGTAATAGAGGACACTGCTTGTGAGGTGTAATTGAGGACACTGCTTGTGAGGTGTGATAGAGGACACTGATGCAAGGTCTGATTACGAGGCATAATAAATGACACTGATTGCGAGGCCTAAAGGAGGACACTGATTGTGGGGCGTAATATACAACTATGATTCTTCAAGGTCTGAATGTTAACTTTATTATGGTGAAATTTAATAGATAACACTGATGCAAACATCTGATTGTTAGGCATATTAGATGACATTGATGGGAGGTCTGAATGTCACCTTTCTTAGGGTGTGATGTAATAGATAACACGGAATCAAGGTCTGATTGCGAGGCGTAATAGAGGACACTTATGCAAGGTCTGATTGTGAGACTTAATAAATAACACTTATTGTGACCCAAAATAATGTTACAAGTAAAGTGTGAGCCATCACTGACCATACAATAATGTTACAAGTAAAGTGTGAGCCATCACTGACCATACAATAGTGTTACAAGTAAAGTGTGAGCCATCACCAACAATACAATAGTGTTACAAGTAAAGTGTGAGCCATCACTGACCATACAATAGTGTTACAAGTAAAGTGTGAGCCATCACCAACAATACAATAGTGTTACAAGTAAAGTGTGAGCCATCACCAACCATACAATAGTGTTACAAGTAAAGTGTGAGCCATCACCAACAATACAATAGTGTTACAAGTAAAGTGTGAGCCATCACCAACAATACAATAGTATTACAAGTAAAGTGTGAGTGTCACCAACAATACAATAGTAACAAGTAAAGTGTGAGCCATCACTGACCATACAATAGTGTTACAAGTAAAGTGTGAGCAATCACCGACAATACAGTAGTGTTACAAGTAAAGTGTGAGCCATCACTTACCATACAATAGTATTACAAGTAAAGTGTGAGCCATCACTGACCATACAATAGTGTTACAAGTAAAGTTGACCATCACCGACAATACAATAGTGTTAGAAGCAATCAGCCATCACTGACCATACAATAGTGTTACAAGTAAAGTGTGAGCATCACTGACCATCACAATAGTACCAGTACCAATACCATAATTACAAGTAAAGTGTGAGCCATCACTGACCATACAATAGTGTTACAAGTAAAGTGTGAGCCATCACCGACAATACAATAGTGTTACAAGTAATGTGTGAGCCATCACTGACCATACAATAGTGTTACAAGTAAAGTGTGAGCCATCACTGACCATACAACAGTGTTACAAGTAAAGTGTGAGCCATCACTGACCATACAATAGTGTTACAAGTAAAGTGTGAGCCATCACTGACCATACATTAGTGTTACAAGTAAAGTGTGAGCCATCACTGACCATACATTAGTGTTACAAGTAAAGTGTGAGCCATCACTGACCATACATTAGTGTTACTAAAGTGTGACCACCATACAACAGTGTTACAAGTAAAGTGTGAGCCATCACTGACCATACAACAGTGTTACAAGTAAAGTGTGAGCCATCACTGACCATACATTAGTGTTACAAGTAAAGTGTGAGCCATCACTGACCATACATTAGTGTTACAAGTAAAGTGTGAGCCATCACTGACCATACAATAGTATTACAAGTAAAGTGTGAGCCATCACTGACCATACAATAGTATTACAAGTAAAGTGTGAGCCATCACTGACCATACATTAGTGTTACAAGTAAAGTGTGAGCCATCACTGACCATACAATAAAGTGAGCCATCACTGACCATACAATAGTGTTACAAGTAAAGTGTGAGCCATCACTGACCATACAATAGTGTTACAAGTAAAGTGTGAGCCATCACTGGCAATTGTGTTAGAAATACAATTTAATGTGTAAGCCATAACATAACAAGGTTGAGCCATCACTAACCATAGTGTTACAAGTAAAGCGTGAGCCATCACTGACAATAGAATTGGAAATACAATGTAAAGTGTGAGTCATCACCCACAAAAATGTTAAATGTTTGAGCCATCACCCACAATAACGTTACAAGTGTGAGCATATACTGACAATAGAGTTAGAAGGACAATGTAATGTGAGTGCCATCACCAAGTCTGAGTATTCTTAATACATTATATTATAACAAACAAAACAAAACAAATAGAAGAATGTGTTTGGCTATACTTTTTGAGAGCATTTTAATTTTTAAAGAGTTTCATTGTTCTTGTCATAGGATGTTTTTGTTTTGGCTGGGTTATTGTTATACTTTCACTGTTTTGTTTTTACTTATGTACTAATCTTTGGATAAGTTCGGTTGTGTCTAGTGAATTTCTCAATTCTTGACTTTTACTTCTAATCTCTTTGTTAGCTTCAGTTGTTTATTTGGTAACATTAATAGTAGTTAAGTGATAACTCTAGAACAGTAAATGACTCAATGACCAAATTGAATTCTGTCAGTATGTTGCAGTTCTTAGCACTGTATACGAGTTTCATAAAATTTGCAAACTTATCTTAGAGTGCAGAAATGAAGTTATAAAGGGGCATAACTCTAGAATGGTAAATGCCTGGTTACAACCCATATTCAAACTGTCTGCTTATTGAGGTTCTGAGCATTGTGTATGTGTTTCATTGAATCTGGATGAGACAAACTTTATTTTATACAGTGTGGAAATGAAAAATTTGCTATTGTCCAAGGGGCATAACTCTACAACAGTGTATGACTCACTGCCCAAATTTAAACTCTTTGTGTTGTGATTCTTACAATCATTTATGGGTTTCATAAAATTTAGATAAGGCAAAATTAAGTAAGAGTGTGGAAACCAAAATTTTTCCATGGAGAGTAGAACAACAGAGTAGTAAAAAACTCACTGCCCAAATTGGAATTCTGCGAGTTTAGTTTCTAGCTATTGTGTATGAGGTTCATAAAATTTGGATGAGGCAAGCTTAAGTTGGAGTGCAGAAATGAAAATCGGAAGGACAGTTAAGCACTTAATGCTCTTTTCCCCTAATGGAAGGGACATGCATTATATAAACATTATATGGTTATATCAGTACATGTCATATAATGAATACAAAACATTTCCGTGCACAGCTCTTTCTCAGCTCTGTGTATCTTAATTGAAAATTGTTTAAACAATGCCATGAATTATAGGCTATTTCAGTTAATACAAATATCTGGAATTTTTTACCCCTGATTATTTGTGCCCCTTTACAATAGCTTTACCTTTATTTCATCTTAGATTTGCCCATAATGACCACAGTCTCATAGATGACACGTATGTATGGTATGTCTGTGTTATCTAATTTGAAAAGTTTGTTTTGATTTAAAGGCAAAAATTGAGCTGGCCTGGCTCTGTCGGTAGTGCATTTGACTCTTGTTCGTGAGTTCAAGTCTAGCCGGCGGCAGGTTGGTTTCCTGTCTTTCAGATGAGACAGTAAAAATCAAGGTCCCATGTCACAGTAGGTGTCAGCACATTTAAAAGAACTCTCACTGCTCAATGGCCGTAAGTGCCGAGCATGGGTAGCACAATTTACCAAAAAAGACAAAAAAAACACCCCAAAAAACACATAAAATGACCCCCAAAACACACAAAACATTTAAAATGTAGCAATTTTAGCAATCTAATTATAATATGATGAATATTTTTTATGACTGTAGATGTTTTTGACTTTGATAACGCTGTTTTATCCAATTTCACGATGTATTTCTGAAACCATAATAAAGTCAGCATGACATTTTAAAATGTACCAGAATGTTACTTATATGGGATGGTAAAGACGTTTAATACATATAAAATTATCATTTTCCACAATACGTACAATTTGTATAATATGATGTAAAATATGAAAAATATTTCAGGAATCGTGAAAGCAAATAATTTTACTAAATGACAGTGTCTGTAAGTTCCATGAGAAGTGATAAATGTTTTTTAATTTCTGGCTGTCTATGAAATATTTATACAGAATGAAATGCATTTAAAATGATTATTGATGCAAATTTTTTTCGATTTAATTGTTTTTGTGTGTTTTTTGTGTGTTTTGGGGTAGTTTTTTGGGTAAATCGTGCCGCCGCCGAGCATAGGCCAAAATTTGAAGCCCTTCACTGGCATTTGGTGACGTCTCCATATGCGTGAAAGATTCTTGAGTGGGACGTTAAAACAACAATAAACAAACAAAATAAAGGCCAAAATTAAATGGGAGTGAGAATGTCCAGACATTCAGTAGATCATGATAAATAGAATTGTATTTAAAGTTTGTGAAAGTGTTCATGATAAATAGAATTGTATTTAAAGTTTGTGAAAGTGTGCACCTTTAAATTTATAATTACAAATAAAAGATTCAAACAACAGTTTAATCTGTTTTGATCATTTTTTCTTCTTATTACACATGACAGTCACTTTTAAAAATTCGTAGAAAATTCAAATGATGAACAGAACCTACATTATGAATTAAAGCACAGATATTTACACAGGTTTGTACCAGTACATATATATATATATATATATATATATATAACATTAAATGTGATGAGCATCACTCTCAGTTGATGTTGCTTCCAAAGTCTGCATACATTGTAGTTGTCTTTTATACACAGAAGTATCCTTCCTACTTGGAGTTGACACCATAGACAACATATGCCACAATAAGAAGGCTTATCACAATGAACACAGGGAGTACCATAGTGAAAATCTTATCCCTGTTTTTCAGATTATCTTCCCTCCTTTCCCTCTTTTCTTTACGGGATTCTTTTTTCACTTTTCCTTTCAGCTGCCTCATTCTTTGTTTTATCTCTGTTATATATCAGGCTGTCAAAAATCTTCTGCAAAGACAATGATGTATGTTTTAGTATTAATATGATAAATGCATCCAATGTTTGTTTTGATTATGTTTAAAGCTGCAGTTGACAATTTTTCAGTTATATAGTGGTGATGACAAGTTTTTAGTTTGGAGGAGGATGTTATATATATATGCTTACTCTACCATTATTATATACCTGTAACTGAAAATGTCTCTAGTGCTCTTACTTGCAATGTAATTTCCAGATTTTGTAGGATCTTTCTGTCAAAATATTTCCATAGATCTAACTTTGGACTAAATAAACTTTATTTTTGACACCTATGAGTCCATAAGGGCTGTACTAGGCACCTACATCCCTGCACTGTGAACAAAATCAGGGATCTGTCTGTATCTGATACAGATGGCACATAAAGCTCACTATAGATCCAGTCATCACTTCACCTATCCTCAATATGTTCACTGGCACACAAGGACCCTGAAGATCCAGTCATCACCTCACCTATCCTATTATTGCCCATGGGCACATAAGGCCCCTCAAAGATCCAGTCATTACCTCACCTATCGTCTTTATGCCCACTGGCACGTAAGGCCCCCTAATGATCCAGTCATTGCCTCACCTATCCTCTTCATGCCCACTGGCATATACATGTAAGGCCCCCTGAAGACCCAGTCATCACCTCACCTATCCTCTTTATGCCCACTGGCACACAGGGCCCCCTGAAGATCTAGTCATCACCTTATCTATCCTCTTTGTGCCCACTGGCACATAAGGCCCTCTGATAATCCAGTCATCACCTCACCTATCCTCTTCATGTCCACTGGCACATAAGGCCCCTTGAAGATCCAGTCATCACCTCACCTATCCTTATGCCCATTGGCATGTAAGCCCTCCTGGAGATCCAGTCATCACCTCACCTATCCTCTTTATGCCCACTGTAACATAAGTCTCCGAAGATCCAGACCCACCTCCCATTGAAGATCCAGTCATCACCTCACCTATCCTTTTTATACCTACTGGCATGTAAGCCCCCTGGAAGATCCAGTCATCATTTCACCTATTTTCATTATGCCCACTGGCATGTAAGCCTCCAGTGAAGATCCAGTCATCACCTCACCTATCCTCTTTATGCCCACTGGCACGTAAGGGGCCCTGAGGATCCAGTCATCAGCTCAACCATTCTTTTTATGCCCACTGTCTTGTAAGCCCACCAGGTGATTCAGTCATCACCTCACCTATTCTCTTTATGCCCACTGACATGTAAACCCCCCTGAAGATCCAGTCATCACATCACATATCCTCTTTATGTCAACTGGCACATAAGCCCCCCTGAAGGTCCAGTCATCACCTCACCTTTCCTCTTTATGCCCACAGGCACGTAAGCACCCCTGAAGATCCAATCATCACTTCACCTATCCCCCTAATAATCCAGTCATCACTTCACCTATCCTCTTCATGCCCACTGGCACATAAGCCCCCCTGAAGGTCCAGTCATCACCTCACCTTTCCTCTTTATGCCCACAGGCACGTAAGCCCCCCTGAAGATCCGATCATCACTTCACCTATCCCCCTAATAATCCAGTCATCACTTCACCTATCCTCTTCATGCCCACTGGCACATAAGCCCCCCTGATGACATAAATTAGTTTGCAAAATTCATTTTCACTATATATTAATAGTAAACTTGTGTTCTTTCAATAACTCCTCTAGAATTTGTCGTTCATCCAATTTTAACAAAACTTGTTTCACAGGAGGGTGAAGTTTGGGTACTCATATCAGGGTTTTCCCTAAGGTGTTATTTAAGTGAGTCCCAGGGACACACAAGAACAAAATTCCTGAGTCCTTTGTTTAATTTTCAAGTCCTAAAGTCAATGAAATTCAAGAAAATACATGAAAACAAAGGCACACATTTTCAGTCTAAGGTTGAAAACAAGAACTTACTCAGTTTTTGTGCATTCTGTAGGACTATTTATGTGTCAGAAATGCAATAATCATGCGTATGGGAAAACCCTGCTCAGATGCTAAAAATCCCATTGCAATCTATTTGTTATTTTAGGAAGAATACACTTTTTTTCCTGGGAGTAAAAATCTAGAATGTCATTTTGATGTTTATTACAAAGTCAATGAATGGATCTATGACATAATTCTTAAACACCAAAATAAAAACCATTCATACTTTAAAGTAATTTATAGATGTAACGTAAAGAAAATATTATCAAAATTAAGCCTAGACTTCCAGGATAAAAAGTGCCATCATTTATTTTGGGTATCTACCAAATTCAGAGGACAAAATCAAACAAATGCAGAATTACTAAGACTATATAGTGAAATTTATTTTTGCAAACTCATTTATGCCTTAATACTGTATATATATATATATATATATATATATATATTAATATATATATATATATATATATATATATATATATATATATATATATATATATATATATATATATATATGTGTATATGTGTGTGTGTGTGTGTGTGTGTGTGTGTGTGTGTGTGTGTGTGTGTGTGTGTTTTAAGTTGAATAGATAAAGAATGGTGGTACTTGAGATATTAGGTGTCCTGGAGTTGTTGTTATTTCATATTGTACATTGTGGCTAGTAATATTAATGTAGATTTGAACTGAGTTGTCTCCCCTCTACCAGGTCACAGTGTTCTGCCCACAGCTTATATTTTTGGTGCGAGTCCTAGTCACTGCCTTTAAATTGTGATTCTTTGTTTACTTGTATGTATAATTCAGTATAATCGCAACACAAATCTTAATTTTACCTTTTATTTCACGTTTGTTATGTTAATTTATTATGCATAATCACATTGTAATTGCTCTGCATCAATGGGGCAACTTGATTGGTAATAACCATTAGGATTGAGATTTGATCATAACAATAAATGCATATTAAAGTTGTCACCACACTGTAATTTGCTACTGAGTAAGATAGTTTAGTTTGATAAGATAATCTTTGTATATCATTTTAATGTAATGATGCTGTCTAAATGACTATGACAGCCTTTGACTACTGTTTGTTTTGGCTTGATTTAATGAGTGACTTGACTATTCTTAGAGCCCTTGCCACTTGTCCCTGTAAGGCAGGGAGAGAGATATTTAAAGTGTGTGTTTATGTGCTTCCTTGAGTGGTCCGTATTTTCAAGTGGCTTTTTAAGTGCACTACACTTGTACAATCTGACAAAGATATCAAACTGTACAGCCTAGACCATTTACACTCCATCTAGACAGGAGCTGTGTGGACTGCTTGTCAGATGAAAATCTCACCTCTAGAAATCTGGCACAATCGGGGATAGAAACCAGGGACCTTCATGTTGAAAATCTGGCGCTCTACCTAATGAGCTATTGATTCTGTCCATCTTTGACTAACTATTTTATACTGTTGTACAGAGTGCATTAACTTCTTAATTTTATCATTTAACTGCACACTTCTAGCAGGGATATAAAGCATAATAGCCTAATAGGCTTTATATATTGATGTTATTTACATTGAAATATACATGTACAAATTTTGTTTGCTAAATGTATTTAAGCAGATTTTTAAACACTCTATCTTATATTTATTCAATTTTCAATTTCAGCCCTACCCTTTATACATGTTATATGGGTGAAGAAATTCAGTTTTCTGATCTTCTGATCCTAGAGATGCTGGTATGACAAATTCATGCTGAACAGAGGGAATTTAAGTCGAAGTTCAAGGGGCCACCTAGAAAAGTTTGAAATATTGATAAGGACTTCGACTCATATATGGAAACCAAGAATCATAGGTTTTTAGTTCCGGAGGTTTTATAATATGTATATGACTTCAAAACCATTTATGGTTGTTACAGTTAAAAATAAGTGCTAAAATTAATTTAATTTTCGTGAAATTATTGAGTGTTTATGAGAAGGAGAAAAATTCCATGAAACAATTTTTACACATGTAAATTTGGACTTTGAATTATTCACAGGAATTTTCATTGTTTTATAGACAAAGGCCCAAAATGTTATGAGAAACATTGAAAAAATTCAACTCATAAAAGTTTTAATCATAAAATGTTAATAAGTAGTATTAAATAATAAAATTATTTGGGACTTTGTTAATAGTTAGAAAAATCTGAAAATTAAAATCATTGATGTGTGACTACCAGGTAATCGGAATTCCATTTTATGTACAAATACAAAATGAAATTTACAAAGAAAATTTAGATTTCACAAAAAAATAAATGTTAATGATAATACTCATAATAAGGTTATATTAAATATACCTCTAACATGTGAACCTATTTAAATGTCAAGCACATACTTAAAGCATAAAACAAACCTGAGATGACAGACAAACTTGAGATGACAGACATTTTGAGGTCATTAGTAATTAAATTTACAGCTACATTACATGTGTAACTAACATATAATGTTTAATGTGGATGTGTTAAATCACAATAACTCTTGGAATATTTAGGTATGCCTTTTATGTGAGGGCAACTTTTACATACTTGGTGACATTTTTAATTAATATTTTGTGAAATTTATAACATAATTTGAAACATGATGATAAAAAGGATGAAAAAAATAACTATTGTACTTTACTTCATACCATAACATACAAAGAAGGATAGTCTTACCGGAATACGTTGGGATTTTGCTAGATCTTGATTCTTAAATTAATTTTCACTTCAGTTAAATCTATTAGGCCTAAGCATTATTTTCATTTGAGGAGGGATTGCATTTTGCGCATTTTAACCTGTTGTTTTCAATTTACGATTAAAAAGAATACAAATTCTCTCTAAAATCAAGTGTATTTAGTGACTAGTTTCCTATCAAACAATAGTTTATAGAAATCACTTTGCCATGTACAAAAATTCAAAATTCACGAATTTTCATCAATGCGGTAGATCTGCGAAATATATGTAGATTAAAATGTATACTCACTTTTTAAACTGTTATCTTATGTTTCATATGTTCCAGTACGTACTTCCAAAATGCCACGTTTTCCAAAGTAAGGAACTGTCAGTCAAATTTATATTCGCCTCGGGCTGTTCACATTATTCAAGAGACTGACACATGAGACAAGTTTCGATTTACAAAATGAAACAGGAAATAATGACTGCGCGCGCAGCCGGATAAGCAAGTTTAAACATTTGTTTATGCCTGAACTTGTCAGCATGCAGAGCGGTTTTAAAAGCAAGGATGAAATAATTATTGTGCATAAAGTTTAATGGATTCCCAGTCTCGCAAATAGTAAGGCCTTTCTTTTTCAATTATCGTTCTGTTTATTATTGTGATTTATATCGCACTAATTTTTATCTGATTCAGTACACGTGTATCCATAGTAAACAAAAATGATTTGCCTGTTGATTTCTATTGATAAGATGTAATAATATATACTTACTGTACCGTGACATAAAATATGGCTTACTTAAAGGATTTATTATCTTAACAAGAAAGATCACCCGTAAACTCACCTGGACAATTGTCCTTTTCACACCTGCTCAGTTTTCAACAATCATGAAGGTTACATACATAACTTGTCATAAGAATATTATGCCCACTTATTCATTGAAAACATGGTGATATAATTATCTTTTTCGTGAGAGGACTTGATTGGGCTACAACCCACAAACAATTGAAATTACATACAATTCACTTGAAGAAATGGAATGCTAATAGTGTGTCTTTATTCTCTTCGTCTGTTTTGGGTACACATACATGTACATGTATTTAGATAGCTATCTTATATGAATATCATAATCAGTATGCATAATATAACTGAGTTGTCCAGTGGAATTCAACAAAAATGCTCTTTGTATGTGTGTGTGTAAGCCGACAATGCCATACATGTTTGAAAACCACATAATTTTCCATGTAATCATTTCAAGTGTCGGTCAAATTTAGTGATGGTATCAATGTTTTGCAAGAAGTTTGCAAAAAACCACATTATTGCTGGATTTATTTCGCAGGAAGATGAGGGAAATAATACAATTAGAGGAACAGGTATGGTACAATGTACATGTAATGATGTATATATACCTTTTTTATGATAATCAATTTAAGATGTCAAAAAGCTTACTAATACAGAGAATTGATCTCTTCCTGGAGGTCAGTTAGTATGAGGGTACCATACAATGATACACCCTATGATTAATAATGTAAGTAATAATGATACTGGTACCATAATATCATTAATTAATAACACTCGGCTCTATTGAATAAGCCTAAAGCATATATAAGACCATGATCTGAAATTGTGTCATACTTTGGCCAGCTATTTTCTATTTGTTACATGCATGTGTAATCATACAGTTACAATACAGTGTTTGATACACCCATGCAATACGTAATGTCGTATTGCACATAGTTGGATACAGAAATTTTGTCGGAGCTACAATGTACTTTCCTAAATATCATTGATGTTATCTAAAATATTTGAAAGTCGAATGAATTTTAAATTTGTGTAAACATAAAGATACATGTAAATAAGGGACATGTAATTAATACAAAACCATACTAATGTTTCTATCCGTATCATCAGACTGCATTTGATCATTTTGATTTTCATCCTGCTTTTGGATTTCAGCACAGAGAATAGAGAATAATTTACATATTTACAATTCTCTTCCCCTCAAGTTATGGGACATTTTCTATGTTTTATTTCCAGTGATTATACTAGTCATGTACATGTATGTGACACTCCACATATATATGTACATTGTACAATTGCATTGAAAATATTGTAAAAAAACACATGTACATGTATATCTATGTACATGTATATCAATATTGTGATCATGTTATGTACAAAATGTACATGTACCAGTAATAACATTTCTGTTCTCCAATATCTTCATATACATGTACATGTACATGTAAATTGTAATTTGGGTCAACAAAATGTTGCCCAATGTTTTGCCTTTTATGGGTATTAATACATTGTACAGACGTGCATTTAAAATTAAAAACCTGTATTGAACAGATATGTATGATCTTGCATACATGTACATTTGTACAAGTCATATAACATACATGTACATTTGTACAAGTCATATAACACACATGTACATTTGTACAAGTCATATAACATACATGTACATTTGTAGTGACATAAGTCATATAACATACATGTACATTTGTACAAGTCATATAACACACATGTACATTTGTACAAGTCATATAACATACATGCACATTTGTACTGACACAAGTCATATAATACATGTACATTTTTGTAGTCACTGTTCATATAACATACATGTACATTTGTTCATATACATACATGTACATTTGTATAAGTCATATAACACACATGTACATTTGTACAAGTCATATAACATACATGTA